>CM067370.1:57064794-57452294 GCA_034401795.1 Chaetoderma sp. LZ-2023a | reverse complement strand
GCATCGAGATTTAACAATTTTCCGGGGAAGGACCGCGGACCTCCACGATGCTTTTTATATTCCACAGGGCGCCTTTTTAGTAGCACGTGTTTCCCTTGATGTTAAATCCTTGCTACGCCACTGAAAACCGCTTTCCTTTAACATACTAATATCAATGTATGTAGAGGTGGCAATTACACATTTGAACCACAGAGTCCAGATACCACAGATTCGTTATGTAATTAAGAATTAAAGTTGACTGTTTTAAAAACAAATTCTATCTTCATCTTCCAGTCATCATGCTAAATATCGAGTAACTTGTTTGTATGTGTGTTTGGAAACTGGATTGTATGTGTATGGACACCGACTGATTGTATTTGACGTAAGTCGACATGAATGAACGTAATACTTATGAGTACGTGCTGTGAAGACTCAGCAGTCACAGCTGGCGGATATGACTTCACTAAGGGATGTTATTTATTATGACATTTAGTTGGGTATTAAGAAGTCAATGTGCTGTTGCGGCAAACAGTTAGTGGATCGACAACATTATAGAGCACCAAATAAATGATCTCTAAGAGACAGATATTATCTGAATTATTACAAATGGCTTTATTTAGTAGTTACAGTAAAACTTGTCTAAAGAGTACACTGTATGGACCAGAACAAAGTGTCATTAAAGAGAGATTGTCGCTTAATGCAAGTCTGTTGCTATAGTAAATAGATTTTGAAGCAACTGATGGACGTTTTTAAAGACGAATTCACACACTGTCGTGACGCATTATTGCCACCTCCGTGGATGACTTACGTCATTGTGATAGTGATGTGATTTTGGCGTCAGATATTTGAGTGACAGATCGGATCCCTCGATTCGATATTTAAGAAAAAATGTTGGCAAATGTTACTAAGGGGTATCCATAATTAATCACTTGAAAATTTAGGTGTATTCAGCTAATTAATATTTTGGGGTTTTTTATCGCCAAATTTTGTTCAGCTTGTTCAAGCAATCATTCAATTAATTAAATATTCAAATTATAATAAACTTACATCTGGTGGTCTCGACAGTGTAATGTCTACCCTGGTAGGTCTCAGCTCTCCTTACAGACCAGGCACATCTGCGGAATGATAGGATTAACTTGAACTTAAGCATAACATCTAAACAACCACAGGCCCAGGCTCCACAGGACACTGATAAACAACGCTATTTTTAGCTTGAGTAAAATAACTTTAAATTGTTATTGACATAACAGAAGTAATCGCGTAAATAATCTACTGGTTATAAATATGTAATTAATAAACAATATGAAAATTCCTAGATATCTAGACACATAGGTATGCGATTTTGTTCTCTGCTTTGCATAGCTTGTTTTCATTGTGTCCAGGTAACTAACAATTCCTTCATCTGCAGAAACTGTAATATGGCTCTTTAGTAGTAACAATGGGCCTTTCCAGTTTTAGCTATGCCCCGCCCATCTCTAGCTAGCTCCACCCACATCTCGCTCGCGTGGGGATCGATCGATTCCTGAATGCCCTGACTATCAATTTCTAGAAGACTATACAGGTAAGCTGTTGAGCATTTTGAAACTCATTTGACTGGGTGCTGTTGCTGCCTATGGCAGCAACAGCGCCCAGTCAAATTAGTTCTAAAATATTCAACCGCATGTTTATTAAATAGTAAAGCCATACAATTCGTACAACAACGCTTAGTCCGTCACCAATTATGCGTTCGTGACGTATTTATCCACGTCATTCACGACGTCATTGATTATAACATCCTCATACACGTCACGTAGTTGATTATGACGTTCTATGATGGATGGATAAGGTCCGTTATACCGCTGTGTTGGCTACAACTGCGCTGTGTGAAAGCTGTTTCTATTTAGGTCCCAGACCCCGACTAGTAGGCATATAATGTATGCCACTTAGCATATAGAGAAGAGTACCTACGAATATGACCAAATTAGTCGGCTTTAACCGACTTAAACTGGTTTAAAGATAGATGATTAATACGATACTAAGTAAGATGATCCGGCGTTGTGTGTATCCAAACGCGATGATGAAGATCGAAGTTCAATGTAAGTCCGTGTTTGGTATTGATTTAAGACACTCCGTCATAAACATCGAATCATTCTCACCCTCGGGTATCGTGGGTACAATTCGATCACCACTTGTATGCCATGTATATAACTAAAGCCCGCGTTAGTAATCAAGGGACTCGCTGTCTGCCATTGTTCTAAATCACTCATGCGTGACAATGCTAATTAATGCATAATTAATTTGATTAAGGGTTTTTTAATTGGTTTTGACAGGTGTAATGCGTAATGAGGTCGTGTAGGTCATGTGTGCGTCTGTGTGGTATAGTTCTGTTATCAGAATGATTGGTGTGTATATGTCAGGAGGTCAAGTGCAATTGTTCAGTTGTCCGAATGATTGATGTGAATCTGTCAGGTTGTGATGAGTTTATCAATAAACAATGGCTGACAGCACCCACCTAGTGTAACGCTATTGGTGCAGGCTGTGCGTTATTGTTTTGGTGTCGAACAATGTCCGTCATCGTTGATGAATAATGACGTCCCGAGCACCCTTGTCATGGTTAACGTATTAATTAGGTGGACGGCGCCGGCCCCCCTCATGGTTAAAAAGATATTTCGAAACTGCCCAGTCATTTAATTTTCAAAAACCAGAGCGAAATACAGCGTTATACGGGTAATATATAGGTAAACTTATCGATGCTATATGTATAATATTATATAGATAACTAACTTGCGTTAGTGACTTAAAAGCCATACAAATCTGATTGAAGGTTGTAGCGGCCTCTTGTAATATCCATCATTATCAACGTGGCTGATATGTGACCACACTGGAACAATAGTTTCATATGAAATGTGTAGCCTGTCAATCAGCTCAATAGAACAGACGAGACAGCATATTTATATTGTCTGAAAGATTCTATCGCATTGACTACTTCGAAAGGAAATTAACTGAAAGATGTTTCTGCTAATTGCATTCAGTTGAACTCCTATCAAGCAAGTCAGCAGCTTACCATTCTGGTTGCTCTGAAATAGAGATACTTGAATTTTAGCATTGAAAGTGTTATGATTGCCAGGTTTATCACATAGCACAGGCTACTGTTCACCGAGCAACTATAGACAGTAACTCGGTTCTTTCTGGCTGCAGAAGACCAGGGTTTAAACTTAGCATCAGCTAAATAGAAAATCCATTAAATCTACTATAACTGTTACTGTCTTAGACACTGTCTCAGATAGAAACAAATTTTATGCAAATTGCTCTGAAACGAATCAAAGTAAGTTTAGTAATCGTAGTAGCCTAAATTATAGGCAAACAAATCAAATAGCGTAGAAATGCATAGTTAAATGACAGGCAGATATAGACAATCGACCGGTGTAACAAAATAAGAATAATGCACATATATATCCACAGAATTGACTGATTGCGATATTGATAGGTTTAATTAGGTTCATTGATCAAATGATTGGAGGAATTATTGGTAAATAGTAGGTCTTCCACCAGGCTTCCACGTGATGATTATCCCACAGCTGTTTCCATCTGGAAAGCTGTGCTGTGATTATCATGGTCCGAACTCTTGGCAGTGCAATAAGTACACTTGAATCGGACCCGTAAGTGACATGGGCCCCAAATAGTGACACTTAAAGCAGGGTGCCATACATATAGGTTTTACATAGCTATTTTCTAGAGCCCGTCTAGGCCTGGGCCTAGTACTCAGGCTAGTACAATATAAAATGTTGACTACATTACACAATATTACGAATGTTTATGAAAAAATTTAACAAATGGAAATAGGTTGTTCCTAAAATCTGATCAGACACTACCCATTGTCACCTGTTTCAATAACGGGCAGAGATTCACTGAGCACGAGCATGCGAAGGGTCATGCCTATACAGTGCTAATTAGCTATATAGGCTACAACAGCATATGCAGTACTAATTAGCTATGTAGGCTACAACAGCATATGCAGTGCTAATTAGCTATGTACAACAGCCTGTGCGGTGCTAATTAGCTATGTACAACAGCCTATGCAGTGCTAATTAATTAGGTACAACAGCCGATGCAATTCTAATTAGCTATGCACAACATCCTATGCAGTGCTAATTAACTATGTACAACAGCATAGGCACTGCTAATTAGCTATGTACAACAGCCTGTGCAGTGCTAATTAGCTATGTACAACAGCCGATGCAGTGCTAATTAGTTATGCACAACAACCTATGCAGTGCTAATTATATATGTACAACAGCCTGTGCAGTGCTAATTAGCTATGTACAACAGCCTATGCAGTGCTAATTAACTAGGTACAACAGCCGATGCAGTGCTAATTAGCTATGTACAACGTTTCATTTTGAGCAAAGTAAGCCAAACTTACTACATCTCATAGTCAGTATCATAAATCTACACATTTTCATGTGTCGCAGTCACCCTAAAAAGAAAATAACAGAACACCTTTATTTTTAAGTCAACCTCCATATGCAACATAGGTTCATGAATAACCTTCACCATAGTCCAAAACATGTATTGCTAACATCTATCTGGTGAGCTGCAAGTCATTAAAACACCAGCATTCTAAGAGGCACCTACCTGTATTTAATATTACAGAGGACAACGAGAATAAAGTTGATTGTTGCAGTACATCCTTTTGATTTTGGAATGCCGACATTAAGACAGTACAGCCTATAGACCCCAAAATATATGTAGAGAATAGCATTGCACATAATTATGAGAATTGCAAGTAGAATGAATTGACCACAAATATTCAAATTATGTCCACATTGCTATTAAATTCAAAAGTCATAGGTTGATGTCTAAATTAAGACAGTTAAGAAGCAGAGAGTGGTGTCATTCATCACTCTGAATGAAGATGGTGTCACTGAACATTTAACTGTCAAAGGATTCGCCGACACCTGCATGACATGGTTTCAGGAACTTGGTCAACATCGCTTGGGAGGTCCAAGGGCCACAAAACATGTTTAGATTCGTTACATTGAGCCTCCTGTGTCCCAAGTTCTATTCTGAAGTCCTGTTTAATTATTTTCGTCTCTTTTATCAGCAGCTACATTATTCTGACTATAAAACGGTGTAATTTATACAATAATATTAAACTTGCACATTATGGCTAGATAGCAACTACCCTGATAATGTCGATGATGCAGATAATGACACACATAGCCACCAATGTGCCTAAGAATCATTTATAATTGATTGGTGTGTAGAATGCGCTCTAGTATCGCCAATGATACTGATAGCACGATAAATCGCCAATTATTGTTCAGTATCGTCAGTGTGATAAAAATGTATACTAAGGTCCACGTGCAACGATAGTCCTGATAAGTATTGCTCAAACAGGATTTTTGTGAAAGGCAAGGCTTTGACATTTTGCACATGCTTCTCTAAGGCTTCATCCCTCCGTTGAGTTTGACGGGCTTTATGGAGTTTCTCTTGCACAGTGGTCAGTTATTACATGATTACTGGTGTATCTTGGAGCAGCTGGTTGTATTTATGTCGGCTACCTTGACATGTCATGGAAGAACTGGTGGTCGTACTGTATTTTATTGTGAGTTGTCATGCAGTTATTTGGGGCACAATGGTAGTCTATTCAGTGAAGATGCTATGAAGAAGTACAGGCTTCGTGCAGTCAAATTCCCCACAAACCAGTCTCACCACAAGAACGGGGTGTGGTGTGGGTGTTGATTTCAATTGTCGCAGTATAATTCATTGAAACAGTTCTAGGATGTTAATTACTGTTTGTGTTTGTTCAAGATCCCCGACTCCACCTTATGAAGATTCTGATATGGCAGGCATATCAGAATCAGCATAGGGTGGAGTCGGAGAACTCAGACTATGTTTCTGTGCACTTGACGACTTCTAATTTGTATAGCTGTCTGGGAAAACAATGGATTTCCCAGATATACTGCGGTTCACATGGAGAGACACCACCATGTCCGTGGTGGTCAGGGCCAATTATCGAAATTAGACAAATACAGCGATCTACAAGTTGGATTTATGCATTTTTAAATGTTCGACTTGCTTGGGATAGATCGTTATATTCTGAGGCGTGTTTCGTTTTCCGCATCGTTGATGTCGCCATCTAAATTATAGAAACATTCAACGTTTTGGTTTCTGGTGATTTATTGTGTCACTATATTCTTTAGCATACTGATTAACAGCTAAGTAGCTCATAGTAATGATTGGGATTTTCTGCCTGAATTGTGATCCGTCGGTATGCATAGGCACAGTACAAATCATAACGCTGATGGGCACATGTTCTATGACATGGAGCAGTTTGCGATTCACTTATTTGTATTGGTCAGTTGATAGTATGCCGCCTTGACTCATTTCTTAACGAATCAGCAATGGCTTAGCTATGTTCCTTTTTCACTTAAACGGCTGTCTGAGATCACATCTACATTACTTTGAGAGTAGTCCATTTGGACCCAGTAATGCCAACACTGAAGTTTTCGCAAGAGTGAACCATAAGCATGAGATCAAAGGTCATGCATGCATCTACGGTTAAGATTGGGAGACTCCTCCCACCCCCACCCCGTTATTACCTTTTTCATCATTCTGTGCATATGCAATTATTAAAGCTGCATTTCATGATGATGATTGTTTTTAGAGAATCCTCTCTGGTACCCAGATTACTCTGTATTATGTAGGGATTTGGATGGGTGAATGATTAGTCTCCCGAGAACTCTGACCAAAATTGAAAGAACTGTGATCAGTTTATACTTTCTATCTACAATGTAGTCTTCTATCATTGTCTGTGCTGGGATGATGAGTCCTTGCTTCATAACAAATGGTAAATACCAAATTTTGACAATGTAGCTCAGAATGTGTGAAAGGAATGTCGATGTCAGGTGCATGCTTCAAGTGCTCATCTGAGTATCCGCTACTGTTTGCTGCTTGTTTCAGTTCAGCCCTGCTATTTTATTTTATGTATTTCCTTATTTTTTGACATTGCATTATCATATGGTTGGTTCTTCATTCAATCAGTACGTATCCATGCCAAGAATGTGTTTGCAGCTTTAAACAAACTGTTCATTCACTAAAGTACTAGCCAGCGTGCTGGAATGTTTACTCTGTCCTTCAAACATGCCAGAAACTCAATACTACGTTGTTTCACATTATTTGAGTAATCCCGCTCATAGAACTGTGCACGTTGTTTAACCATAATCCTGAAAATGTCTGTTTATAATATGCATCTCCTTCCATAAGATGTGTTTTCCATGATCAATGGTGAGACGAATTGTCATTCCCATCCGAAACCTGAATGACGTGCTGTCGATAAATGTGTGTGTTGCTGTTTGGGATAGTTGATCTACTACACTACCAGTTCTATTATCAGTAATTTCTTTTTTTTAATGTAATATAGCCACCACTGTGACAGTCAAACATATAGCATACACGGTTTCTGAGATGCTGTGCAGCATGGTATTTTTTTAATTTTTTTTATCAAAGTCGGAGGTTATATCATTATATGGAACTCATCAAGAATAGATGAAATTATATCATTATATAGGATGGTTTCATGTGTGTATCAATGCACGCTAGAATCATTGATATTTATGAATGATCTCGTCGGAGGTGATCTGATTTCTCTGCTCTTAGCTCGATGTTAACATAACGTACAACTTCAATATGATCTGATTACGTCGCGTGATGTACATAGATCGACAAGGATACTCGGATCAGAAAGTAAACAAGTGCTATGTGCTATAGTTGGAACTTAGGCAGGTTTGTCAGAAATCTAAAAATATTTACAGACAGACAGACGGACAGACGGATTTATACAAGTTGCGAGTCGTATGTAAAAACGTCTTGCAGTACAACGTTCACCACTACGGAGATATTGTGACAGATCTTTTGCATATGCCAAAACACTGGAGTGTTTTGTCAACACACCTTCAAAATGCATAATCAGTTTCTGGGGGGGGGGGGGGGTTCAATGGCTTAAGAGACACATGTTTAACCAGTATTGCAACATTTCTAAAAAATTGTTTTCTCTGAACTGACTAAAAGGAGATTCGCTTTATCTCTTTCCAAGTTAAGATATAACATGCCTTTTTAGAGATAATGTTGAATGCTTCTTTTAATAATATTAATCTTTCAGGATAAATTTTAACCTATTCTTTATACGAATGCTGAATGCTTTTAATTTTAAATGGCCTTAGAATATTCTATGTCGAACATAGATTGCCCATTATTATTAATTATAAATAGTGGAGATGCCTTGTGAATGAACAATCCAATAATATATCTGTGAGACGAGTTTTCCACTTTCAGAGTAAAACGTTGGCTTTCTGGGATAGTCACTCGGAAGTTCTAAGCTATGTTTCTTATCCTCACTTAAATCCGCGCCTCGCAAAATGCCTTGGTCTCTATGTAATAACACATTAAAGACTTCACCTAACAGGATATGGTGAGTGCACTTGTATTTCCCAATTATCTCAAGCAGATCTTCCAGCCCAGATGTGAATTCTACTTGAGGAAGGTCTGTATATATTAATTACACAAGCCATAGAGTACCAGCCAAGAGTTCAATGGCAGTAACATGTCCATCGGGCCGCCGATGGATGTCCTGATTTAGATTATCTAATCATACAAGTGCAGTACCGCATCCCCATGTCCCTATGCGTGTACTGTGCTGATTATATTCTGCTCATTTGACACGCATGTAGGTCTGAGTTATATATTTTGGCAAATTACAATCATGTTATGGTTTCTTGATCAACAGAAGATTTACGTATAGTTTATTGGTTGTCTTCCTAACAGATGTGTTGTCGGTTCTAGAGGCTCTTCGCGGATACACTTCATCTTCTCGGCGATTGTAAAACAGTTGTGATGCAGTGGGTTCCTTCGCACTGTGGTATGTCTGGGAATGAACATGCAGACACGCTGGCCAAGCAAAGAGCTGCTATGCAACAAGTTGATACTCCAGCAACGTTTGCAGAGGCAAAGAGTATTATTAAGGGTCTATACAGAACCAGTCAGCCAGTGGATGAATATCATCAACTGTCCCAGTCAGAGCAAGTGGACTCGTCAAGAATCAATTTTATCCTCGGAGGAAGTTTTGAATCTCGAATGAGCACTTCAATTCTATTCACCAACTAAAGAGTGAGTCAATCATTATATCTGAACCACTCTGCCACCAGGCTAGAATCAATTAGTCATTAGAGCCAAATCCAGACATATATCGGGTGGCGTGCTATATCGGACTATATTTATATTATGCATGCGCAAGCACGTGCGTGCGTGTGCGCTCGCGCTGCGTGTGTGCGAAATAGAAAGGAAGGAGGGGGTGGGATAAAACTGATTTCAGTTACCCGTTGTTGCCATACTCCACCGCGTCGATCATCATCATCATCATCATCATCATCATCTTCATCATCATCATCATATCTTCAGTATTCCCAATGTCTTTATGGTCGTCCTTTCCTCTAATTCAATTTTTGTATTTGTCTTTGCTATCCATCCTGTCCTCGGGCTCGCCGCCATCGTTGCCAGCATTACCAGGCCTCTGTTGCCTCACTCTCAATACCTACTTTCTCTACCCCTTATCGTTGTCGTCGTGATCATTATTGCGTCATCAATGGCATCGTGATTTGTTATTGCGGTGTCGCCGTTGCTGTTGGCATCAACTCGCTCTTTCTTTTCTGTTCATTCTCCACATTATAATGCACCCCTACCCCAACCACCTCGCTTGTGACCCA
This sequence comes from Chaetoderma sp. LZ-2023a, assembly GCA_034401795.1. Taxonomy (NCBI): domain Eukaryota; kingdom Metazoa; phylum Mollusca; class Caudofoveata; order Chaetodermatida; family Chaetodermatidae; genus Chaetoderma; species Chaetoderma sp. LZ-2023a. The sequence continues at coordinate 57,442,572 of CM067370.1, read as the reverse complement.
CCTTGGTATCATTATCATCTGTCTAATGGCAACCAATTTATGAATCAGGTCCTGTTTACGTTCAGAATTCCATGGTACGGAACAGCCGTAATAAATTGACTTATAATAGGTTACGAAATACAGATAGCCTCTTATTCAAAGGGTTAAGAAGCAAGGGAGTGCGTGCGTGCGTGCGTGCGTGCGTGCGTGCGTGCGTGCGTGCGTGCGTGCGTGTGTGTGTGCTTAAACAGACATATTTTGGTCCGCAGAATTGGGATATGTTACTAGGCTAGTGTTTACTTGGTGATATCATAGTGAATATGTTTCAATATTTACCCAGCACAAAGCACGTGTGTGTCTGTTGACAATACTCAATATTGACATTTCGATTATCATAATGCTACGAGTGACCGACTTCATAAATCTAGGAGAGGAGTATTATAGTATATACATGTATGCCTATATCTAATTTGTGGGATTGACCGCATACATTTGTCAACCTGAAGACCTGGAGGTGGATAATTTGAAACTAATTTGACTGGAAACCATTGCCTGTCCTACTGTCATAGACATGATTGTCGCAAAGTATGTATGCCATGCAGCAATGTTCAGCTTGCAGACAAATTAACTTCAAAATAGTAAACGGATTAGTTTTACATTCATGATCTTCATGTGTGATCTTTCGCGTTTCAAATGTTAATAAATATTTGCAATCTTTTTGTCGTTTATCTCTGTTCCCATAATTAGTTGTTTGCGTGTGTTCGCTAAGTTTACAGTCTACACAACATGATGTCAACATCTCATTCATGTAGAGTACAAAATAGCTCAGAAATAAGTTAAAATATTTCCAAAACAAAAACAGAAACATGTTAGTTAGTATGAAATATTCTGTTGAGTATTGTCAACATAATTGGATTGAAATACATTGCTGCCTCAGACAGATTGTCTTCCAATCCAACTATGTTCAAAATATTTAACAGTAGGCTTGCGTTTTATGTTGTTTTTTGTAACACTTATTTCTGAGCTGTACTTTACATCAATGTTGCTTTATTTTAGTTATGGAAGGGACACGAATTTCGGCATTGAAAACGCCGCTGTTGAAAGCTGTTGCTGTCTTAGATAGCAACACCGTACAGCATATCTTATTAACGAATGAACGTCCAACAAGCCCGCTACATGGAACCAAGTAGGTTAAGGAAAGCTGTCAATTCAGTCGTAAACTGGTTAATTGATATCATAAGCTTAATCTATTCATCCCAGATCTAAGTTACATGATTATCCGATATAAATTACGATTTATTTTTCACGTTAGATTAAATAATCTTTATTAAAACCCCTATAGTTCTATATTTTAAATAGACATAGGTTGAATTCCGTCTCGTTATCGAGGTACTCCCTCGGAAGTATCACGTGGTGGCTTTACATACTTACGCATGCGCACACATTTACTCTCGCTTGAAGTAGGAGTAATCGAGTAGAATTTGTACCCCGTCATACGAATTTGTACCACGTGATACCGTTAACCGATTATCCTCTCGGTCGTACGGATATGTTATCGAGGTACCACCGCTTAACCCGATCACATAACCGAACTTTAGGCTAGAACACACGCGCTCTGTAACATAGGCTAGGCCTACGTGGTATAACAGGTTGTTCTTGGAATGCCATAAACGTGCATTTCCTGGTGGGACAGGGGCAGGGATGAGAATTAGAAATTGTCACTAAAAACAAGTAGCCACTTAACCTTTACCACTCTGATGTCAATAATCTAGATTTTACTGTATTAATAGCAAAGAAACTGATGTAAATTTTTTTAAATCTTATTTAATTTGAAAATTTAGAATTGTGGCATTAGAGTGATACGGCTTAACTTTTAACCCTCCCCCCCCCCTCCCCTCCTCTCCCCCACCCCACCCCCATCCACACAAACCAGAAGCGACAAATTCTTGAGGCAGCAACAGGTTCCAGTCAAATTACTTTAAACATAATCAACAGCTTTCCTGTCTAGTTGTCTTGAAATTGAGATTGAGAGACTGGTATGCCAAGGGTTAATGTGCTAATACACGCCACTTGTCACGTGCAATGCAAAAAGTATGCAAAATGATAATAGACATTAGTAGAGTGATTAGGAACAGAAATATTTGGAAATTTTACGCTACGAACTGTATATGACAGAACTACATTATGAAAGGAATTTCATATACATCCTTTTATTCATATCCCGCGACTTATGTAAGATAATGACGGCGACGACGATAGTGGCGACGACCCCCTCATGCCGTTGTTGTGTAGATCTCGAGGGTCCGTATCAGCGCTCATTTAAGGTAACTAGGTAACTCAACTACTAGAAATAGTAGCCACAGAGCAAGTCCAATGAAAAAACATCAATCAAGAAACTTACACGTTAGAGAGTAGGTTATATTCCCTCACACAGACATGCTCCGTGATACACCAGGAAATTGTGGATACAGCACAAGTCTGGTGATCCATCAAATAATAACAAATAAAGATTTCCAACCATTTATGTTAAAATCATATGTTGATTAGTCCCCTAAGTCATAGTATCTCACCTTCAAAGCAAGCGTAGACGTACGATGTTGATAATTTTGGGACTAATTTGACTTCCAATAGCTTCCAGTCAAATGAGTTTCACACTATCCAGAATATTTTTGGTCTGCATCGAAAAGATCTGTTGTATCTGATCTATGCATGCTTAAAACGGCTAAAACATGAACATAAGGATTGGCTCCGCGATCACTTATAAAATGTCTTACTGCATGATGTTGCTGTTGTAGAGAGAAACAGTTTTTATCAACACGTTTCTCTAAGTTACCAACCTCCTTATTTCCGTTAGAACTATCAGCTGTTACACATTTGTGAAGTTAGTCATAATCATCATCATCATCATCATCATCATCGTAGTAGTGCCGTCTACAGCAGTAACATTGATAAATGTAGCTGACACAATACGTCATGCTGGTACACGTCTCTTCAGCCACCACAAGATGGTCTCCTGATGCAGGTCAGCTGCCATACTAAACCACGTTTGAGCCCACAAGTTGGTGGTTCTACAATCAGTCATTGAAAACCACAACATTTTGAACGCACAAAGGTTTAGCTGTAGACTATTGCTGCTACTGCTGCTGCTGCTGCTACTGCTGCTGCTGCTACTACTGCTGCTGCTGCTACTACTACTACTACTACTACTACTACTACTACTGCTACTACTACTACTACTACTACTACTACTACTACTACTGCTACTACTACTACTACTACTACTACTACTATAATGCTGCTGCAACTACGACCGCACCTACTACTATAATGATGCTGCCGCCGCTACCGCCGCCGCGCCACCGCCATCACAACACTACCACACACCACCACCACCACCACCACCACCACTACTACTACTACTACTACTACTACTACTACTACTACTACTACTACTACTACTACTACTACTACGTATTGATCATCTATCATCCTGGAAACGTCCCGTGTTTCCATGACTCATGAAAGCGGTGAACATCCGATCATTCTACGCGCAGCAATAATTATGGGAGTTGTGGATGTTGTCATGGCGGCAGCAACATGTGCGCTGTCAGAACAGAAGCGTTATTAAGCACTCCATACAAAGATTACATGACAGTGAATGGTGGGCGATCGATCACTTGATCGATTTGATTGATTACGTGATAGGTTTGTTGATTAAAGTTTTAATTGACTAGTACGCTAGTGTGTTTATTCGCTGGTTGAATTGTTGATATATGGAAAATTCTACTAAATTTCAATACAAAATCTTTTGTTTTGGTGGCTGTACTCTGACAACGCGGCTTACTGCAGTTACTGGCCCGACACTGGGCCAATACGGCCAGACACTGGCCCATCAACCTGCGTTATCAAAGTAGTTTGTCTGCGGTGTGTTTGATGTGTACACAATGTTTCTTGATTCAATTTGAGTTATTAAGCATAACTGATTTGAGTTTATAGTGAGATTTTGACATAATGACACACATGCCGAGCATATACCTTGCGGCACTATAAATCAACGTTTAAGTGTGTGAATTTATATGCAGGGAGTGTAAAGGCCAGGTCTTTGTACGAAACGCCGGATATTTATCTCCTTATAGAGTCGTTTTAAATAAGAAAGATATATATTATAATTCATGACAACAATATAATTTTAATAATAACTAGAAAAGAACTTACCTTTTATTAACTGATTGCGTAACGTCACCTGCTTGTCAGAATTCCAGGCAAATAGGCTCTACTATCAAATATAGTAAACAGAGGCGATAACGTCTCGCTGAACGTTTGAGCAGCCTGTATAATTGTCTTTCTGTGCAAATAAACTCCTCTATGATTTTCAACGCGAGACATTGGAGGTGGAGAAAAATCAGGCGATGGATGTATTTTCGAATAGAAAACCGGCGAAACGCGAACGCGATCTGGAGTACACTATTGATTTTTAGCGTGAGAAATCCAGCTCACACCCTGATGACGAAGACATCATTCCACTCTACTCTCGACCAATCAGATTGCGCAGCGTATTACGCACCTCGTAACCTTTGTGATGCGTTTTTTCTGTTTATAAATCCTTTGAGCTATTATTACATATTATATAGGTTTCATTTTGAAGACGTTCTTGACAGAACTTTGGTTTCTTCTAGGGGGCTTTAAGCAAATTGATCATTTTGAAAATTATTTGTCTGAAAGTTGACGCTGCCGATGGCAGCAACAACCCTCAGTCAAATAGTTTCAACAACTTTCAGTCAAATAGCTTTAAAAAATAATCAACGCACAATGAAGAATATCATAATGTAAATATGATTTATGATTAATAGAACCTCCTCTTCAGACAGTCGTCTTTGTTCATGTGTTGCTCATCAAGCAGTCGTAGTAAGCAGCTGTCTTCACTCGCATGCACGCTGCTTGCCACCCCTCCCCCATTCATACAACATGTGCGCACATGCACGCGTCGGAGTCTTGCTGATTTGCGTAATCCTTGTTGCACATACAATCGCCATATTTAATTAGCATTTGCGACAGCTAGATAGCGCGTATGACAAAGATTAACACGTCCATGAATTTGAAAAATTTTACCCTCGCCCCGTAAGGAGAAGACTGACGACAGTAGTCCCATTACATACGTAAGCCTACGGTATGTGTGCGTGCATGCATGCATGCGTGCGTGTCCGGACATGTAGGCATATCTACAAATCACTAATCTGATTTGGCTCATCTCTTATCACAAAGCCTGATAACGAAGCTTACTGGGCCAATGCTGGGCCGATACTGGACCGATACTGGGCCGATACTGAAAGTATTGGCACGATATCGGCCTGGCTATCTGGAAAGGAACTGGTCGTAAGCTAGGATTTCCAAACATGTGCTTTGATATGGGAAAAAATCTCGGATCAGAATCGGATCAAATTCTGGAACTATCTCGTAAGCTACTGGTCTGATTTATTTCAGATTTTGACACGAGAAAGGGCGTGGCCTAACATTATCTCCACAACTTTGGCCGTCATCTAAAAAATATCGCTCGGTTGATGACGTGTCATCGCAAATCTCCACGTTCATCACTTTGCCCATTTGACCCCACCCATCCCACCCCTTGGGCGGAGTCAAATGTAAATGTCCGATTGCATATATTCATATATGGGTACTTCACGAAACGAAATGTGGTTGAATTCCGTCGGGCGGGAGGGCACAATCCTCGACCTATATTCAAGAAATTTGGGGATGAAAATAAGAAAACATTCAGAAATCCGAAAAAATCTTTAGGCTATAATGTGACAAAATCGGGAAGGGATTGGGGTGAGAGTCTGTTATCTCTGATTGCTCAAGATTGTATTTTACTAGGCCTATGCATAAATACATAAGGCAGTGAGGGTTTACCTGCATTAATTAGAGTATTTATACCAGCCCCCCCCCCCCCCCCCCCCCCCCGACTAGCGACCAAAGGGTGTCCAAAAATTACACGCACACGCACACGCACACGCACACGCACACGCACACACACACACACACGTATGCATACGCACACCCACACACACACGCACACAGACGCACGCACGCACGCGCACACATATGCACACGCACACCCACGTACACATATATACGTCACCCAAAACACGCAGTCACAACCACCATATATCTCCTATGCACCGACACACATCAAGCAACCACAACGAAAACCACAACCACAAAATTACCGTGACCAATTATAAATTCAGGTCACAATGACCTATAGTAGACCATAAATTCCAACTAAAGCTAATTCCTTTTAATTTAGACTAAGTTTGGCTACCCATCCATGACGTCACCATCCCTACGGAAACCGCGGTGACAGTCCTACACAGCCATGCATGCGTCCACATTGACGCCCCCTGGAACAGACCGTACACCGGCTGCATATGGGCGTAAACTATCATCATATTTCCTTTATTTTTATTTATATCTTTCCTTTCTTTTCAATCTTTTTAACCTGTAAAATATACAATAAGAATAACAATTAAAAAAATACTCAATTATTATATAACAATACTTACTGTACATTTCTCCATGCCCCATTTCAAAACCCACCAATCCCCATCTTTAATTATCGATGCATTCCACATACATACATACAAAGGTTACAACTATATACAATCCCCTAGCCCGTTTCTTGGCCAGAACTCCTCCAGGTTCATTTTCAGTTTATTCGGTTCACTTCTCTTGAAGTATACGAATACAGGTACATGAATAATACTTTGGTAATGGCGGTATACAGTACATAAACAATACTGTATTATCTATGCATCCAATTTATTTCACAGTCGGTTATGGCATTCGACTGATCGCGTCCGCGAAGCATCCATCATAAGCCGGTACCCGATTTCAATTGCTTACAATTGGAGTCAGGCACCAGTTCAAGACGATAGCCTCACGAACGTGGTCAGCTGAATGTCACACGTATTTTACCATTTGCGCAAAATACTTCACCAATTCTCTTGATCAGAGTCAGTATTCTCCGGCGACGAAGTATGCCACGGTCTGATGGATGGGCACCTCTCTCTTTTGAAGCGACGACCGTCGCTCAGATCAGGGCCAGATGATTGCTTTGAAATTAAGTATTGATATTCAAATGTGCCAAATAGCAATTTTCTCGAGGAATATTCTTATATCTCAGGACGCACACATACGCACGCGCGCACGCAAACTCGCGCACGTGTGCATACACGCAGGTACGCACTTCGAGCCCTATTCAGTAGTCTTTTGGTTTACATTGCAGATCAATATTTAACTTGTTTCATCGGTAGCCACTGCTGTATAAGACAGCAGTGACCGCCTATCAAACCACGGCAAATATTCATCATATATTAAAACTGTATATTCTTTTTCATTTGAACAGGTTGAAAATAGCGTTGATGTTGTTCATTCATGAGTTGATACATTTTAACAGTATTTGGATTTACTTTAAAGTATCTATCTATATACGTTTTTCTTTCTACGGCTAGAGAGGGGAATTTGAAAAGATAATGAAACTCCTCTCCCAGTGTGTTTTGATTGCATAATGTGCAACCACGCTCGTGGTTAGGGAGATGTTCAAATCACCCAACCTATATTGGTAACCTGTGAATATAGCGGTTCTAAATTTGCATAGCATTTTTGACAGCGTCTGAGGAAGCGAGGTTAAATACGTTTCTAGTCTAAAGGTTTCTTTACAAATTCTATACGGCGTGCAAATATTGCTGTTAAAAGCTTCACCTGTCCATTTCTGGATATACTGGTCACAGTACTTGTTTTGTGGTGAGCTTTAACCATTCAGACTGGCCTGGATTCTGGCTATGCCACACAGCTGATAACCCAGTATTATCAAGGCGTGCTTTCACATGTGATATCCATGGCCATTGGAATTCGTTATTTTCGTGCAAGCATAGTAGCAATCGGTATAGTTTATATGAGATGTTGGACATTTTCCCACATACTAAATTTGCCCAGTATGTGGTTATCCTATTATTAATTTTTATATTCAACGGGAACTGGCCAATTTCGCCATAAAGCATTGCTGAGTGTGTAGAGTTTTTAACTCCTAAATCATTTTATAGAATCGTTTCTGTAATTTCTCAGCCTGCGTGACATTCTCAAAGCCCCAGATTTCGTATCCATAGAGCATGATCGGGCATACCATAGAATCGAAAAGCTCTAGCAGTATATCTATCAATAAATGGAGCGGTTGCTTTTGACATTAAGGCGAACATAGCTCTACTGGCTTTTTCATGCACGTGCTTTAGAGCCCTTGTAAACTTGCTGTTATATGCAAATAGTATACCTAAATATAGGCATTCTTGCATCATTTCTACATCTCCCAAAACATGGCCATCATAACACATTTCGCAGCGTAATAAACCCAGACAATCAATCATTCCTAGTAAGCATGATATAGCCAATACCACAAGGACTCCCTGCTATTCCAGGTCAATTCAATATATTGTCTGCTATTTCATAATAGATAGATAATTTATTCACAATAAGCCTTAGGCCCTTGAGTGTAGGCCTACATTATACAATATACTTTTTGGCCGATACCTTAGATTAACAAAATTAGTGTTCAAATTATATAAATACAAGTAGAAAATTTCTCCTACCAGAATCAGTACTTTCCTTGTATTTCAATGACAAAATGAAACTGTATGCTGTGTACGACTGTACGGATAATGGAGAGATCCGATCTGCCACCCAAGAATTTTTGATTTCATAAAATATCAAAATTACGTAATGCTCCGTCGTTAATATATGAATTGCATGTCTTTAGCGAATCTATACAATTTACTAAACATTATGTTAAGTATTTTGAGACTAACCTGACCGGGAGCTGTTACTGGTTACACAGCAACAGCGCTCAGTCAACTTACTCCCAAAATGCTCAACAGTTCATCTGTATAATTACCGTGAAATTAGATTCTAGGAATTATTGTTTAAGATCGATTCCAACACGTCGTATTTACATCATATTTACCACCTTGCAGAAAAAATCTATTATTTAAGAGCAAAGCTTGGACATATTGTCCAATACTGATCTAAACACCACGTGCATTCGTACAGGTATCGCTATAGAGGGATCCCACCTGCCACTCAAAATATCTGACATCATAATCATTTACGTCACACATTTGGTGGCGTCATAATCAGATTGACGTAAACGTGGGATAGTCTTTCACTACCTAACATAACATGTACGAATTGAATATTTTGATAAAAAAATACAATTAAATGAACATTATGTTGACCATTTTGAAACTAGCCCTACTTGGGGAAAACAGCCCCTAGTCAATCGATTTCCAAATGCCCAACACCTATATATTTAGCTATGTATTTAGCTTAAAAATTTTATTCTAGAAATTCCTGTTTCACATCGTTGAATTGATTTCAACACACCTATAAAATGGGAAAAGCTTAGCTAAAATGGATGAGCATAGCTTAAATGGATCCCTCCATTGGGTTTGCCAAACCAAATAAACCCCAACATAGTCTCTCCTTGACTCTGGAGAAAATGCTTTTTCTGTGAGTTCATTACGATTTGAGAACGCCGTGTGTATAAAAGCTGCAAGTTTTGTTAAAACTATGCCGTTTGTTGAATGTAGAAGTTGCGTTAGCTTATAAACACTTGGATGTTTCCAGTAATACTTTTTGATAAACTTTTTGCGTAATTCAGAATACACGGGGCATACAATTATAAAATGATACTCATCTTCAATGTCATCACAGAAATGTCATGTTCTCTCATTGAATGGTATCGGCATAGGCTTGTGCCATCTGCCGGCTTCAACATTAAGTCTATGAGATCCGGTACGGATTCTACATAGTGCATGCCGATGTTTGATAATTCTAACTTTATTTAAGTAACATTTATACGATATAATATATGGTGGTATAACAATATTTTTGCATAGCATTACTATTGAGGTGCCAACGTAATATAATGTCACTGCGCTTAGCTCACGTAACGGAAATATATCATGTTTAGTATCGTAAAAATGGCACAATTATATAAAGAACTTATTTAACATTCCAGATAAAGTTTGACCACAACTGGCGCCACAAAATTGTATCGTGACGTTACCAGATTCATGGACATGATTGATCAGTTGTAGAAGAGTGTTATTTTCAGAGGCTAACAACATATGCCGTCATAAATGCATGCTTATTAATGCGCCTTTCCACTGTATCCATCCATCATATGACGTCGCAATCAATTACGTGACGTATAGAATGACATCACAATCAATGACGTCATGAATGACGTACAAGTAGATAAGTACGTCATGAACGCATAGTTGAAGACGGACTATGCGTTGTTGTACGAATTGTATATCTTTACTGTTTAATAAATATCCTGTTGAATATTTATCTTTATTGCATTAAATATATATATATATACACCTGTGCAAAAGTTAAGCACCAGCAAAAACAATAGAACGTAGAAACATGATGGTACAACTAGGCTGCCATACATTTTGTCCCCGCGTTAGCTGACATAATTCCAAGTACGAAATGCACATGCATGCATGACTTCACGCCGCTTGATGTCCGTGCGTGGCGGGAAACAGCACACGTGTTCAGTTATGTAAAAGTCCAGTTTGAGGTGTAGAACATTACATACAGATTTAGGCGACAAGATTAGGAATTTTGTGTTCATGACCGTGGTTTATTTGTACAGAGAGAATTAGCTCTTGATTGTGAACCGCTATGGCAAGACGAAGGTTAAGTGATCGTGTGAAATGGCAAATCATAGGCATGCATACCACTGGTATGTCATGCAAAGAGATTGGCAGACAGCTGAACATTAACCATACTGTAATCACTCGTTTGATTGCAAAACATGGGCAAACTAACGAGGTGAAGGACAGGCCTAGATCTGGAAGACCGAAGAAGACTACTGCCCGTGATGATCGAGCCCTAGTACGCCTTGTTAGGAGATCTCCATTCACCAACAGCAGAGTGCTCAGCCAGCAATGGAAAACGCGCAATAGAGTGTCAATGTCTACCGTCAAAAGGAGACTGTATGCTGCTAGCATGAAAGCTAGGAGACCTGTCAGACGTCCTCTCCTCACTGCACACCACAAAGAGGAGCGTCTGAGGTGGTGCAACGAAAGAAGACACTGGAACATGAGATCCTGGAGACGGGTACACTGGTCCGATGAAAGTCGGTTCCTGCTTCATGCCACAGATGGTCGAACTCGTGTATGGAGGTCCAGACGTGCGGCGTACGACCAACGTAACATCATGGAAGAAGTTCCATTTGGTGGAGGTTCCGTTATGATATGGGGGTGCATCTCATTTGATTGTAAGCTGGATCTGTTGACTGTACCTGGAACACTAAATGGACAAAGATATCAAGATTCCATACTGGATAGAGTTGTGGTCCCTCATTTTGTAAATCATGCACCTGGAACCCACCCTATATTCATGGATGACAACGCCCGACCACATCGTGCTAGAGCTGTGCATGAATACCTCCGCCAGAATGCCATCGAAACCCTACCATGGCCAGCAAGGAGCCCTGACATGAACCCTATTGAGCATATCTGGGACATTCTGGGAAACATGGTGAGAAGGAGGGATCCTCCTGTGCAGAACCTACAGGAATTAACAGACGCACTCCATCTTGAATGGCAACGAATACCACAATGGCGTATCAGTCGGTTGGTGACCAGCATGAGACGTCGTGTCCAGGCCGTCATCCAGGCACAAGGTGGATATACCCGGTATTAATAATGACAGTCTCAAACTCGTGCACAGATGTTAAACTTCGTTTTCAGACACCATTAATGACAATCTAGCCACGTGTGTCAACTGTAGGGCAATAGTTGTCAGTTGTGTCAACGTAACCATATTCAGGCCTCGTTTTCAAGTTCAATCAAAACATACAGTGTTTCCCCACCATCATAATCAGCATTCCTCTAGTTGCATTATTACCTCTTGCACTAAGATGGATGGGTACATAAATGTTTATGCTATTGCTTTCTTCATAGCACATGAATATACCCTCGCAGTGCGTAAAAATAGGGTGGTGCTTAACTTTTGCACAGGTGTATATATATAATAAAAATAAAAATATATTTATAAATATATATATATATATATATATATATATATATATATATATATATATATATATATATATATATATATATATATATATATATATATATATATATATATATATATATATATATATATATATATATATATGTATGTATGTATATATATATATATATATATGTATATATATATATATATATATATATATATATATATATATATATATATATATATATATATATATATATATATATATATATATATATATATATATATATATATATATATATATATATATATATATATATATATATATATATATATATATATATATATATATATATATATATATATATATATATATATATATATATATATATATATATATATATATATAGGGTGGGAGACACGGTTATAAGACACATGTCTTATCGTGCTCCTATTTGAACAAAAATAAATTCTGTTTAAACCAATGGGGAATAAATAAATATAATTTGATTGCGTAAATTGCAACAAACCATATCAAATAAGAATATTAATTTGCTACTAAATTGCCATTCGTGGGTAGACATCATACACGGATACTCCCAACACTTAATAAAACAGTGAATTATCCCTTTAACACTTATAGACCCGAAACATCAAATTCGTTATGATGTGGAACCTTCTGTCGACTACTTTGAAACTAATCTGACGCAGAACTGTTGCTGCATATGTCCAATGGCAGCAGCATGTTCCAGTCAAATGAGATTGCGGGATCTGCAGCAGGCTTCCTGTATAACTGTCTCGAGATTTAGAGACTGTTCAAAGGTGAAAGCTTATGACAATGAAGCAATCAAATATATGAGAAACCTTGCGCATAGAAGATATAATTGAGAAAATTTTGTAATTTATTTATAATTTTGTTTATATGTTGCACAAGGTGTCTTTGGAAATAGGGGCATGCTCTATGTGTCACCATGAAACATGTGCTGGAGAAAACGACGGACAATGTCAGTTAAAGTTACGGCTGGGTCCGATTAGGATTTGACAATAGCGACATAGTAAATCTTTTTAGACGTTTTAGTGTTTCATTAGATGTAACATGAGGTATTTGGATTTGTAGGCACAATTCTTCTCTACAAACGTGACCACATGCCATATCTTTCAATCTATACTAGATGTACCAGAGCATGATGGGTATTAAATAATCGTCACATAACCAACTGGAAGCAGGTATAATCCATATTCTCACTAATATGTCCAGTGAATGGACCGTTTCAAGTTTATCCATCCATCATATGACTCCATAATCAACTACGTGACGTGTAGGATCATGTCATAATCATGCCGTCATGAATAACTCGATATAGTCCGTCTTTAATGCTCAAAGGGCAAGGGGCTAGCTGCCTCACTCTGCCGCCGGCTAAGAAACGTAGCTCTAGGACTATATGAGTCGTTTGTGGGCTAGTGAGTCCGACTCGCTGAAGAAGTTTAACAGCACCCTTGACTTTGGAGACATGTGACCCACCATCTACCCGTAGGATGCCCTCCTGGAGGTTAGCAGCTTCTTCTGGTCCATCGAATGGACGACGCAGCAGGAGCTTTCCACCTGTAGCCCTGATCCGGTGACCCACCCTCGTCAGGGAGACATCATCACTTATGTAGGTGAGGAAGGACGATCCCCGATTGTAGAGCTTTCGAACTGTCCCATCCTTTTTCACAACAGTGGAGAGGGGAGTAACCTCTATGTCAATGACTGCGGGAGGCCTATTTAGGGGCAACCATGTTTGCCAGTCACCCCCTGGGACAGCGCGGTACCACACTTCATTCTTCTCAAATATGAACTGCAGGTTTTTTGCCAGGGTCAATAGCAGGCCATCATGGGTCATCGGCGGGGCACCGCTCGAATAGAGTTTGACCAGATGAAAGCTGAGGTCGTTATTTAGGGTGTTGATGTCTGCCACCTCTGTATCTGAGAGCTCAATCAACGGCTCGAGGATGTACTTCCTCTTCGGGAAATCGTACTGAAACACGATCTTGTGGCCATCTATGTTACGACCCAGGCGCTCCTTCGACACATCCTTGAGGTCTGTGAGCAGCTCCACCCCATCACCACCAATGGGGTGGAGGGAGAATGCCTTTGAGTTTGCTTCGTACCGTAGGGCGAATGACTTGCCATCGCTCTCTTCTACCTTGGCAGCATCAACTGCATACACATCAACCTCTGGGCAGTGCACATATCAGCTCACTGGTGGAAGTCAGCCGGGACGTGATAGAGTATCTCCCAGGGGCCAACAGTAACCTATGGAAATCTATCAGTCCTAGCCTGTTCACACCTGTACATCACCTGTTTGACAGCCCCTCCATTAACATATATGCCAGAACGGATGGGATATCGGACGCCCATTTAGAGTTTGCACTCTTATTACTCATTGACCTGACATGATATCACACCAGGAATATCTGACCTTTGCCGAGATGATGAAGAGCCAGCTACAGGGTTGCCCCTTCATGACCCTGCACAGATAAAGGCCCAGATGCTCGCACTGCAACAGCGGGGAGCTGGTATCAAGAGAACGCGAGCATTGCAAGGAGGCGAAGGAACAGTGAAGGTTCCCGATACTGGCATGCCCTCCTGGAAGAGAGTAAGTGGGACGCAGGAGTCTTGACAGACGACGATGAGCCAGATGTCTACGACGATGTCACAGACGAGGATGGGCCAAATGCCATACAGTGGGAAGAGGGGATGGCGCAGAAGTGTAAGACCAAGAAAGCCATCCAGCAGCGGACCTACTAGCTTGGGTATACGGTGAAGTTCCAGATGTCACATCTCAGAAAGCTACTGGCACCCGACATAGTGCACTGGATGACCCCTGTCTAAGAGACGTCTGTCTCGATACCAGCAAGCTGGCAGGGTTCACCAGGCTCTCTAAAATAAACCCTTCTATGACTCATGAGCAGATTCTGCAGGTGATGCAGGTTTAATCTCCAGGTATACTATGGCAAAATCTGCCTCCAGCAGATAGATACCATTAGGCAGAATCTCGTCCATGAGGCAGAAAAGTACAGCAGAATGCGCAGGCGATATAAGACAGCCTACAACGTCCTCGCACTGCTGCGGGTGTGATTGGAGCCAGGGCTGGGGTGACAGCTGTGGCCACTCGCGCTACAGGGGTGGGGGCCATCGTCGCCATCCCGCTGGGTGGCGTGACACTAGCTGCTACTCTCTTGGCCACGGGTTTGGGGGTGGGGCAGCGGCAGATTACAAGGAGGCTAAAGAATCATGCTAGGTACGTGGCACTGGCACAGAGTGTGTGCTACAGTGTGCTGGAGGCCGGTGTGTAACCCATAGTCGAGCACGCAGACTGAGGATTGGCAATGCCCGGGAATGGTGGACCACCCACAAGGCGTGCCCCTGATGAGAGGGCCAGTACCCTGAGCACTGCTACCTATTCCCTTGGCCGACTGTGTGGTCCTCCTATGCCCAACTATTTCACTGGGGTATGACTAGTATGGTTAAGCCATCTGTATATAGCACTATGACTCTGTCACTCACAGACCTAGAAAGCAAAGAGCTAGGCGATCTTGCTCACTTGGGCGAGGCACGCCCCGGTTCAAAGGACACTGTTGCCCTTATCTCCTTCCTAGACTTCGATGAGAAGGGAGATCCGCGGGAGATCCGAGGTACCATCCCAGACCGAGATCTCATCGGGAAGACTGATACGGTAGGACAATCGGCCATTAACAAGGCCAAGACTGTATACAAGGGGGATGGGCATCAAGGAGAGGGCGACGATGTGAGGTATGCTCGGAGTCGATGAGGCCGAAGCCATCAAGGTTATGGCTGAGTCCTTTGCACAGGACCTGAATAAGGATCTCCTGATAGGATGGAGAGAAGCTCAAGATAGGCACCCTCGGCCTGAGCCATATCACTGTCGATGGCCAAACAGGTGCTACCGCCAGCCTCCAGCTACCAGAGGTGAAGAAGTCAGGGTTCTTTGGTTTGCCGTTTAAGACCACAGGATAGTCATGGCTTCCCGTGCATGTATCATACAGATCATGGATGTACTAGACACTGTGGCCACGGACACAGGCCCTCTACGCTATCTTCTCAGCTGCTGCTGGGATTTCATGCTTGACACCTCCATCGCATCCTTCGTATCCGCCGGAGGTGCAGGATTCTCCGCTCTGCAGGCAAAAGAGCTGGTGCAGGAAGTTTTGCCGTTTAGTCTCCAGG
Source organism: Chaetoderma sp. LZ-2023a (assembly GCA_034401795.1). Classification (NCBI taxonomy): domain Eukaryota; kingdom Metazoa; phylum Mollusca; class Caudofoveata; order Chaetodermatida; family Chaetodermatidae; genus Chaetoderma; species Chaetoderma sp. LZ-2023a. Next base: position 57,426,278 of record CM067370.1, on the reverse strand, counting down.
ATATAGACAAGGCTACCACCGACCAAGTGATAACCATCCTCCGCATGCATCCCTGTACCATTCGACAGTAGGCCGGCCGATGCTGGCCAGGTGGTGCTGATCATTGCCCCGTCAGGACACGGGAAAAACATCTTGCTGTGTGCTCTCCTGGCCGAACATCTACGCTCTCAATACATCCTTCTGGTGTCTGACTCTGCTGCTGAGGCAGTTGACAGTAATGATCAATGGTACAATAGCCCAATCACCAAGATGCAGAACCTGCAGGCACTGATGGAGAAGCGGCTGGCAGCCTGACTGACAGAACCACTTGTTCTAGTTATCGATGACCCTGCAATGTACCAGAAGACAGTCACCTACCTCAGCAACATCACCAGGCGCCTCTGGCACACAAAGATAACTGTATTCATCCTCGTTTAGAAGTACACCTGCAAGATCTCACTGGACATCCGCCACAATGCCCGGTTGCTATACTTCGGCTCCAAGTGTGGACGTGCCCTGCTCGAGACCATATACGACAGCATAACCCTCAAGAAGACCAACGGGGACTTTATCGCAGGTGTACAGAGGGCAGCTGAGCTGTACAGCATCAAGCTGTCACACTTCAACCCATCTCTGGAAAAGGTGCAGACCTTCACGTACAAACTTCACCTACAAGCTAAATCCAGCCAGGAAACTAGCTTGCTCTATGCATCATCACTGACAGACTGTCGCCCGCAACTTTTTTCATTGATCAGAAGGCTGAGGAACATCGTCCGTGGGCTCCGCTACTTCGTCAGATGCTTGAGGTCCTTCGTCAGAAGCTACTTCGTCAGAACCTACTTTGGTAGAAGCTACTTCGTCAGAAGCTACTTCGTCAGTTGTGGCAGAAGCCTGTGGCTTCTTAAGCTTATACTTTCACTGAAACTCTACCCACTGAGGGTCATCTTCTGGGACTCTCTGCCTCTGGTACCTCTCATGGAAGACCTTCTTTTCACATGTGAGCCCGCGACTAGCATCGTACTTGCGAGCAGGGGTTTTGCTGAGGTATTTCTGGTAGAGATCCTCTTCTGGGAATACCAGAAATGCTGCCAGATCCCTGTCCAATTCCTTGCGCCCTGCTGGGGATGAAGATGTGCTCAAAAGCCCTGACCACGTGGTCTTTATATGCTTTAGACTGGAGTCTATCCAGCCTCTCTCTCTCATCCTGGCTATGGAGTCTAAATACGTCAGCCCACTTACCGACCGTTAGTAGATCTTTGTGGGCGATCCTCGCCCTTTGGAGAGCTAGAATAACAGGACTGTTGGTTGGGGCCACAGGTAGGTCGGATAGTACCTCGCCCCGGGGGCTGTCAATCTTCTGGTAGAGTATCGATTCAGGAGTTCTTTTGGACTACGAGCTGGCGCTCCTTCCTCTATGGTTGCCAGTATCTCTGCATCAGACAGAGGGGTGACCTTGGCTCGCTCGTGGATAATGTTGATGTCACGAAGCAGTCCTCAGACCCTGTCACAGTGGGACAGTGCATGCCGTGGCTGTGACTGTCCAATCTGCTGGAGGACTTTACCAAACATGGCAGCCGTTTACAACCTCTATATACCCAGACCTTAAACATGCTGCAGTATGTGCAACATCCAGATGGGGCCATTGAACCCGTGACATCACACACCACTGATCCTCGGAAGGACTGCCTGGTGGTCATTCGACCCAGTAAACACGATGAGAACCCATTGTCCACTGCTGGGAAGTACATTGACTTTGCAATCTTGGCACAGATCCACGAGATCAAGAGCATGACAATCGAGTTCAAGCTTCAGAGCACAATAGAACAGACGGTAGAGCTCCCACAGGTTCTGAACAGGTGTGAGATCGTGTAGAGCAACAGCACCATGGATACCACCTATGTGAAGGATGAGTACCGAGTCCTAGGTCAGCCGGCTCGTGGCCCAACCTTCTATGCGAAGGGAAAGGGGTACTACACTGTGGGGTGCAATGAGGGGTTCACGGAATTCGAACTATGGGCAGGTGTCGAGAAGCCCGTGGCAGTTCCACTCTTATCCCTCCTCGAGAACACACACGTGAATCCGGCTGCCATACAGGATAGGCTGTTCCTCCCGGTGTACACTGAGCAGCTCACAGATGCGACGATCAATGCTCCAAGACTTCATGTCTGGCATGACGAGAATGACCAGGAGCTGAAGCAAACAGGTTCCAAACAGCGGATCATGCATGTGGAGCGAGAACACCAGCAGGTCCAAGCCACAGCTAACCAACAGGTAGAGCTGACATTGCATCGTGGTGCATTGGACTGTGTCGCTGTTGCGGTCCTGGTTCAGAAGGGAGGAGCCATCCAGCAGGTGGATAAGCAATATGACTTCAAGCTTGTGGTTGCTGGGACCAATGTTCTTGGTAAGGTACGCGAGCTGGCTGATTGCCAACTCTACAGACAGAAAACAAGTCATATGCACATCTGCGCCTAACAAGTGGAATTGACGACCTCGAGTCGGCACTCGAGGGCCATCACCACCTCAGAGGCAGGGACATCCCACCTAATCAGGGCAACCGGTTCAGCTTCAACATCGGAAACCTCATGGCTGGGACTTGCTCATTAGGTGTGACAGTATTTTACTTTGGCTATGCTAACGTATGCGTGTCGAACACATCAGGTATTCAGCTTGAGCGTGCGTAGCGCATGACTCCTGTCGTCACAGCTGCAGCTGCGACCACTGCTATAAGGTCTGCTGTGTTCTGTCGATGCTTCATAGTTGAGCGTTGGCTCAGATATCTTTACAGCCTCGTAGTACTCATCAAGACTCTCATCGGCCTCTTTGATGCTCTGGATGGCCTGAGCTCGGAGTTGTCATTGGCGTGCCTCCTTCTGGTACATATGCTCGAGTGCTTTGCTGTACTCAAACTTCTCCTTAGACAGCTTCTCCATCGCCTGGTTATGACGCTCATGCTCGACCTCTGCCACCTTCTTGTCGGCGAAGCTGAGTCCCCAGTTCGCTAAGGCAAACACGCCCGCATTCAAGATTGTGGAGACCATGCTATAGACTACAGTTTTAAGCTACTATATAGCTGCCCCAGCGACGGATCCCCAGAGCGATGTCTGAACCAGAGGCTGATCCAGTCGAGGATATAGATGACGACGACTATGAGGAGGACTATGATGAGGAGGATTATGATGCATACGAATACGATGTCGGTGGTGAGTATGATGAGGTAGAGCCTGAATCTCGCAAGCTAGTACACAGAGTGAAAGGAATCTATCGCACTTACTTAAAAGGCTCTATCGGTCCACTGGCAGCAGTTGGTGCTCTGATCACAACGAAGGCTGGCGAGACGGTCCACAAGATCTCCAACAATGCTCTCCATGGGGTGGAGAAGATTTCTGAAGCCATACCAGCCGTCACCTCAGGAGTAGGTATGTTCTTCGGAGTCGCAGGCCCTTGGCTACCATATGTTGCCACAGCATTCGCAGCCATCTGGGCCGCCGAACATTTAAGCTGTACTATATAAGGATGGCGTCTCTGTACAACCTGGTCAAGACACCTAACCTCTGAGGGGTGGTCGATAAACTACCATTCAGTGAGGATCCAGCAGTGATTAGACGCCGATGTACAGAGGTGTTTGAGGAGGTATCCAGTGATGGTCGAATGAATGACGGCCATCTGTTCGTCTGTTTAGAGTTCGCCCAGGCCATGCATGACAGGACAGGAGTGGACGTCAGTGATGAAATCCGGGAGTTCCGTCTTTCTTGAGGAACTCTACTATCAGCCTGGTGGATATTACCGTGAGCCCCCTCACATACTCAAGGCTGCACGTCATAAGGGCTACAACTTCAGATTGGAGACAGTTAGCCAGTGGCACAGCCACCAGGCGATGTGGCAGATATACAGACCTCGTCCACGGCACATCAGGCATGCCCATTTCGAGGAAACTGTCCCAAACAGAGTTCACCAGGCAGATGTTCTATTCTTTCCACATGACTCGGTTGGTCATAAGACCTACAAGTATGCCCTCACCATCGTCGATGTCGCCAGCAGGTACAAGGCGACAGTACCGCTCACAGACAAGTCAGCTGGCCAGGTGGCCCAGGCATTCCAGGGTGTCTACGAGGCTTCAGAACACCCCCTCCAGTGGCCGGAATTGTTGTAGGTGGATGAGGGTAAGGAGTTCAGAGGGGAGACTGCAGTCCTCATGCAGAAACACGGTGTGGCAGTTAGGAGAGGTGAGGTAGGGCATCACCATGCCCAGGCTATCGTTGAGCGGTGGAATCGGACACTGGCAGAGAGACTGTTTGCACACCAATACGCCCAGGAAATGGCTGCGCTGAGTGAACGTTCTAGAGTGTGGGTGAGAGGACTGCCTGCTGTGGTGGAGAGATCCAATGCCGAGGTTACTAGGCTAATCGGGAAGAAGTCGGTAGAGGCTATCAGACACACTGCTGGTCACAGCTCTAGAGGAGCGAACAAGGGAGAGGAGTGCCTACTACCTGATGCTCTGGTTCAGTACCTGTATGAGCCTGGTGAGCTGGAAGGTGGTCGACGGTGTGCAAAAGATCCTACCTGGTCGATAGATGTTCACCGGCTTGACAGGTATGTGGAGGCGGAGGGGCAGCTTACACTGTACTACCTGGCATGCAAGCACGGAGTGCCTAGGCGACCATCTGTCGTAGAAGAGCTTCAGCTAGTCCCTGCAGACACACAGCTACCACCCCCTAGGGTGCTAACATAACACTTGATGGGCTCGGTATGGACACCATCTGGCAGCACATGGCGCTTCTGATAGTAAGCGGAGAGTCCACGTTTTTCCTGCTCATATGTCACCATACCCTGGTAGCACATGTGTAGGCCTCGGTTTTCAGCCCTGTCCACCCCGCCATGTAGGGCGCTGTAGAACATCTGCCAAGAGACCTCATTCTGCCACTTTGACATTCCCTTAGACGAGCACTTACTTGCAGCTGCGCTCTCCACATAGTAGCATTTGGAGCAGAGAGCGATGCCACGAGAGCCTTCGAACTCAAGCTTGAATAGTCCCGTAGTCCGTCCCGCTTATGAGCCTGGTACTCAGCTCGCATCTCAGGGAGAATGACGTCGTCGAGGTTGGAGCCTGCTATAGTGATATACGTGGAGTCAGTGTCCATCTGCAGGTACTCAAAGCTGTCACGAGCTACGTAGCGATCGAGGAAGTCATAGTGGAACTCCAGCATTGGCAGCTTCGCGAGCTCATAAACGGCTATCCCCACCTGGAAGGGCGTTCATCCTTCGTGAAGCTGGTGTTGCTATGGCGTTCTAGGGCCTCGATGAGCCTCCTGTAGGCACTATTGCCGAGGGGTTTAAAGAGATCTGCCAAGAGCGCTTTGCTCTTATCTACATCTCCTGAGTGGCAGACCTCCGTAGCATTCTCCATGAACCACTCGAATGGGCGCTTGGCCTCATAGTCTATGGTGCGGTATACAGCAGTGATCTCCAGGCCATGGGTTATATACCACTTGAGTGTCGGGGCGTACAGCAGCCACTTCTTGCCAGAGAGAGCACTGACCATCTTCTGGGTGGTGGGCCGCTTCCTCCCTGTTCGCCCTAGATATGCCAGCATCTCAGAAGAGATTGACTCTACCGGGATCTTGCGGTTATAGAAGGGAGGAGGCATTTCCTCGAACTTTGCTCACAGAGCCTTGAGGACTTCTATATCCACCTCAGCAAACCCAAACCAGCTGTCTGCTAGGAGAGCCTCCTTAAAGCTAGCTACCCCACTGGCACCAGACCAATGGCGCACTGTCTCCTTACCACATGGCATCTCTTTGGCCATCGTTGACAGGTACAGAGCATTTGTGTCATAGCTGAGTAGACGTTGGCAGACACGCTCGCTCTGGCGAATTCGAGTTGCACCGGCCTCATGGTATCTGGTGAACACGATGCTTGGATCGTACGCTTCCTTGCCCAGTGAATAGAGGCTAACATCCGGTATGTGCTGAGCAGTTCCACGTAGGAGGTACTGCAGTGACACACCTTGGAGAGACACCGCATCTTTGAGGATGTCTATTTCTCATTCTGTGTAGAACTCCTGCATCCGCTCTAGGGCTTCGATGAATGAACTGACGTCCAGGTTGTTGTAGTATCGCAGCCAGTCGGCGAATGTCCATATTCTATGCTCGTTGAATGTCTGGTTACACTGTTCCCACTCTGTTCGCGATCCAATGAGTGGCCACTGAACTGGAGGGTTGGGGCGGATAGAAGGCTTTCTCATATGCAGACTGTGGCGCCTCACCCTTCTCGCCAGGACACACGATTATTGTTTTGCCGCCTGTACAGTGATCAATGTGGCATTGAGGATTGCATGCCTGTGTAAACCTCTGTTGACAGTGACTGCAGACTAGTGTCATGGTGTCATGGTAGTGAGCCACTTGCCTGATCAAGTGCCAGGTGCCCTCTTCAGTTGCTTCATACACGCAGATCCAGATCTTGGCGAAGAACTCTACCTTGTCCAGCTGCCCCAGCGAGGTCTTGCGGACATCAGGTACTGTCACTGTCTTGCTATAGAACTGTGTGACAGCCCTGACCTCAATGTTGATGGATCGAACGAAAGCCCACTTGGTGTTGGGTCGATCGATATTGTCTGTGTCGAGGCGGCCTTGCTCTCTTGCTGCCACCCAGTCCTGAACTGCTCTTATAGTGTTCAGCCACAGGCTCCCTGGAGCATTCTTGTGGAAGAGCATCACCCTACTGTCTTCCATGTGACGGATGCGATAGGTATGGGTGTAGCGGAGGTAGAAGGCGTTCTGGATCCGCTGCGCTTTCTTGTGGGGATTCCAAGGATCATCTTTGGTAAGCGTTGGAAACCTTCCCATCTTCATTGCTCGGGAGAGTCGCTTCCGCCACTCCTCGGCATGGACCTGTCCGATCATTTGGAGCATGTCGGCTTTCTTGGCCTTCTTTGCAATAGCGCGAAGCTGTGCAACAGTAATCATGGTGTATATCCCTGTGGATGCCTGTCACTAAATGGGCGTTTAGACCCTATTACTTGTGGTGCTGGCGATCAGTACCTGGAACCTGTGGGTGGTGCATATCCCTGTGGATGGCTGTCTCTAAATTGGCGTTCAGACACTATCATGTGTAGTGCTGCCGATCAGTACATGTGGGAGATCCGTCATGTCGATGTGATAGTGGATGCTTGTCTCTAAATGGGCGTTCAGATGTGTGTGGGGTTGATCACAAGGCGGTGCGCATGCATGCCCCCTGGATAGGATGGTATGCGTGCATGTATACAGCCCTATGAGAGAGGTATGTCTAAGTCCATAAGAACGCGTAGCATGCATGCGCAGGCATCAGATCCACGTGTCAGTATTGTGAGAGAGTGTATGCTTATATTGTATCGAGAAATCACTTCCTTCTCGTCGTTCTTGGTACCGATCAGGACCGGAATGAAGCGAGAGTTTCAAAACTGTTTACCATTTTAAAATCGATCCAGAAATGGCCGTGTTATCCACAAATGCTAATAGTGAGATTTGAACCTGTGATTTTAAGTTTGTTAATAACACAAAACAAGGATTCAACGCATTAACTACCTCGACCATGTATGCACTAGTAATTATAGCTGATAAGTTATGTGTTCTTATTGCTGTATTGCTGCGCTTATCAGTCCCTCTAGATCTTGACGTCACTTCGAGATAACGTATATATTATAGACTGTAATTTTGTAGTTCCCAGTGTGTTATTGATCTGTTTGCTATTATTGCACAAGTGTAGTTACCAGTGTGTTATTGATCTGTTTGCTATTATTGCACAACAATTGGTATCATTATTTGTAATCTAATTATCGGTTCTCCATTGGCTCAGTTGATAACAGCGCTGAATTCTAATTAAAAAAAACATGGTTCAAATCTCTCAAAAGTAAAAAGTCAAAAGTAAAAAGTCAAAATATGGTGGTACCAAGTCGACGGTACGAAAAATAGGAGCAATGGAGAACCACCAGAAAAACCCTGCAGAGATAGACCGAGAGAGAGAGAGAGAGGGAGAGGCCGGCGATAAAAGCGGGGGTTCTCCCGAAGAGGTGGGGCACGGGAGTTTTATAGTTTTTAAAGCTTTGTATTCTCTTTATTTTTTTGTTTCATGACAGTATTACTCTTTACCCGTTACCGAGCACGTCAAGACTTTGTCTCTAAATGGGCGTTCAGACCCTATACTACCAGGCAGCCGTTCGGCGCTCCGTGGTGCCCCCCCCCCCCCCCCCCCGTCTCAACAACCTATGCCCCAGGGATTGAGAGGGCGGTGGGGGCCACGGATCTCCGAACGGCGGCCAGTTGCGGGAGGTGGTATCATTTTAATTCCGACACTACTACTACAGTTCTTTAAGGAACAAAATGCTATTTACATCAAATAAACCTTTAAGCGTTAAGTTTTGTCAAAAAAATAATTTTTTCCAGCTCAGTGAATACCCATTTGCAGGCCAATGGAAGACAATTTCTTTTGTAAATAATCCACTGAAATTTACAAAGATAGCTTTCTGTTCCCATGAAAATGGATGCTTCTTGTGATCACTGTAGATGCTGTTTTTACAGGTTTGACCACTAAAGGGTTAATTTGACACAAGATGAGATAACAATATTCTGTATATTGCGACATCACAAGTAAAGCTGTATTCTTCCTCGCAACAAATAGTCGTCACACAAGAATTCACTAAGTACATGTTCTATGCGACTAAATGGATAACTGCCCCCAGGAACCAAGCATCGTTTGATAGGAGACCATTAGTGACAATACAAGCTCGTTATCTAAGGAAGTTTTGACCTGACATATGCAGTACTATCCCTTAAAACACTGGAATTTTAGATTGCTCGATTCTCTTCATTTTCTTATGATAACTAGTGTTCCATTTAGAAATAATGTCGTTTTAAATGTTGTTGTCTAAGACAGTAACAGTTTTGATCTACAATTAAAGAAAATCTATAAAATTAATTTTAACCTAAACGACTATGTTATAATGAACATTGTGATGTCTGTGTGATAAAGAATAAAAGAGCATGACTGGGACAGAGGATTGACAGTCAGTTGCGTAGAGAGAATTAGATTATAATATGAATGTTTGAAACTAATTTCGAGGTTGTTGCTTTCGATTATAGTCAGATTTGTTTCAAAATAGCCAAGAGCGTTCCTGTATCGATCTCTTGAGATAGAAACACTCAAAATGTTAAATGCTACTCAGGCATTTTGGGGAATTTAAATACTTTTTGAAATCTGCTTGTACAACTGGTATTCATTTACAAACCATTGCTGCTGAAAGCTGCTGCTCTATATAGCAACAACATTTTCAAGACGAATATTAGTTGTTATAGTGGACCTTTCCAGCGTTAGCTATGCCCCCCCCCCCCACCACCCCTTCCCCCTCCATTCTCTAGCTAAGCTCCACGCACAACTCGATCGACTATCAATTTCCAGAAAACTATACACGTTAGCTGTTAAATATTTTACGAATAACTTGACTGGGTCCTGTTGCTGCCTAGCCAAATTAGTTTCAAAATATTTAACAGAATGTTTATTAAATGGTAAAGACATACGATTCATACAACGTGTTGGACTATTAAGCGTTAAACACGGACGATATCGAATTACCACATGATGTCATGATTATGACGCCATCCGACACGTTACGTAGTTGATTATGACATCATATGATGGATGGATAAGCTTGGTAAGGTCCGTTATACATGGACTGGCCTATGGGTTCATATTATCGCATAACACTTAAGTTCTATATTCCCCCGCCACCACCCCAACACCCCCCCCCCCCACCTTCCGTACATATATGGGATAAAATAATCTTCAGTATGAAAGAGAAATTTGTTAAGAAGTTCCATCAGCCAATGAAAGATTGTAGAGATAATCACACAATAACATTTGGATGTTGAATTGTTGAGCAACAGCAATTTTTAATATAATTCTCTGCGCAACTGATTTCCAACTGTATCTGCATTCTGCCACTTAAAGTTATTTCCTGAAGCTAACGTAAGTGATTTTAACCTTTAAGTCTTAATCAGGCTATGTCCGCCAAATTATCAAATAATCAAACTAAATTCCACTCAATTTCAAACCAGTTATTCTGCGAATGGGTGTGTTCTACACTATATATAGATCGCTATCGATAACCGAAAGGCGTGCCGCTACAATGGCACCAATCTGGAAGATATGGATGATGTAGGATTTTCGTGGACGTATTCTATATCTAGAAGTGACATGTATAATAATACCAGTTATTGCCATTGCGAATTTATGGAAGCTAACGTAAGTGATTTTAACCTTTTCAAAGCATGTCACAGAATCTAATTTTAACCCTTTAAACCAAGACCTCCTAGCATCATGATTTCAAAACAAACCATTACAAGATGGCTGTTGAATATTTCGAAAGTAATTTGACATGCCATTGCAACATGTCCCAGTCCAATTCCCTTCAAAAACACAGAATATTTTATTATGAATAATTTTTCGCGAATTGGGTTTTCGTGTTCAAATGGTTAAGACAACCATACAGTTAAGCTATTAAATATGTTCAATAGAAAAAGTGAGGAAACGCAGCATTACTCCCGTACCCATTTTCCTCCACGCCACCCCATCCCAACAATACAGGTGAAAGAGATTGACCACCAGTTTTACAACCAGCAGGTCTAGACTGTGATGGTCCAATCAATAGTACACTTCTAAAAACATGGTTGTAGTTTTGTGCGACGAATTGATCAGAGCGTATGTACGTGGACTATCATTTATATTTTAACCCGCCACAATATTACTGTAACTTTAAATGCTCTTGCAACGGATGTGGCGACTCTTAACGAAGTGTTCCACCATGGCCTCAAAATGGATAGTTTGTGTCTTGATCATGCTATGTCCGTCAAATTATCAAAGAATCAAACTAAATTCCACTCAATTTCCACCCAATTATTCTGCGAATGGGTGTGTTCTACACTATATAGAGATTGCTATCGATAATCGAAATGCGTTTCCACGATTCAAGTTTAAGAGACATTATCGTAGTCAAGAGTAATCACAGACGATTATATAAGCAGTTTATTTGAAGGGTGCAAGAACAGCCGTAGTAGCAGATTTCATAAACAGATGCATGAAGACCTTCTAAGATTGGCATGCACAGGATTGTATCCATGGCTTGAAAAAAAGCACATCGAAGCTCTTCCGAAATTGAATGAGACTATACTACTGACTGAAAAACTGCACATGCCACATGCTCCACTCGAAGAAGCCCTACACAATCCATCATGTCGCATTGGTTTTTTTTTATCTCTTCGGTAGCTATCTAGATTACCTACGTTACTTAAATGGACACCGCTATTCCTTCTGGATAACTTATGTTGACATGAGTTAAACGTTGCTGTGTCTCATTCGTGTTTCAAGAGAGGGAGGCTGGCCGCTTCACGTCGTTCCAATCTACAAGATGATGCCATGGCGCGTTTGATATAACAAAACAAATTATGCGAGATACTGGCCCATGAACTATACCCAGATTCCTAATCGATTACCATGCTGTGTACAATTGTTTTATGAATGGAGGATTCGCCGTGTAACTTGGGGGGGGGGGGGGGGTGGAATCCTTATTTAAAAAAATTTACGTGGACCAAGTTATTGAGACGTAAACGGTCAACAGGGATACGCGGAGCTCTGGTTGTACACGGGGAATCAGTCTGTGTCCAAGAGCTGTAATCAGGTGCTATTTAACAGTTGGATATAAAAGAACATGTCTCAAGCAGATGCGACATATTACTGAATCAAGATGCCCTGACTTGAAACATATAGACTTAGTACCATCCAGAATACAGGAAGGTGAAAGTGACGTGTATGCTATTGTTAATGTCAGAGAGAACTTGAGCAACCCTTTCGTTAGAGCCTTCTAATCGTCATGCAACTCAAAGTAAACAAATAAAGGAGCGTATTTTAAAAGCAGACCACACATCTTTTGGGATCATGGTCCAGACAGGAACTAGTAGAATGCATCATATACGAAATGTCCCAGAGCACCCTCTTGCAATTTTGCCGTGGGCCCTAGTTAATTGTGATGGCACACCAAAGAAGCCTAACAAATGTGTTCTAGCCAAACACCTGGCCTTCTCGCTCAGCAATCGACATTGCCAGCAAATCTGTTTCCTGGACTAGTGGTGTTCCTGCGCAGAATGCCTGCTAATTTATCAGTAACAGAAATGAATGGTTTTTGGTATCGACTAACCAAAGCCAAGGCAGGCGACGTGGAGTCAAACCAACTCCAACATATACAGATTGTCTGCGTCCTCATTGCTTACAAGCAAATTATCAGTTGAACACAGTTCATGACAGTCTATCGAAATTTCCAAGCATGGACATCCCCCACGGCCAGGACTGAACTCTCGACGGCGAAGAAAAAATTGCCATTGATTGGATGAAGAGACAGTCAGCGCCAGATGTCATGTAAATGCTAAAGACAATGTAAATTGCCTGATTACTAGTGCCTTCTAAATGGGCTCAAATGCAATGAAAGTCTAAATATATGACAATATGCGGGATGATACTGAAGACTATTCCTGTGTTGAACACAGGTCAGATGATGACGAGGACAATGACCGTGATGATTACACTGATTAGTGGAAACCATTTCTAGATGAAAACAACTGTGCACCTCTCAATTCTAATGTAAACATACAAGAAACCTCTTGAATATTTCAAAATTAATTTGCCTGGAGGTTGCTGCTGTCTAAGGTAGAGATGATTTGCAAGCAAATTTATTTCAAAATATTTAGCAGAAAATTTCATTCGTTGTAAACAAATTGTCATTTCCGACTATTTTTGTTGAAAGCGTTAAATTACCGCTGCTTAACATTTATCATTGGCGGATCCAGGGTGGTGGGGGTGGTGGTGGTGGTGGTGGTGGTGGTGGTGGGGCACTCCGACAAATGACCTCCTGGATCCGCCTCCGTTAATAGCAACGAATAATCTGGACTGGTACATAGCTTGTGCCAAATACACATAATGACAATATTAAGAGGACATTGTTTTACAAGGTATTGCATGATTTTCGGGTAACACGATTGTGTTTTTAAAAATGTTTTAAATTGATTTTGACAGGACTTTGCTCATAGGCTTAAATTATGCGCTTAGGAGGGGAGGGGGCTGCTGGCGGTGTGTGGGGGGGGGGGGGGGGTGTGTGTGCGTGCGTGCGTGCGTGCGTGCGTGTGTGCGTGCGTCTGTGTGTGTGAGTGAGTTATTTGATAAAGCAAGTTTATGAATTATATTTGGCTGAAAGTTTAGTTTTAAAATACACAAAATTTGAATCCGACGTTACAATATAGACCAACATGTCTATCAAAGTCTTTTATTGTATTGTTGCTAATGCCACATCATGACAACACATTGAAAGCCGGTTACTGAGTGATTCACTTTATATTATTAGACTCTAGTTCCGTAAGAGGAAGAGAGCATTATGGTCTGTCTGTGCGTGCGTGCGTTCTTGCGCGCGTACGTACGTACGTGCGTGCGTGCGTGCGTGTGTGCGTGCATGTGCGGGCGAGTGAGTGCGTGCTGCGTGCGTGGAGTTGACTTCAGGATATCTAAGAAACTTCTGATCCGATTTGGCTCGAATTTTAACACATTAAAGGGTGTAACCATACGCTAGGATTTCACAACATGGCCGTGAAACGAAAAAAAACCTCCAGAAAATCTGAACAAATTTACATAATCAGAAACAAATCCAGAAAATCGGAACACTTTTTACTATGTGACAAAACGTGAGGGCGACGGTCGGTGAATAAAGATAAAGAAAGTGATTATTTACTCCTTTAAACTTCTTAAATTTCTGTTTTCAATACTTGAAATAATATTCAGTAAATTTCATGAATGCATCTTACTGTGTTTAACAAATATGACAGATATTTGATTTATTTGCTGTGAGAAACAAATTAGGCCTGCATCATAGACGATATCACCCAGTCATTGAATATGTACACATATTGAACATTAAGATTTGGGGACTTCCTGGGCAATTCTTAATTTACCTACACATAGGCTAAATATAATAATGTATATTTAATTTATTTTGAGTGAAAAAAAATTCATTATAGCACTAAGCGACACTGTCGAATGGTCTACCCAGGCTATTTTACCTTGTCAGACATAGTTAACAAAGGGCATTATTATATTTGGTGGCCCTAATGGTAGAGCTCGCCCAATTTTGAGGTCTTAGTTCAAGGGAAAAGGAGAAGTTATAATCCGCTAATACGAGTTGGATGCGGAAATTGTTATGAAATCAAATAAGCCAATGGGAGGACATGTCTATATGGGAGGATATGTCTATATGGGAGTACATGTCTATATGGGAGGATATGTCTATATGGGAGGATATGTCTATATGGGTGTACATGTCTATATGGGAGGATATGTCTATATGGGAGTACATGTCTATATGGGAGGACATGTCTATATGGGAGGATATGTCTATATGGGAGGATATGTCTATATGGGAGTACATGTCTATATGGGAGGATATGTCTATATGGGAGGATATTTCTATATGGGAGGACATGTCTATATGGGAGGACATGTCTATATGGGAGGATATGTCTATATGGGAGGATATGTCTATATGGGAGTACATGTCTATATGGGAGTACATGTCTATATGGGAGGATATTTCTATATGGGAGTACATGTCTATATGGGAGGACATGTCTATATGGGAGGATATGTCTATATGGGAGGATATGTCTATATGGGAGTACATGTCTATATGGGAGGACATGTCTATATGGGAGGATATGTCTATATGGGAGGATATTTCTATATGGGAGGACATGTCTATAATGGACCTTTCCAGTTTTATCTATGCCAAGCCCATCTCTATCTAAGCTCCACCCACTTCTCGTCCATGTTGGGATCGATCGATCTCAGAACTCTCTAACTATCAATTTCCAGAAAACTAGACAAGTAAGCTCTTAAATATTTTGAAATTAGTTTCAAAATATTTAACAGAATGTTTATTAAATGGTAAAGACATACAATTCGTACAACGTGTCGATCTATTAGGTCTATTAAGCGTTAAAGACGGACTCTTTCGAATCATCCATTATGACGTCATCATACACGTCACGTAGTTGATTATGACGTCATGTAGAAACGTGGAAAGGTCCATTGTTCAATACTATTAGAAATTCGATCATTCAATTCATCTATAATTGTGATTTAAATGTAGAATTTTTATAAGATTAAATTAGCCAATGAGATTACATGCTTTTTGGGCACTAAAATTGCAATATATATATATATATGACGGTTCGATCCCCCGACCGGGAGATGGTGATCAACAAATTAAACTAACGGGTGCAGCACTGTCGGCTAAGTTAGCACATGGAAATTGAAGCCGCACGTTGCCAGTGCGTCAATAAAATAAAAATACATATACTGCCAGAGCCGTGCTGGAGTCAGAGTACAATAGGCGTAAAAGCCTAGGATTGATTGTGACAGATGCATCCACAGATAGTCCCATATGAATCGTCAGTGTGTCAGTATATCAGACATGTGAAAGCTGGTCGGCCAATCCTTGACTTTTTAGTCTTGGTGCGGTGGTCCAGTGGAAAGATGCCTGGTTGCTGATGCTATGCGGAGTTGCAGGATGACGGTTCGATCCCCCGACCGGGAGATGGTGATCAACAAATTAAACTAACGGGTGCAGCACTGTCGGCTAAGTTAGCACATGGAAATTGAAGCCGCACGTTGCCAGTGCGTCAATAAAATAAAAATACATACATACATATATATATATATATATATCAAGTACTGAGGAGATGGATTGGTGTAGTGGGCAGCCCTCTAATCTACATGATAATGTCTGGTTTTTTATTTCAAAATATCCACTAGAGTGGCTTTTCTTTAAGGAATAGTGCCAATGATAAAACACCCGTCATCCTTCAATTTCCGTCAATGGAAACACCGTCATCCTTCAATTTCCGTCAATGGAAACACCCGGCATCCTTCAACCCGTAAGATTACAGCAGGATAGGGACTGCATCTTAAATGAGATGGTGTGTGGGTGGGCGGTGAGTGAGAGGGTGGGTGCGTGCGTGCTTGGAATGATGGATAGATGGACGGATGAAAAATGAAATTCCTATGAAAACAAAACAACAATACATTTAAGGTTTAATCAGCATGTGAAACATCACTATGTACATAAAATATTATCAACATTACTACAGTATTTATTATAGCAGATAGCACAATACCTCACTACATCCAGCTACAGATTGACCATCGGTGGGCGTATATGAAGGTAATTTCATGGATGGTCGATATATATGTATACATGTTTGACCGTCGTCGTCGTCGTCGCCATCGCCTATACCGCCACCGCCGTCGCAGCAGGAGGAGGAGGAGGAGGAGGAGGAGGAGTATGTAATTATTGTTGATTGTAATTTCTCTTCCTGTTTATATGCATAGGGTTATTTAGATAAATGTATTTCACATAATTTATAATATGGCACAATTTTAATCACGCCCCTATCTATGTTATTGAATAAGCGGATGGTCGTGGGGGCTATAACTCTGTTTCCTGATCATACTACGAAGAGTTGCCTACCTTTTACTAGTGCATTTGGAATTATTAAAATATTATTACGCTTACTACACGCGACAACGAATTGCAACAGTTAAGGTGTCTGCCTTTCACCAAACATCGATGTTGACATCAGCTAATTCACGATTGGCTGCATCGCCTAGATAATGTCACCGTGATTGCTTGATAATACCATATGCCGGACAGCAGTTCATTGTGTAAGGGGTGTCCTAGAGGTGTGAATGAAATGTAAGCATAGATTTGCACCATTTTGGATGAAAGGGAGGGATGTATCTGATGTCAAAATTAAAATTCGTAACCTACTAGCTGACGTCACAATTAAAATGTAACTTCGTCACGAAAGTCTAAAAGCCCGTCACAACAGTGTATGAATTCACCTTTCCAGAATATCCATCCATCTATCATCTTACGTCATATGAAGTCATACTCAGCTAAGCGGCGTGTAGGATGACGTCATGATCATTACATCATAAATGATTCTATAACCATTCTGTTGAATATTTGGAAACTAATTAGCAGCTGGAACGTCAAATATATATATCGTGGTTGTGATGACGTTCCAGCTGCTAATTAGTTTCCAAATATTCAACAGAATGGTTATTAAGTAGTAAAGACATGCGGGTTAATGTTCTGTCTTCAGCGTGGCACAACAACAGGCATGCAGCTGAAGATAGTAAATTTGACATCCATGGACCTTTCCGGTTTTAACTATGCCCCGCCCATCTCTAGCTAAGCTCCATCCACACCTCGCTCGTGTTCGGATCGATCGATCTCTGAACACCCTGACTATCGGCTTCCAGAAAACTACACAGGTAAGCTGTTGAATATTTTGAAACTAATTTGACTGGGTGCTGTTGCTGCCTAAGACAGCAACAGCGCCCAGCCAAATTAGTTTAAAAATATTCGACAGCATGTTTATTAAATAGCAAAGAATTACAAAGACATGCAATTCATGCAACGTGTCGGACCATTTGCAATTTGATGACGATCTATATGGAACCCTTTGTGACGTAATGATTACTCAGTGAGCTGATTATGACGTCATACGAGGTCTGATGATGGATGGATACTCTGGTGAGGTAAATTGGATTAATCAGCAAGACAGATGACACATTAATACAATGGATGAATCCATGTTAACTAGGCCCCACCTATTTATAGCTAAGCTCCGCCCACGCTTTGCTCGTGTTTTGGATTGATCAAACCCTGAATTCCCAGAATCCCAATATCAAGGTATAACTAAGTATACAGGTAAGCTGTTGAGTATTTTGAAACTAATTTGATTTGGCGCTGTTGCGCGGCAGCAACAGCACCCAGTCAAATTACTTTTAAAATATTCAATAGAATTGTTATTAAATAGTAAACACATACAATTCGTACACATGATGAATTTTTAAAAGTTCATGGCTGACTTAGCTCCGTCATTCATTACGCATTTTGCATCCATCCATCCTCTCCAGATCATTTATGATTGGGTATTAGGGTTGGAAGGAGGAGAAAATACATGTCCACTATGAGCACCCTATCATGTAAGTCCACTTTGATGCATTTAATCATATGTTATTATGCATGATGGAGCTTATTTACAGTTACATGATAACTAACAAAAATAAAGATAAATGATGCTTTGTTGTTCTGGCTGTTGGGCTGTTTGTGAGGCGGTGAATCGCGAATGTGCCTAGAGAGATTGGGTCTTGATCTCAAAGTGATCTGAAAATGGTAAAACCAATGGCTCTATTTGGCTAAGTTCTATTTGGCTAACTTTCATCCATCATGGCTGACAATGAAACCATTATTATGATGGTGTAATTATGCCATGTATTTGCAGTTCAGCTACCATTGCAATGTAATCGACCAAACCAAACCGTTATCAATGTTTATTTAGTCACACTATGAAAATGCTAATAGAAGAATGGCAACATTAAGAACACATTGCCTGTAGCATAGATTTATTATATATTTTTACAATAATAGAACTGTACAATGAGGATGATAAGAGCATATGCTAGAATACAAAGTAAAGATAATAAATAATAAGGCGATATCACAAAACCTGGCTTATACGGACATCTTAGAGTGCACCAACAGGCCCGTAGTTAAAAAAAACCCACCCATATCTCAATACCGGTTAGAAGCCATAGGAATACATGTATAGTCTTTTGCAAGTATCTGACGTCATACTCAATTACCTCACTCTGAGCTGACGTCACACTGAATATTACATTTAACTTCGTCATGAAAACTGGAAAGTGAAGTGTACAAATTGTATGTCTTTGATGAATTTACAATATAATAAACATTCCGTTGAATATTTTAAAAACTAATTTGACTGGACGCTGTTGCTGCCATATACCCAGTTATATTGTTTTCAAAATATTCAACAGCTTACCTGATGGTACCAAAACCAGATCTCCTACATAGCCGGACTGTCTGTATGAGTTAACAAAGATTATAACTAACCCCAACCCTCCCTAGCTATCTTGAAATTGTGAATCTGGGAATCAGGAATCAAATAGATAAATTGATTCCAAAACGCGTAAAAAGGTGGGCGGAGCTTTTCTAGAAATGGAAGGGGCGTGGCTAGAAATGGGCGGGGCATGGCTAGAAATTGGTGGGGCATGGCTAGAAATTGGCTGGGCATGGCTAGAAATGGGAGGGGCATAGCGAGAAATGGGCGGGCACGGCTAGAAATGGGCGGGAATGGCTAGAAATGATCGGGACATGGCTAGCAATTGGAGGGGCATAGCTAGAAATGGGAGGGGGCATAGCTAGAAATGGGCGGGGCACGGCTAGAAATGGGCGGGGCATGGCTAGAGATGGGCGGGACATGGCTAGAAATGGATCACTCTATTTACATCACACTAAACACAGTCGCTATGACCTGAGCCACATTTAGCCACAGTTATTACGCTCCGAGTCATACGTGCTATGAGGCTAGATTTTACTGTAAACGTTGACCGTATAGAATCTTCTAACATAATGCATGACAATAATTACGTCTATGTAGCATTTCATTTTCCAAACGAAAACGCTGAGATATGGTCTATGCCTATGTAGGACATATTGCAGCTTACGACTCAAATATGTGTAGCCATTTTCGATAAAAACTTCAATAATAGTCAGCGCGCGAAATTTGGATAAGAAAGCTGAGCAAGGCGCAGATTATGAACAACATTACATAACAGTATTATTAAAATCAAACTTCCTGTATGTGAGCTCATCTTTCCCTCAATAACTCCCCCGCCACCCCACCCACACCTTAACAAGCGAAGCTTGAAATCAATACCCATTTCCATATGGCCTACTATGCTCACTGTCATAATAT
Organism: Chaetoderma sp. LZ-2023a; assembly: GCA_034401795.1. Taxonomy (NCBI): domain Eukaryota; kingdom Metazoa; phylum Mollusca; class Caudofoveata; order Chaetodermatida; family Chaetodermatidae; genus Chaetoderma; species Chaetoderma sp. LZ-2023a. The sequence continues at coordinate 57,406,383 of CM067370.1, read as the reverse complement.
TTGCCTTAATTTATGGCAGATTAAATCAATTGAAAACTAAATCCGTGACGCTTTAAAATAAAAAGAAATTGACACCATTACTATAATTCTTTTTCATTCTAAAATAACTGTGCATAAAATTGCAGTAGGCTATAATATAATGAAATTCACCATTATAGAAGAATAATTTCATAGACCTTGAAAAATTATGTCATTAGAATTCATAACAAATCTCAAGCTACAAATGGCAATCATTCGCCTTGATTAAAATATGTGACACAGTCTAGCAAATAGTAATCTAAGGTGGTCTCAGCAATATAATATGAATGGTGTCAAATACTACAAAGGTAATAGGTAAATAGGTAATAACTAATCACATTGCCGTAGGCCTACTCGTTATAGCATAAATTAGAATAACATAACATATGAACGATTTGTAAGTTATCATGTAGACATTTACACTACTAGCCTACTACATAATAATTCCTTAGGTATAATTGTAATCTACAGCTATGAAATATTGCCAGTTTTTATCCATTTAGACAGCAATCATATTTTCTAAACATTTTTTTTGTGCAAAATTCTAGAGAGAATAACCGAATAACAGCCTATTAGTAGACTAATACAGATCATGGTGGCAGATGCTACTGCAATATTTTCTCTAAGAAATGCCTGGGAATCAAGTGTTCAAACTGGTATCTGGGTTTAAGTCCTCGGCAATAGCAGATGCGGTGCCAGAATTCCTAACCACGGTTAACAAACTCAGGGAGGGAGGGAGATGGGGAGGTTGATGGGTGGTGGGGTAGATGGGGGGGGGGGGGTGTCAACAGAAACGGGCATGGGTAGGACACAAGCTCGGTAATCAAACATAAAATAGAGTGTCGGAAGGGCTGCATGAGAACAAACGATTAGCGTGAGAAAGTTCGCTTGAAACAGCCTCGGAAGGTTAATAACGAAACTATCAATAGAAATTCTGGTGAAGTGATGGAATTAATTCTCGGGAATCTGACGGCTCAGCATTATAAGAAATATAATTTCTGCTTAAGTCTATTTTTGCGTCAGTTTGGTATAGCTGGATAGCAGGAAAGAAAGTTATTGTTTAAACTGATTTTGAAATTTGTTTTCAGATTGTCCACTCCTAGCAGAATCTACATCGCGGTGGAGAAGTTTGTTATTAACGACAAATAGGCTAATTAAGGCCTATGAATTTGGATAGGTTGAATATATAGTTCTGCTGCGAGATTATACTTCTGAATTAATTGATAAGGGAACAGAATGATGGTATCATGATAATGTAAATGATTTGACTCTAGGAAACCTGGTAGATGTCGACCGGACATTCATGCGTGTGTATCTGTTAGATCCCTGTAGCTTTACCGCCTGTAGGTTATGTCTCTAGCGAGGTAAACGGGAACCCTGTCAGTGATTTTAGCATGTTCAAGCTTGACTTTTGGCAAGATTATCAAAATATTTTCTTGTTGAATGTCCATTTGCAGGCCAAGAAAAGACTATTTTTAACAATTTACCACAGGAATGACTGGCTCTTCCCACAACCAATTAGCTCTGGCCCCAAACAGGCTAAATCCGACTTAGCTGCCTTCCTCGCCCGTTAGTGACAATATTCATGATAACTCATCAGAACGATAGCAACACTATATGTTCATATCATCGCTTAAATATAAACACCGTATTTGAGGGTTACATTATCGTCTACTGTTAATGATGTCAATGTAATGGTTAAAACAAGAACGTGTTTCCACATCCGCCTTTCAAATTGTCATTCGTGTAATACTTTTAAAGATCAAAGGTCAGAATAGGAGCATATTTCATATTCCAGCTTTCTTGTAGGCTAATCATGCTTTTTAACACTCATGGTGTCAGAGGTTAATATTGCAACTATTGTTCTGGATTAAAGTTCAAAATAAGAACATATTTCCTGTTCCGTATCTCAAATCATCAGACTCGTGGTCAATATTAAAGTTTATTTCTGTGAGCTCATTCGCATTCTCTTCTTCAAGGTGACTCAAATCGGCTGGGCGATTCTTCATCTGCCTCACTTTATCAGTCATTTCCGTGAGTTTAGCTGTGAAGTCCTTCACCGCACGTGAATTTATATACACCTGTAACACAGATATACAGTAAGCTCTCAGAAAATGAAGTCATGCTATTATATATGTCAATGCAACATTTCCATACTCTATACTATTTAGACAGCAACAAGAAGAAAACGACGACGACGACGACGACAAAGAAGAAGAATAAGAAGACGAAGAAGAAGAAGAAGAAGACGATGACGAGGACGACCGACCGACCGACTGACAGTTGGTCATGGTCGTGATTAGTCGTTATCATCGTGGGTGGTGAAAGTACTGGGTTGTGATGGTGTGTGTACTGGTGTTTGTCGTCGTCATCTCCAATTTTGCCGCTGTACATGCTCCTTACCTGTTGCGTAAGTTTTGTTCCATACAGTTTGTGTTTTCGATGGTACAGGATGATAGAGTCCAGATATGGATATGGCTGACTCTCTAAGTAATACAATCTGTCAACCTCCACAATTCTGTAATGTTCCACCTGTTCACGAGTCCTGTAAAACATTAGCAACTAGAAAGTACAAGAGCCTTATGTTCCAGATTGAACTGAAGGGTTCGAGTGGACGGGGTGTAATCCTGTTAGTTTGATTCCGAGTACAGTAATGGACCTTTCCAGTTTTAGCTATGCCTCGCCCATCACTAGCCAAGCTCCACCCACACCTCGCCGTGTCGGTATTGATCAATCCCGGAATGTCCTGACTATCAATTTCCTGAAAACTATACAGTTGTTGAATATTTCGTAACTAATTTGACGGGCGGCAACATCGCCAAATTAGTTTCAAAATATTCAACAGGTTATATATTAAATAGTAAAGCCATACAATTCGTACAATAACGCATAGTCCGTCTTCAACTATGCGTTCGTGGCGGACATATTTACGCCATTCATGACGTCATAATGACGTCATTGATTGTGATGTCATTCTACACGTCGCGATGTTCATTATGACGTCATATGATGGATGGATACAGTGGAAATTATTGATGTTGACAAGAATTCGTACCTTACTGCGCTTCCTCAGGCTCCTGGCTTGATGAAGCACATCTATGTTTGAGGACTTGGAAACATCTTTTACGTTAGTCTTGAACGTTATTAGGCCTATCTTGGAATCATATTCCTATGTCTTTTGGGAGCTGACAGGCACGCTTCTGCTATGGCAGATCGAAAGATAGTCGAAAGTTCAGCTGTTTTGAAGCTACAACAAAATTTCTTACAGCAACTGATAGGTAGTAATCTGGCATCTCTCTTCAATTACCACGTTTTCTTTGCTGCCTGATCATTCAGCCTATAGGCTACCAATACGACCATAACCATCATATCATTACGGATACAATGCCAGATATATGTCTACAGTCATTCAAGTCAATGTGATCAAATATCTACTCAAATATCAACCACATGTATATGCCTTCAGAAGTCAATCCGTTAAAATATATACTCAAACTAGCCAAATTTAAATTAAGAAACTTTGCGCAAATGAATGCCAATGTTCCGAACTTCTGGAGTATCTAGGTATAAGCTGGGTAGGGAAATGTATTGTCAGAATGGCATTCTTTGTGGGTATTATTTAATGGTGGCGCCACACAGCTATGCAATTTGGACCCCCCCCCCCCCCCACCCCGATCCCCCCCTCCCCCAACCAGATCTAATATTTGTGTAAATCCGAGCCTGTTAACGATTTTTTACACACGTGCATATATGGAATATATGAGAATGGCTCTAGCACGAAATAAAAGAAATCAGGGAATACAAACCATCGCCTGTATATTTTGCCGCTTTCCAATCATATCTTTCGACATAAACGGCTCTCTTTGGAAGCAACATAAATATTAACATAAGACAGATACTAGTCTTTTAACCATTTCCTCGACAAATCCCTGAATAAATAAGCTATATGGCGAAGTCGGCTGAGTACAAGTACATGTATTTTTTCTAGCAGTTGTACTGACACCAACCCTATATATGTATATACTCAGCCTCAGTACAATTGCTAAAAAAATACATGTACTTGTACTCAGCCTCAAGTACTTTGCCAAAGTACTCGTACTCAGCCTCAGTACAGCTGCCTGTACTCGACCCCAACCCTGGTATATATATAAATTGTAAATGTACTTGAGTACGAGTACAGGTACATATAAATGCCAAACGGTTATCCAAGGTGGCTATTACATGGACGCAAGGCAAGGTGCCCAAATTTTGCAATTTTGGGACCGGTCTGCTGTCAAAGGATGGCATATACCAAAATGATCCTGTAGAATACCATCTTACTAGACATCCTTGCTGAGCTGGATGTTAAAGGTCACCTTGAACTGTAGGTCAAGGTCGCAATCGTGTGTATCTGGCTTGAAAACCAGATCTACGCGACATTCTTTAACGTGTCATAACAACTGAATTACAGAATATAGTATTATATTCAAATTCAACCTAGCACAATACATTTAGCCTAGGTTAAGATAAAAAATGTAAAATATCATAACGGAAAGAATACACAATGTTAATGGCTACCATATGAATACATGCTGAAAATTTTGATTTTGATGTTTATTACTGCCATAGACAAATCCATAGATAATGTTTGATACTGTCTTGTACACTGTCTTGTACATGCCTCTTTTTAAATTACCATGAACCGAACGAGGGATTCCACTATCTGTGAGCAGAAGCACAGGAACAAGAAGTCGAACAACAACATATATTGGAACAGGCGGATACAAAGGATACGGCAAACCAAAACTAATTATGAAATATTTATACTATGCCAGACTCCACGCATGACTGACCCTGTAAAATCTATATACTATTAAATCTACAGATAAAGTTATAACGCTAATGCATCTCTCACAAGATGACACAGCAAAACACCTTGCATGTGATATAAATTAACCTTTCCAGATATGACGTCATAATCAGCTAAGCGGCATGTGGGATGACGTCATAATCACTACGTAATAAATGATTCTATACGGACCGTCTTTAACTCTTAAAAGTCCGACACGTTGTAAGAATTGTATGTCTCTACTATTTAATAAATATGCTGTTGAATATTTTGAAACTAAATATCCAACAGCTTACCTGTATAGTTTTCTGGAAGTCGATAGTCAGGGAGTTCAGAGATCAATCGATCCCAACACGAGCGAGGTGTGGGTGGAGCTTAGCTAGAGATGGGCGGGGCATGGCTAAAAATATAAAGGTCCATTGTGACACATAGGTAGAATACAAGATACAAAAAGGCAGCAACACAAATATCTCATAAACTATAGCCCATCTAAGGAATGTGAGGCGTCTACCTCTGGCGTAAACAGTGAAATCAGAACACGATCGTCTACACCAGAATTTGATTGCAAAGAGATTCATGTTATTTTGAGAAAATTCAATCGCATGTAAATTTACCATGCCGTTCATTGTATTTTGGAGGACAGATTGAAGTAAATAATATAATGTGAAATTAGCGTTTGGACAAGTTAAGCGACATATAACCAGAAGCAAATTGGAACGGTTATCATTCTGAAGCTTCCAAAATGTCCCCATTTCTTACAGCTGCGGGAAACCATAACAACGGCCGGCAGTCTGTAACTATTTACTTACACGAAATGAGACAGCTCGCAACAATTGGCCTTCAGTTCATAATGCAATGGTGGATGGGGCTTTCGTAGGGAGACGGACAAATGGAGACCACAACAGCATATCCGCCGGACATGTTTTTAAAGCATTCATATTATACAGATACTAAGGTAGAAAGTGGGTTGAATAGCTTAACCCTTAATGTTGCAAAAAAGGAGCAACGAGTATATACACTTAGCCATCACAGCGGTAATTACATATCAGGGAAACAAATGCTCCATGTAGGACCTGGCACAGAGACACCATAGTAGTGATGAAACCACCAAAAACTGAGAAAAGACATACCTTGAATAAGTCATAGCAGTCATGAAACCAAACTATTCAACTGATCCATAACACACATGCACAATATCAGTAGTTGTGCAATTGCTGATGACCAAGTACAGAATGACCTCATCAATGTTGATGCCACATGCAATACATCCATCCAGGAAACAGCTTGCAAAGACCGATACCATGGACAGAAAATTGTAAAGCTGAACACGTCGTATGCACAAAAAATGAAGAGTTGAAATGTCTCTTACAGCTGTAACAGTCATGGACGTATTGTTTTAATCACTATATTACATACGGGGTAGTGTGGTCTTTGTGTATATATGATTTTAATAATAAAGTTTTACTTTAATAAACTGTTCTTTGTTGTTCGTTTCATGTCCAAAATTGTATGATTTACTATCGTTTATTGGGAAATATTAACTTTAATGTGTTATCCAATTAGTACATTTGCTGATGTACCGGAACTTTAAGCACCGCTTACATAGCTTTGAATTGTTCTCACCGATTTTTAACCGCGCACCCTAACAACTAAGGTTACCTTCTTTCACTTTACCTTCTCTGCACTTAATGGACCATTTGACAGCAACTAACCAGCGCCTGTTATTTTTTCAAAGATTTGGTCACTTGACAACCTTTGTACACACACGATTACACCAGGAGAATATTACACCTCGGTGTTACCCACGGGGGTGTTGATTGTGCAAAAGCTGTTACACAGCCATTTTAGATCAGCACAGATGACACAGACCTGATATGAATGGCACAGATTGCAGCAAGCGGTGGGCAATTTGCCTTTTCCATGGCATTGATAAACATGACTGTACTGAGTTTCCACCTTCGCTCTTACAAATGATTTCCAGATACGCAACCATGGAGTCAAATCAAGCCTTGTTAAGACACCGTGGTGAAAGATGAATCGCACGTGCTGTATCGTGCCCAGGAAATATTTGACTATGTTATAATATTGTCTATTTTAAAAGTGAGTGTCACTAAGCAGCTAATCAAGGAACAATAGCTTGTCTACAAGGAGTCATAACCAGTTATTATTGAACAGTTTAATTGAGTAATCTGCTGGACCTACAGACAACCAGCTACCAAGTAGTAGTAATAGGGGGTCAAAATGATATCATCTCCTTTGTCTAAATGGAAATCAGGTGGGGGGGGGGCTCATTTAGCTAAATGGAAATCAGGGTCGGGGTCAAAATGATTGGCCGCCGTTCGGCGATCCGTGGAACGGCTGCCAGGGAGGTAGCATCACACTACTACTAACTGGATCTGAGCACCCATTTAGAGACACGTCTCCACAGTGATATACACCACTGATCGCCATCAACCACACGCATCGGGCACCGCCTTGTGATCAACACACATCTGAACGCCCATTTAGAGACAGGCATCCACAGGGATATACACCACCCACCGGTACTGATCGCCAGCACCACACATAATAGGGTCTGAACACCCATTTAGAGACAGGCATCCACAGGGATATACACCACCCACAGGTACTGATCGCCACACATAATAGGGCCTGAGCGCCCATTTAGAGCCAGGCATCCACAGGGATATACACCCCCCAGGTACTGATCGCCACACATAATAGGGTCTGAACACCCATTTAGAGCCTGATGATCCTTGGAATCCCTACAAGAAAGCACAGCAGATAATTGAGCTTCGTCAGTTGGACGAGGTGGTGACTGCTAGCTTGCGAGCCAAGACTATAGCGAGGCGGATGGCGGATCATCCACTGGAGTGCTTACCTCTCCTATGCAGGATCCCTAAGCAAGTGATGAGGAGGGCCGAGGTCTGAGCCCTTAGCCCGGAGCATAAGGCGAGAAGGCGAACACATTCTCGACCAGCGTCTCGGCAAAAGGGAGACAGAGGATAGAGGATGCCGGTCAGTAAGCTGGACATTCTTTATAGGTCTAGAAGGAGACCTCACAGGCCAGATCATGCAAGAGATCCAGCAGACTGTCCAGAATGCCTTCTACCTCCGCTACACTCATACCTATCACATCCGTCATATCGAAGACGGTAGGGTGATGCTCTTCCACAAAAATGCTCGAGGGAGCCTGTGGCTGAACACGATCGGAGTAGCTCAGGACTGGGTGGCAGCAAGAGAGCAAGCCCGCCTCGACACAGACAATATCGATCAATCAACGTTGAGGTCAGGGCTGTCATCAACCGCCAACCTCCGCTTGGGACAGGCCCTCTCCCAGACTGGCTACGACAGAAGAAGAGTATGACTGCCCTCGACACCTACATGAACAACATGTGTCTCTGGAGATGTCTAGCAGTCCACAGAGGAGCGCGAGCTGATAGAAGTACAGCTCCTGCACGAGAGCTTGCCACCCAGTTATATGGCAAGACAGTGACAGTACCTGATGTCCGCAAGACCTCGCTGGATCAGCTGGACAAGGTAGAGTTCTTCATCAAGATCGGGATTCGCGTGTATGAACCAACCAAAGAGGGAACCTGGCACTTGATCAGGCAAGCGGCTCACTACCGAGACACCATGACCATCGGAGTGTGGGACCGCCACGCCTTCTACATCAAGAACATCTCCAAGCTGGCACATACACTAGTCTGCAGTCACTGTCAGCAGAGGTTTACAAAGGCATGCCATCTTCAACACCACGCTGATCACTGTACAGGCAGCAAAACAAAACTCGTGTGTCCTGGCGAGAAGGTTGAGGCGCCACAGTCTGCGTATGAGAAAGCCTTCTATCCGCCCCAACCATCCAGTTCAGTGGCTACTCGTTGGATCGAGTATGAGTCGAGAAACAGAGGCGTACACATATGCCATGTAGAGTGTGGGCACGGTGGCGAGTGCTGGATCGCGGGCGCCCCCAGTAGATGGTTATGATCCGACCACCAACACCGTTTACCAGTTCCATGGCTGTCACTGGCACGGGTGTCCACAACACCAGCGAGGTGAGGATGCCAAACAAAGATACCGCAAGACAGATCTGAGAGAGAAGAAGCTGAAAGCCTCTGGATGCACACTTGTGGTACAGTGGGAGTGCTGTATAAAACGCTGCCAAAGCATCCCTAAACGAGTTCGGACTGTCCCATACCAACACTTCATAGTTTACGACTTCAAAGGACTCCTAGATTGTATCAAGACTCATCCTACAGAGACTCTCACGATCGAGAGTATTCACATACCTATCTCTGTGTCAGTTGGCTGCTCCTTAGAGGGCGCCACGAGTGAGCCCACTCACCTCTGCAATCCTGACCCCAAAGAACTGATCAGAGAGTTCATGCTGGAGATCCACCGGCGAGCATCTCTAATCCGGACAAGGGTTAGGGCACAGTACATACCGACAGACCTGGACCATCTCCCAAAGCAACAGCAGCGACTGATCAACGAGTGGTGTGACCAAGTGCCTGTACTGGGGTTCAACTCTGGGCGGTATGACCTGAACCTCATCAAGAAGTACTTTGTCAATGAGCTGACTGACAGAATAGGTACAGTGAAAGTCGCCAAGAAGGCTAGTCAGACCATGTTCCTCATAACACCTGAGCTACGGTTTCTCGATGTGCTGAACTACCTCGACCCAGGAGTCTCGTACGAGGTATGTGTCAAAGCTTACGGGTGTACACAGCAGAAGAGCTGGCTCCCATATGAATGGTTTGACACACATGAGAAGCTCAACTATCCAGGGCTTCCTGACTACTCAGCATTGACATCTAAGCTCAAGGGTGGCTACCTCTTGACGCGCTCAGAGTTGGAACAATGTAACCAGACATTCAGCGACCACGGATGCGGACATTCGCCGACTGGCTGCGATACTACAACAACCTGGACATCAGTCCATTCATCGAAGCCCTAGAGCAGATGCGGGAGTTCTACACAGAATGAGAAATAGACATCCTCAAAGACGCGGTGTCTCTCACAGGTGTGTCACTGCAGTACCTGCTATGTGGAACCGCTCAGCACATGCCGGATGTTGGCCTCTACTCTCCGGGCAAGGAGGCCTACGAGATGCTGAAGGACGTGGTTGTTGGAGGGCCCAGCATCGTGTTCAGCTGATACCACGAGGCAGGTGTGACATGCATCCACCAGAGTGAGCATGTCTGCCAACGTCTACTCGGCTACGACACAAATGCTCTGTACCTGTCAACGATGGCCAAAGAGATGTCCTGTGGTAGGGAGACTGTGCGCCATTGGTCCGGTGCCAGTGGTGTAGCCAGCTTTAAGTAGGGGCTCCTAGCAGACCGTTGGTTTGGATTTGCCGAGGTGGACATAGAGGTCCCTAAGGCTCTGTGGGAAAAGTTCGAGGAAATGCCCCCGCTCTTCTATAACCGTGAGATCCCGGTAGAGGCTGTCTCTTCTGAGATGCAGGCATATCTAAAGCATACAGGGCAGAAGCGACCCACCACCCAGAAGCTGGTCGGCACCCTCTCTGGCAAGAAGCGGCTGCTGTACGCACCGACCCTCAAGTGGTATATAACCCATGGCCTGGAGATCACTGCTGTATACTGCACCATAGACTTTGAGGCCAAGTGCCCATTTGAGTCGTTCATGGAGAATGTTATGGAGGCCCGCCGCTCGGGAGATGTAGATAAGAGCAAAGCGCTCTTGCCAGATCTCTTCAAACTCCTCGGCAACAGTGCCTACGGGAAGCTCATCGAGGCCCTAGAGCACCATAGCAACACCAGCATCACGAAGGATGAACGCGTGGTAGACAAGGCCCTGCATTGTGCATGTTTCGAAGATCTCGAGGAGATCGGTGAGTCATATGAGCTCCAGAGTCGCAAGCTGAGAATCACAATTCGAAGGCCCTTCCAGGTGGAATAGCCGATTATGAGCTCGCGAAGCTGCGAATGCTGGAGTTCTACTACGACTTCCTCGATCGCTACGTAGCTCGTGACAGCTTTGAGTACCTGCAGATGGACACTGACTCCATGTATATCGCTATAGCAAGCTCCAACTTTGATGACGTCATTCACCCTGAGATGTGAGCAGAGTACCAGGCTCATAAGCGGGACTGGCTAGCTTGGGATAAATGGTCTGGACGGACTCCGGGACTGTTCAAGCTCGAGCTCGAAGGCTCTTGTGGCATCGCTCTCTGCTCCAAATGCTACTATGTGGAGAGCGCAGCTGCAAATTAGTGCTCGGCTAGGGGAATGTCAAAGTGGCAGAATGAGGTCTCTTGGCAGAGGTTCTACAGCGCCCTACATGGCGGGGTAGACAGAGCTAAAAACCGAGGCCTACGCATGCGCAACCAGGGTATGGTGACGTATGTGCAGGAAAAGGTCAGACTCTCCACTTACTATGATAAGCGCCATGTACTGCCAGATGGGGTCCATACCGAGCCCATCGAGTATCATGTTAGCACCCTAGGGGGTGGTAGCTGTGTGTCTTCAGGGACCAGCTGAAGCTCTTCTACGACAAATGGTCGCCTAGGCACTCCGTTCTGGCCTGCAAGGTAGTACAGTGTAGGCTGCCCCTCCGCCTCCACATACCTGTCAAGCCAGTGAACATCTATCGACCAGTTAGGATCTGTTGCACGCCGTCGACCACCTTCCAGCTCACCAGGCTCATACAGGTACCGAACCAGAGCATCAGGTGGTAGGCACTCCTCTCCCTTGTTCGCTCCTCTAGAGCTGTGACCAGCAGAGTGCATGATAGCCTCTACCGGCTTCTTCCCGATTAGCCTAGTAACCTCGGCATTGGATCTCTCCACCACAGCAGGCAGCCCTCTCACCCATACTCTAGAACGTTCACTCAGTGCGGCCATTTCCTGGGTGTATTGGTGTGGGAACAGTCTCTCTGCCAGTGTCCGATTCCACTGCTCAACGATAGCCTGGGCATGGTGATGCCCTACCTCACCTCCACTAACTGCCACACCGTGTTTCCGCATGAGAGCTGCAGTCTCCCTTCTGAACTCCTTACCCTCATCCACCTGCAACAATTCCGCCCACTGGAGGAGATTTTCCGAAGCCCTGTAGACACCCTGGAATGCCTGGGCCACCTGGCCAGCTGACTTGTCTGTGAGCAGAACTGCCGCCTTGTACCTGCTGGCGACATCGACGAAGGTGAGGACATACTTGTAGGTCTTATGACCAACCGAGTTGTGTGGAAGGAATAGAACATCCGCCTGGTGAACTCTGTTCGGGACAGTTTCCTCGAAATGGGCATGCCTGATGTGCCGTGGACGAGGTCTGTATATCTGCCACATCGCCTGGCGGCTAAGCCACTGGCTAACTGTCTCCAATGTGAAGTTGTGGCCCTTGCAACGTGCAGCCTCGAGTAGTTGACGGGGCTCACGGTAATATCCACCAGGCTGATAGTTCCTCAAGAAAGACGGTTGATAAACTCTCGGATTTCATCACTGACATCCACTCCCGTCCTGTCACGCACGGGCTGGGTGAACTCTAAACAGATGAACAGACGGCCGTCATTCATTCGACCATCACTGAAGACCTCCTCAAACACCTCCGTACACTGGCGTCTAATCTCTGCTGGATCCTCACTGAATGGTAGTTTATCGACCAACCATCGGAAGTTAAGGGACTTGACCAGGTCGTACAGAGGCGCCATCCTTATATAGTACAGCTTAAATGTTCGGCGGACCAGATGGCCACGAGCGCTATGGCAACATACGGTAGACAAGGGCCTGTGACTCCGAAGAACGTACCTACTCCTGAGGCGATGGCTGGTATGGCTTCCGAAATCTTCTCCACCCCATGGAGAGCATTGTTGGTGATCTTGCGGACCGTCTCGCCAGCCTTCATTATGAACAAAGCGATCAGAGCCCCAACTTCTGCCAGCGGACCGATAGAACCTTTTACGTAAGTGCGATGGATTCCTTTCGCTCTGTGTACTAGCTTGCAGGATTCAGGCTCTACATCATCATACTCACCCGCAGTCTCTGCTACATCGTTGTCGTCTGCATCATAATCCTCCTCATCATAGTCCTCCTCATAGTCCTCATCATCTATATCCTCGACTGGATCTTCATAAGCCTCTGGCTCATACATATCCGTCGCTGGGGCAGCTATATAGTAGCTTTAAACTGTAGTCTATAGCATGGCCTCTGCAATCTTGAATGCGGGCGTGTTTGCCTTAGCAAACTGGGGACTCAGCTTCGCCGACAAGAAGGCGGCAGAGGTCGAGCGTGAGCGTCATAACCAGGCGATGGAGAAGCTGTCCAAGGAGAAGTTTGAGTACTGCAAAGCACTCGAGCATATGCGCCAGAGGAAGGCACGCCGACGACAACTCCGAGCTCAGGCCAACCAGAGCCTCAAAGAGCCAGATGAGAGTCTCGATGAGTACTACGAGGCTGTAAAGATATCTGAGCCAACGCTCGACTACGAAGCATCGACAGGTCAAGACAGCAGAGCTTATGGTAGTGGTGGCAGCTGATTCAGTGATGACAGGAGTCATGCTCTACGCACGCTCAAGCTGAATACCTGATGTGTTCGACACGCATACCTTAACATAGCCAAAGTAAAGTACCGTCACACCTAATGGGCGAGTCCCAGCTATGAGCTTTCTGATGTTGAAGCTGAGCCAGTCGCCCTGATTAGGTGGGATGTTCCTGCCCCCGAGGTGGTGACGGGCCTCGAGTGCCAACTCGAGGTCATCGCTTCCACTGGTTAGTCACAGAAGTGCATATTGTAAATATGGGATTTATGGATTAGCTACCAACGAACCACACCGGCTATCTGTTGGTACCCGGGTAAATATTTGCAGATGACCTATTGACACTGTGTACGTCAGATATGTTTTATGTCATGTCCTCAGTTGTGAATATTCATAACATCGTCATCATAATACGTCACTGGCTATGAGACCAACCTTTACGGTCGCTATAGACAGTGGATAGTTATAAGTACGTCATCGGTAATAGGGCCAATTTATTGGGTCGCTAGGTAATAGGGCCAATTTATTGGGTCGCTATTGCCAGTAAGCATAGTGGTATATTATTAATATGTCAGTATGACATGATGAGTGGTGTAGAACTTTTATGTAACTTTTATGTACTGTATATTTATATCCGCATCGGGATGTCTGATTACGCCACTGGTATTTATGGTAGCCCTATTGCTTACTGAAAGTATACATTATATATTGTGTGTTAGTATTTGGAGGATTTCTAAATTTATGATTATGATCCCTGGTGATGGATAAATTAGTTTAGACATGTTTGATTTACATTTGACTAAGATTGGTTGCTGCAATCAGTTTAGTTTTGTCATTTCCATAAATTAGGATTTACACGGACAAATTAGGTGAATATTCAACCCATGCAAAGGTATAATCGGTCATAATCATTTGTAGGAATCGAACTGAATCTTTAACCCTTTTAATAGGTAGAAACTGGTTCTGTTACTTTAGTTCAAGTTATAGATACTGCGATGGTAAGACGCCGTTGGATTAAGACCGGGAAGCATCTTGGGATGGTTTCTGGATATTTAATGCAACGGGGTCTTACGAGATGGTTAATTAAGACAGATACTTACGGGATTCGAAGAAACAAGTCAGCTAGCCGAAACAGTGTATACAGATCCAGTTCTATGATTCAGCAATGCGTGGAAGTCCCGAGAGTGTTAACCAATCAAAGTGGTTAGATTTTGGAAATCACCAGGGAATCCCTCTAAATACGTCATCACGACGACGTCATGCTCGAATCCACTTTTATTGTATATAAGGACGAGCATGATGTCAAAATCTTTAATCTTCCGATTACACTGTTCCAGAGTAGTTTAACATCAGTAATTGATATTCGTTTTGAAAGTTTACGCTAAAGTCATTATTAGAAATTGAATTTAGTTTAGCTGAAATTATTGCAAGTTTTCATCAATATTGCTATAGCCTGCAATACGGCTTGGTTTGTTACAAGTTAATAAAGTATATCATTTTAGTTATATTAAATTTGCAAAGAGTGTTAAGTTGTGTTTTGAAGATAATCATCGTAAGAGAAAGGAAGACCACCTTTCCCGAACTCACTGAGGACCCGATTAGATTCCAGAGAATCGTGAGTTAAGATAATTATAAGAATCAGGATACACATACTCGAATATTTCAGTATGACTTAGTTTTCTGTCTGTGGAGTTAGCAGTCAGCCAGATCGCGTACCTCACCAAGAACATTCGTCCCAACAACCACAAGCTTGAAGTCGTCTAGCTTATCCACCTGCTGGATGGCTCCTCCCTTCTGAACCAGGACCGCAACAGCGACACAGTCCGATGCACCACAATGCAATATCATCTCTACCCGTTGGTTAGCTGTGGCTTGGACCTGCTGGTGTTCTCGCTCCACATGCACGATCCGCTGTTTGGAACCCGTTTGCTTCAGTTCCTGGTCATTCACGTCATGCCAGACATGAAGTCTTGGAGCATTCATTGTCGCATCTGCGAGCTGCTCAGTGTACACCCGGAGGAACAGCCTATCCTGCATGGCAGCCGGATTCACGTGTGTGTTCCCGAGGAGTGTTAAGAGTGGAACCAGGCTTCTCGACACCTGCCCATAGTTCGAATTCCATGAACCCCTCATTGCACCCCACAGCGTAGTACCCCTTTCCCTTCACATAGAAAGTTGGTCCACGAGCCAGCGGACCTAGGACTCGGTACTCATCGTTCACATAGGTGGTGTCCATGGTGCTGTTGCTCTGCACGATCTCCCACCTGTTCAGAACGTGCAGAAGCTCTACCGTCTGTTCTATTGTGCTCTGAAGCTTGAACTCGAGTGTCATGCTCTTGATCTCGTGGATCTGTGCCGAGATTGCAAAGTCGATGTACTTCCCAGCAGCGGACAACGGGTTCTCATCGTGTATACTGGGTCGAATGACCATCAGGCAGTCCTTCCGAGGATCAGTGTGGTGCGATGTCGGGGGTTCAATGGCCCCATCTGGATGCTACACATACTGCAGCATTTTTAAGGTATGGGTATATAGAGGTTTTAAACGGCTGCCATGTTTGGTAAAGTTCTCCAGCAGATTGTCTATAGGCAGCAGGACAAGTCGGCACGACAGTCAGCACGACAGCCATGGCGTGCACTGTCCAACTGTGACAGGGTCCGAGGACTGCTTCGTGACATCAACATTATCCACGAGCGAGCCAAGGTTACACCTCCATCTGATGCGGAGATACTGGCCGCCATAGAGGAAGGAGCGCCAGCTCGTAGTACAACAGAACTCCTGACTCGGATACTCTACCGGAAGTTTGCCAGCACCCAGGGCAGGGTACTCAACCTACCTGTGGCCCAAACCAACAGTCCTGTTATTCTAGCTCTCCAAAGGGAGAGGGTCGATCCCAAAGATCTACCAATGGTCGGGAAGTGGGCTGCCGTATTTAGCTTCCATAGCCAGGAAGAGCGAGATATGCTGGATAGCCTCCAGTCTGGTGCAAATAACTGCTTCAGGGAGGAGGTCAGTGCCATGCCGCTGTAGCGGAGAGCCACGACACCGGGCATGCAGAAGGTACTCAGGAGGGGTTCACTGTTGGCCGCAAGGAGGCTATTGAGCACATCTTCAACGAAAGATGGCGCAGGAGATTGACCAATAATCTGCCAGCATTTCTGAAATTCCCAGATAACTACCAGGATTACCTCATCAAATCCACTCGCAAGCACGATGCTAGTCATGCATGGAAAAAGTGGGTCTTCCGCGAGAAGTTCCAGAAGAAGAGAGTCCTAGACTCTGACCCTCAGTGGATAGAGTTTCAGCAACAGTTTAAGCGACAGGCTTCTGACGAAACTGCCAAAGTTCCTCAAGCTTCTGACGAAGTTCCTCAAGTTTCTGACGAAGGTCCTCAAGCATCGGACGAAGTAGCGGAGACCTCAGACGAAGTTACTTAGCCTTCTGATGAATGAAAAAGTGTGCGGCCGACAGTCTGTCAGCGATGACGCGTAGAGCAGGCTAGTTTCCTGGCTGGATTCAGCTTGTAGGTGAAGGTCTGCACCTTTTCTAGAGATGGCTTGAAGTGTGACACTCACCTGTCTCCTTGTTGCTGAAGATGAAGCGGTACAGCTCAGCTGCCCTCTGTACACCTGTGATAAAGTCCCCTTTGGTCTCCTTGAGGGTTAGGCTGGCGTATATGGTTTCGAGCATGTCACGCCCACACTTGGAGCTGAAGTATAGCAACCGGGAATTGTGGCTGAGGGTGATCTATGGGATGGGGTGAGGTATTCTGAGACAGTGCCCGGCCACCCCACCCACCACTGTAGCGAGGACAGCCGCAGTGCCGGCAGGAAGAACTTCATTTCCCCCTGTCATCTTCACCATGGCCACATTCGCCGCCACATTACTGGCGACATGGACTGCCGGAGGTTTTGGTTTGGTCAGTAACTTCTGTGTCTTGGTTCGCAGCAGGTTCTCCACCTTCTAAAGACTCGCCTGGCTCTCGGGCAGTTGCTTCACGATCTGTACCATTGATGCCATTGTTTAAGTACTGAGTATACAACGCGGTTAAATGCCTGCATTCCCTGTTGAGTGAACTAATAAGATCTTCCCAGTCTACATCTGCCAGGTGTCCGGGTTGGTACTCAGGAATATTCATCTCTCTATTGAGACATCTTAAACATGTCTGGGCTCACGCTATGCGAGAAGTACTATGAGGTGTTCCGGAGGGAGTTGAAGGACTACAAGAAGAAGACACCAGATGAGCTCGCTCAGCTCTTTGGTGCTGAGCTGACAGAGGAGCTGACAGCTGTGAAGCTCTATCTAGGATTTGGTAAGGGGCAGATCTGCTTCCTCGAATACCTTATCATGGATGGGAGTATCATCGAGCATCTCCTGCGAGCTAAAGGTTTCTACAAGGATCGGGAGTATCTGTCAGATGTGTTCCAGCAGTTGCCGACTTCCATGGCCTCACCTGACTCAGAGCTGAACAAGGCTCTGCGATACTACAAGCTGGAAAAAGGATGCGCTGTGGAACCATCCAGCCCTTGGATGTGCATGTTGGCAGCGTGTATAGGGGCTGTAGGGCAGGCCATGCTGGTTCAGTATCTCACCGTGGTCCCCACTGCTACACTAGAGTCAGGATAGTCTTATAGCTGATTTGCTAGCAGCGGAGTAGGATGATCCCGAGCGCCACGATAGCTAGGCCTGACAACACTCGTAGAGCTACCATGGAAAGCGATGGCATGTCGACTGGCTGCAGTGTCGGGGTCGGAGCTGCCATGGGAAGCGTTGTGTCGACTGGCTGCAGTGTCAGGGTCGGAACGACTGTATGGCCCGTACTACGGATAGATGCGTTGATATCAGTGTTGAAGCCGAAGTGGACACCGGGGGAACTCCCCTCGACTATCATGTTGTTATATCCCCTGACATGGAGGTCCTCGATATTCATGATCATGTTGCTCGGAATCAACTGTAGGTGTGGTGAAATAGCAAATTCAAGTTCGCGACAGGCCTTCTGCAACCCCTGCTGGAACTTAGCAATAAGACTGCTGGGATCTGCCACGATGATCATATCTTCAACGAGACTGATGTACATGGTCTGAACCTCTGCTCCGCTGACACCATCTATGGAATGACGCAGCTTGGTCTGTGCTGTAAGGAGACAGTCGCACAGTGCTTCCAGGGACTGGTTGATCCAAACGATCCCTGCTGGTGTGAGGCCTGAGGTGGTGTGTGGGACAAAGTACTTCCACACATCTGTGTAGTCCTGCCGCAAGCCAGTGATGTGCATATTTTGCACCAGTGCTTCAGGGTCGGCATCTGGATCGAATGAGAATGTCGCTGTCTTCTGGTGGCCTACTCATCCGGGTGTTCGATAGGGGAATCCTGAGTAGTCACGTCTCGGGTCAACGTACATAACCCCTAGGCCACTGTTGTCACCACCATGCCACCGATAGTCTGGCTGAGCACTGAAGTCTCTCTGTAGTCTGCTGGCCACTGAGACAATATGACTGTTGAGCTGTGGGTCGAAGTCGTTTGTATCAGGGAGGCGTGCACCCGGCTCATGGCGGATTCGTCGCACCATGAAGTACACATGGAATCTGAGACAGCTGGCGATGAGCACAGCTTCAGGAGTACCAGAAAAGGAGTGAAGCAGGGTGGAACTTACTCCACATCCTGCCGTGGCACACCACACGGCAAAGTTCAGCTGCTGATTCCAGTATGAGAGGCTTGGAGCAGCCATCCAAGTATGAGCTTGCTTCGCATCCTTGATGATGGGGTGGTTGGTCAATGGTCGTGGGTTGATGGCGAAGCTGGATCGGGACCGTCCATCCACTGTGATGGAGAACGGTGTTAGCTCTGGTATATCATCCAGTAGACCTCTCAGGCCAGTCAAGGGTGTACCCAGGAGGGGCGGTTGGCTCTGGATGACTGTCGTGAGGTTCAATGGGAAGCCCATCTATACTGGTGTTCTTAAAGCTACCGCAGCACTCTATTTGTAGTCGTCTCGACTCCAGAGACTGGCGAGGTGACCTCGCCATAACATCTCGTTTTTTAACTTCTCCATATCAACCTGCCCGCTATTGCTATCACACTTTTGGTTTCTCCGTGCAGTACAGGGCTTGGACCTTCAATATATGGTGGTACTCTTCCTCGGTGACCTGGCCATCCTCGAGAGCTTTGCTGACAGACTCGTCGATAGTCCGTAGCATATTCTGCGCCAGTGTCACGTACTTAGCATGCTTCTCCAGCCTCATTGTGATCTGCCCCTGCCCCACCCCCAAGCCCGTGGCCAAGACAGTGGCGGGTAGTGTCACGCCACCCAGCGGGATGGGGACGAGGGCACCCACCCCACCAGCACTGGCTCCAATCACTCCCACAGCAGTGGTTGTACGTGCGAGGACGTTGTATGCTGTCTTATATCGCCTGCGCGTTCTGCTGTACTTTTCTGCCTCATGGACGAGATTCTGCCTGATGGTATCTATCTGCTGGAGTCGCCAGCCGTGGATGGTACCGCCCTCGTCAGCAGGCAGGGAGGGGTATAGTTCTGGTTGCTTCCGCCACTCTGATTTTGCCATAGTATACCTGGAGGCTTAAACCTGCATCACCTGCAGAATCTGCTCATAAATCATAGAAGGGTTCATTTTGGAGAGCCTGGCGAACCGTGCCAGCTTGCTGGTGATGAGACAGACGTCTCTTAGACAGTGGTCATCCAGCACTATGTCGGGTGCCAGTAGCTTTCTGAGACGTGACATCTGGAACTTCACCTCATGACCAAGATAGTAGGTCCGCCGCTGGATGGAATTCTTGGTCTTACACTTCTGTGCCATCTCCTCTTCCCACTGTATGACCTCTCGCTCATCCTCGTCTGGGAAGACACCTGGCTCATCCTCGTCTGTGAAGACATCTGGCTCATCGTCGTATGTCAAGACATCTGGCTCATCGCCGTCTGTGAAGACGCGTTCGTCCGGCTTACTCTTCTTCAGAAGGTCCTAGCAGTATTTGGAAGCTTCACTGTTCCTTCGCCTCCTTGCAGTGCTCGCGTTCTGTTGATACCAGCTCTCCCACTGTAGTCGCTCTCCTTCTTGTTGCAGTCCGAGCATCTGTTCGTTTTGTGCGTTTTGTGCAGGGATTATGAAGGGGCAACGAGATACTCTATCATGTTCCGGCCGACTTCTACCAATGAGCTGCTGTGTGCTCCCAGAGGTTGATGTAGCACATTGGCGTGTATGTATGTTGTGCCCCGCTGGGGCACCTCAAAGAGGACCCATTCTACATGGTACTGTACCACCCGTCTCCCCTCTAGAGGGGGTGAGATTACGTTCTCACCACTGGAGAGCAGCAGTCGGACAATCTGCATGGTTATATGTCTGGTTTAAACCCCATCCTATAGCGTGCTATGGAACCCATATTTGCTCACTCGACTGGTCTTGCTGACCTGGCAGCTGTGTACACAGTTGATGCTGCCAAGGTAGAAGAGAGCGATGGCAAGTCATTCGCCCTACAGTACAAAGCAAGCTCAAAGGCGGTGATGGGGTGGAGCTGCTCACAGACCTCAAGGATATGATGAAGGAGCACCTGGTTCGCAATATAGATGGCCACAAGATCGTGTTTCGGTACGATTTCCCGAAGAGGAAGTACATCCTCGAGCCGTTGATTGAGCTCTAGGATACAGAGGTGGCAGACATCAACACCCTAAATAACGACCTCAGCTTTCATCTGGTCAAACCCTATTCGAGTGGTGCCACGCTGATGGCCCATGATGGCCTCCTATTGACCCTGGCAAAAAACCTGCAGTTCATGTTTGAGAAGAATGAACTGTGGTACCGCGCTGGACCTGGGGGTGGCTGGCAAACATGGTTTGCCCTATATAGGCCTCCTGCAGTCATTGACATAGAGGTTACTCCCCTCTCCACTGTTGTGAAAAAGGATGGGACAGTTCGAAAGCTCTACATTCGGGGCTCATCCTTCCTCACCTACATAGGTCATGGTGTCTCCCTGACGAGGGTGGGTCACAGGATCGGGGTTACAGGTGGAAAGCTCCTGCTGCGTCGTCCATTCGATGGACCAGAAGAAGCTGTTAACCTCCAGGAGGGCATCCTATGGGTAGATGGTGTGTCACATGTCTCCAAAGTCAAGGGTGCTGTTAAACTGCTTCAGCGAGTCGGACTCACTAGCCCACACACGACTCATATAGTCCTAGAGCTACGTTTCTTAGCCAGCAGCAGAGTGAAGCAGCTAGCCCCTGCCCCTGAGGGGATGAAGATCACTATCGATCCGGATGGAAGAGGGCTCGATCTGGCACAGATATTTCTCTAGGGGTTCACTCTGTTCAGCTTAACTCTTCATATATAGCCATGATTCTCATCATACAGCTCGTGCTGGCGTCTACAGCAGTGGCACAGGGCGCTGAGACTGCCATGATATTGGATGCCAAGTGGGCCCACTTCCGGGATAACCCCCAGTACAATCCTTGGGTCGACCCCTTGTGGAGAAACATTTACGACCAATTTCACCCACGTAAAGAGATCGAGTCTGTCTGCCACTTATATGGGGTGGAGAGGGTAGGCCGTGGTTGTCTGCTGGAGACCCCTGCTCAGCACCAGATTATCTGTGTAACATGTGAACATGCCAGAGTCTGCCGTGGTTCACATGCTAATCACCTTGGCCTCCTCCCAGTTGAGCGTTGTGAAGGTAGATGGAAGCCCCTATGGGTGGACCCATCATGCCGATGCGACTCTGGCAGAGACTCCGTGTTTGTCTAAGCCTACACGGAATAGAGAGGCCCGCCCTGTGGGCGATCAGTGGTGTATATCACTGTGGAGGCTTGTCTCTAAATGGGCGTTCAGTCCCTGGTATTAGTAGTGTCGGGATGATCCTACCTCCCTGGCGGCCATTCGGCGATCCGTGGTGTTCTCAACAACCTATGCCCCAGGGATTGAGAGGGCGGTGGGGGCCACAGATCACCAAACGGCGGCCAGTTGAGGGAGGTGGTATCATTTTGACCCCGACCCTGATTTCCATTTAGACAAATGAGGCCCCACCTGATTTCCATTTAGACGAAGGAGGTGGTGTCATTTCGACCCCCCCCCCCCCCTATTACTACTCAAGTCATTAATTGAAGCATTGTGCGTGAAACATACAACCAGCGCAGTAGTATTAACCCTTTGAGTATTACGGCATACATATATGTATTGCAATTTATGATGCCATAGTTATTTTGCTGAACATTTTGGGAATGATTTAATTGAAAGTTGTTGCTGCTAGCAATCATTATCTGTTAAATTATTTGCAGATATTCAGTAGTTGCTTTGTATGACTGTTATAAAAGGTAAATACAATTAGTAGAGCATTGAAATGAAAGGGTTAATTCTCATACTGAGTATATGTTTTAAATATAGAGACTTAACCATTATACTGCTAAACCCAGAAACAATCTTAAATGGAATCACTATGGCTGGGAGATCAGTCTGTCTGTAATAATAATAATAAAAATAATAATAATAATAATAATAATAATAATAATAATAATTTTAATTTAGTAAATTCAGCATTACAATAGTTAAGTAGCTTTATGCGGTTTAACTGATATTATTTAGGATTGTATTAATGTATTAATATAAAATACATGTTTCAACAAATTATTGAACAGAAATGTTTAAATGTAGAAAGTTTGTTTGCGTGGAAACTAGTATGATATAAAATGTGTGAACTGAATATTTAAAAAAAAGAGAGCGAGAGTTTAGTGTGAGCAAGGCTGTTAGGCAAAATGGTATGGAGAGAAAGTTTTGTAAATTTGCTGATAGTCAACAACAGAAAGCTTGAAAACTGAACAATTATTATGTGGTGTTATTATTTAATTGATTGAAGTTGAAAAACAAAGTAACAACCTAAGACTGTGTTGTTATCGCTCTAGTGAAGAAGATTGATAGTCAACCTCCAAAATATAGAAGAGACCATCCATCTATCTATCCAGTCAACGGAATAGCCAAATAAACAATCATCAGTTCGTCACTCCATCTAGCGGACCGGCTCAGAATAAGTCTCGACACCAGAGTCACAATCCTCAAACCCCGGTTACCTTAATTGTATGAAATACCTAATGGAGTCTGCAAGACAGTTGTCGTTGTTATACTATGCATTTAATTCGGAAATGGTCAATTCACAAGGACGAACTGTCATTCCACATGAAACAACAATTAAACATTCATGTCTATAGTGGCGGATATGAAAAGGGAATTATAAAGGTAAATTTGATGCAGTAACAGCGCCCAATCCGGATTATTTCTTTGCAGTCTCCATAAACACTGGCAACTTTCTCCAATATCTGTCTGACAAATGGTCTACTGAGTATATGGACTCGGATATTCTCATGTACTTGGGCAATCTAAAAATAGAAGCGTGGCTTCTACGAGAATCCACCTCTAATGTATTGACCGGCCATCTTAATACGTCATCACAACGACTAGACTGTTACACTGACTCCACTTGGGCGACCATACATATCGGGACCCAGTCCATCTCCGTAGCGGACTGTTATGATCCACCCAGTGGTTCGTGTGATATCAATATCCACGCAACGTCAGCAAATTCTTGACCTCATTTTGTGTGCGACAGACGTGCGACAGATTTGAATATTACGACGAATTCAGAGGGACTATTTGTCTCTTAACTACTTGTCATACAGACTACTATAGGCTTTATATCATCTCGTTTTATGTGAATTAATAATGTCTGGTATGAGGAGAGTAGCACTCGTGTTCTTTTAAGTTTCAATTCTTTCTAGCACCATATTCTGGTGGAAATCACTACGCCAATGGCTACTCAATGCATACGAGATACCTTTCTCGATCTCGAATCGAAGGAGATCTCGCGAGATACGAATAATACTTGGGTGGTGAGTTCGCTAATAAAACTGAAACGGCTAAAGTCACAAACATTAATATGCAATCATTCCCATACAAAATGTCTACACATGGGGAGGCGGAACAACGTAGCATTCTTCATACACTTTATACCGAAAGGGGAGAATATGCTGATGGGATTTTGATATACAGCAACGATATCGATGCTTTATGCAATAAACGGTTCTTGCAAAGAAAACTTGGCATTCCATGTCGTATGCATGTAGCTGTGCCCAGATTTTGAAAATACTTGTTAATGAATCTGACTGCATTGATTAGAATTTTTTCGCTTCACAAACGTTTTATTACACAGTGACTGTGTTGTGAAGCCATAGTAAATGTTAGAATTGTGATAGTTGATTTACCAGTGTCTTAGTTTGTGCAGATCATCTGAGAAAGTCAATGTGTCACGATTCGTGCTTTTATGTTGAAAAATGGTGTTTCCAGTAAAGTAAAATATGTGACCTTCCTGACTGCATTGTGCTTAAGTGCAACAGGTCAATTAGGAAATGTAGCCATGTCCAGATAATTATTACATTTTCTTATGAATCCAATCAGAGTGCCGGTATCATTCCTGTTTTGCTTTTCCTTATTATTTTGCGCACAGACCGTTTTGTGTCATAACAAATGGAAGGATTGAAACAGTAGAAAATATATTAATGTTTTAGATTGTGCAAACAATTCACGAAAAAGTAACTACATCGGATGGAAGTATGAAATTTATGTTGAATATTATTAGTTTCAAGTAAACTCTTTGAAAATTCTGAATAGTTAAGGCTTCTAACCCTTTTATTAGTGAAATCGCATAATTTTATTTCAGCTGAAACATACAGGTAAGACATTTAACAGTTTCACTAATTCTCTGGGAAGCTGTTGCTGATCAACTTGGCGAAAATGTTCATCCCATATGTGTTTCAAAATATTCAACATAACAGTTAATATTTGCAAAGAATCCGCCATATCTGGCATAAATGCTAAAAGGATTAATCTGAGTAGCGGCCTAATATGTTTAAGTCACTGTAGAACATTCAGTTGGAATGCTATATCTAACATGACATGTCTGTAAACTAATTCTGAGCGAAATAGTGATTTGTTTACTATCGCTACCCTGACCTATATGTTACGGCCATTATGACCTTTAACGTCCAGATCCGCAAGGATGTCCAGTAGGATGACATTCCCTTTGCACCAAGGCTCATTTTGGTATACAACATCTGTTGACAGCATACCGGTCCCAAAAAAGCTTACTTGTTGCCCAGCTATATGGACGGGTTGGGGAGAAAAGCCATACTATGATATTCCTCTATACTTGCTATATGGGGTGGAGTTGCTGTGAATTTTGTAAATATACATGTATGTAAACATAAAATACGGTTTCTGTAGTACTTAGTGTTTCCCTCTATTTATTTACAAAACAACGTTACCTAGTTGAATATTTTGTCTATACTCAGACTGAATGCTGTTGCTACAATGGGCAGCATTAGCTCACGGACAAAATAGTGTCAAAACATTTCACAGGTTGAGAACAGTTACTAAGGCTTTCAGCGATACAGACAAAATAAAAAATCAATTACAATAACAAATAAGCAGTTGAGTATTTTAAAAATAGTTTGATTGGCAGTTGCGTCTACCCTAGGCAGCAATTTCTTCGAGTAATATTATTTTCAAAATATTTAACATACAGAATTTCCTGAATTCCTGGCATGATTGCTATGAATGTATGATATAAGGCTTCATCAGTGAAAGGGTTAAATTAGAAATAATTTAATTCAGATAAAAGATGTAGTAATGTTGAATGTTTTGAAATTAATTTGATTGATAAACATTACTGCTGATGGCAGCTTAGTTTCCGATCAAATTATTTTCGAAATATTCAACATTGATCTTTATTCTTAAAATAGTGTATGTGATATTAACATTGATTATCCCTTTAACCATCAAATACTTTCAAGAAAATTTTTTCATTGAAATTGTCAATTTGCATATTATTTTGTAACCTTTACTAAATACTGCAATACTGGTATTCTTATCAACCCAGTTATTCCAGTGTTAAATTAAAAAAAAAAAATTCTCTGTCTGCAAAGTGACATTTTGCAAGACCACTGCTGAAGGCTTTTCTCGCTGGATTGTGTGTTAACGAGTTAAGAGTTGGGAGGTCTATAAAGCCTGAAATAATGGCCTTTGTCCAACTTCATTGTCAGTACTATCATGCATGAAAAACAAAAGGGCTCCTTTCAATATGCAACAGGCCTGTGCTAATAAACCTCTGTAAATACCTTATCCATGCGAAGAAAAAGCTATAACTCGTGATTTTAAACTCGCCTACAATTATGCCTGCTCTATTGAAATTGTCCGCGTATATGACCATTTAAATTAATAAATTGAATGCAATTTATTGATATTTGATTGTAATTCCATCCCGTCCAATATGGTACATAGATATTATATGAGATGAAGACAGCGCCTCAGGCTTTAGCGTAGAAATCGAATGCATTGTGAAATAAAGGGTGGGTACCCTCAATAAGGGAGGACACATAATATCTACGTACCATATGGGACGGGATGGAATTACAATCAAATATCAATAAATTTCATTTAATTTATTAATTCCATCCAGTCCCTCTGGTACAAATATATTATTTGAGATATTTAGAGAAATGCATTTTATTTCTGCACTGAAGCAGTCAAAATATTTTAACTGTAAATGAGCGATGTTAGGCCATACATGCATCTGATCTAGCATGCCTAGAAAAAACCTTTACTTCCCTTGCTGTTATATCGTGTTTTCCACAAGGGTATTTCCAAATGTAACATCAACTAAAACTGGCATTCTATAGAATATCCGGAAAACTTATCTACTTGACCAACCAGCAGTCCTCATAATGGTGATTACTGGCACATTCTTCAAAGCCGCATTTGTTGTTGATGCTGACCGAATGCTATGTGCCTTAAAAATGTTAACATTCACACCTGCACTAACTAATAATAGTTTTATTCACCTAGCTATTGTGTGTATATATATTTTAAATAAGGTCACAACACACAATTTTTCATTAGTAGAATATTTTTCGAAAACAAGTTCCGTTTGTTGCCTGCTTTGATTGCTTCCGCAGATCTCCAAATCTAACCTTTACAAATGTGTTCACAAACTCTATATTACGTATGTCAATCAAATATAACTATTAAACTCGCTGGCCCGACAGAAGACCAAGCATCACCACAAGGGTTAACGATATTTGCTTCAATGATAGAATATTTACATCTGGTTCATTGTTCATATAGTCAAGAACTAAATTGACATCCCATGTTGCGATATACCGCGGTAGTGCTGGTTTAATATTATATACACCTTTCAAAAATCTCTTTATCAAAGGATCATTACCGATACTTTCACTAGTCTCAACACTAAGCAAAGCAGATAATGCTGATATTGCTGAACTTAGACCACTGTAGCCTAATCCAGACTTCTATAAAAAAAACAATTGAGAATATCCAACACATTGTTTAATGGTGAAAAGAGATCAAGTTCCCTTTGTTCACAAAAACACATCCACCTTTTGATATATACCCGATATTGGGATTGTGTTGAACTGCGCCATGACTGCAAAAGCACGTCAACAACTTCTTGTGATATGCCTCGCTTGCAGAGCGCTAGCCCGATATTCAGAACGCAGTCAGATGAAGCTTGTGCTTCAAGGGGTGATGCATTGTCCTGGTTTTTTTTGCATTATTAACAATGTCCTGCTCACTGGAAGGATGCGTGGGCAGTCCAAGATGAAATTTAGAAGTCTCGGAAACCAAAACTGTGTTGGCCATAGAGGTGCTATTAAAATCCCTTCTGCTGCATCGTCCTCCACTTTTGTTCATACATGACTTATGATACTAAAAGGAGGGAGAATGTACTTAAGTGATTTCCCCCAATGCATGGCAAAGCGTCCACAGCTAACGCGCCAGGGTCTGGCTTCCATGACACATAATTGGGTAATAGGTTATTTAACCTGGATGCAAATAGGTCTGTATGTGGTTTCCCAAATTGACATGAGTTGTTTAAAAACACATTCCTTTAACATTCATTCTGTGTCAGTATTATGTTCCCGTGGAGCCAAGTCAGCTTCTGTGTTTATGGAGCCAGGTAAGTGTGCAGCTGATAGCCAAATATTTCTCGGGATAGCTCATAACCATATTTCCCTAGCAATGTTATTACATAACACAGTCATTCCACCCTGTTTGTTAATATAAATCATAGCTGTAGTGTTATCCACGAATATTTTGATATGAACATTACGCATATTATTGCAAAATGACTTAAGAGTTAGTAATGCTGCACGTAATTCTAAATAAGTTATATGTTTGCACGCCTCTCCTTCGGTCCAGAGTCCACCAGTCGATTGCCCATTATGGGTCCCACCCCAGCCTAAATTTGAGGCATCACTAGTTAAAATAATATCATGGTTGGGAACCGTCACCGGATTTTCACACATTGCAATGCTCCTAACCCACCATTTTAAGTCTTCTCTACATAACAAATTCAGAACAAATGTTGCGTCATAATTGCCTAAGCTACTCCTCAGTATTTCATTTTTCAGAATTTTCAGTCGTTTTACATATATAGGTCCATGTTTCACAGCTGGTTCACAAGCTATTAATATTCCTATAATTTCCGCAAACTCCCTAATAGTACACTGCCTTTTCGGTAACATCTGATCAAGCTTGTTAATGGTTTTAACCACTTTGTCGCTAGTTAACATTATTGACATTTCCTTAGAATTTAATATCAATCCTAAAAATTTAATTTCTGTGGTAGGTTCTAATATTGATTTATCAAGATGCACAGTGAATCTTAGTCTGTTCATAATATCCACTGTCTCTGCAATATTTTGTTTACATTCACAATATATATTTGACACAAATAAAGAATCATCGATATAGTTCATGTTCGCGTGACCATGTTTTCTTAGTGTCGAAAATATGCACTTCATCAATTTTGTAAATATACGCGGCGCACTCGTAAGACCATTAGCTAAACAACAGAATTCATACTTACAGCCATTCCAAAGAAATCGTAGATATTTTAGGTCATTTTTATTAATGGGAATGATGTAATAGGCATCAGTTACATCAATAGATGCGAAAACCCCCATTTTTTGACATTAACAATAATGCAGACCTTAGAGTGCCCATCTTAAAATGTGGACTATGGACATACTGATTCAAGGATTTAAGATTCAAAATAACTCTGCAACCGCCATCTTTCTTTGGTTGAGTAAGAATATTTGATATAAATTCACCATCTTGCTTGTCAAACACCTGTTCAATGCCATGTAACTCTTCAAGCTCATTTATTTCATTTTTCATCAAAAGGTTGTCTTTTTCAGAAAATCTAATTTGTTTCCTTGGCAGTGGCTGTATTGGAATCACACACAATTCAATATGCAACCCCTGAATCGTTTCCAAAATCTTAATATAACTTATAATATTTTTTTATTCTCTTAAACATTTTGCTGTCTTTCCAGCTACAAAGTTTCCTGGTGTGTTTATAACATTTCCAGTGGTTTACTACTAGTAAAACTCACCTTTTCACTGCAGGAAGCTAGATTATTGTTATGAAGCAACTCTACATTTGAGACTTCTTTTTTCATCCCATACGTTCCCCATCTTTGGTTTGTTGGTGTAGAATGGCTGGGTCTTTTTGCCTAAAAAGGTCTCCCATAAGTCCCACGACCAAAAATGTTATTGTGGCTAGTTGAAGGATTGCCATATTGATTCTTATTGAATTAGCCAGAGAGACCTGGTATCATTTGTTGACCAAGTCTACTCGCTTCTCCAATATCTTTCAATTGTTTGGCCAGGTCATCTCCAAATAACATATCTGTCACTGTGTGATCAGGTTTACAGATCTGTTTATATCTCTTATTGATAACCGGCTTAAAGTTATCCTTGCGATATTGACTTAAAGCAGTAAATCCAGCTGAAATTAGCTTCATTGAGTCAGTGAGTTTAACAACAATGTCCTTACAATCAATCTTAGACTTGTTTGCAGAAAAATTCATAATAGATTCTGTTACTGAAAGTAATGGCACTGTGACTTTAACAAGCAATCCCTGTACATTGCCCATTTTTATGTCTCTGGAATGTATTGGGGGATTAGCCAGATCCAATATCTCGTGATTTACCCAAGGTGCTGACAGATTATTGCAATTCTGTGGCCTAAGATACGCATGTCTAAGCTCTCTTAATTTGTTTAACCTCTCTTTATTAGCAACAGAGCAGAAAGAGATGTCAATTGAATCTGCCAAGCTTTGCTTAGTATCAGGTCCTGTAATGGTATCCTGGCAATAAAAATCCTGCATATCATTTAGCACCGCATTAATCTGAGTCACTTCCAACTCATTACTCGAGATAAACCGTCAAACTGAGGAGCTGTCTTCATCTCAAATAATATATTTGTACCAGAGTGACTGGATGGAATTAAACTTAAACAATGCTAATGTGATAACAAACTGTACATAGGATTTATGAGAACTAGTGATACTCTGTTACATCTAAATGTTATAATGCTAACAATATGAAATATGTAATTTATATCTACCGCCAGTATATTAATTGTAAGATATTTTCCCTCATATGCTTTATGTAAAGCCTGGGTGAATAAAGCGTGAACTTGAACTTGGTGTCCTATCAGTAGAATTGGCCAGATCAGGTATTGGCTGACATAAGGACTGTGTGTTTGCGCAGCTGTTGTAATCATCCCTCCTACATCTCTCAACGCTTTGAATGATAAATGACAAGAAATGAAAATTTGTATGCTGCTAAGATTAAGAAAGATTTTGTTGAACATTTTGAAAGTTATTGAAGGTCTTGCTGCTTTAAGCAGCAGTTATGGTTGC
Organism: Chaetoderma sp. LZ-2023a; assembly: GCA_034401795.1. Taxonomy (NCBI): domain Eukaryota; kingdom Metazoa; phylum Mollusca; class Caudofoveata; order Chaetodermatida; family Chaetodermatidae; genus Chaetoderma; species Chaetoderma sp. LZ-2023a. The sequence goes on along the minus strand of CM067370.1, from coordinate 57,375,270 downwards.
CAGTCAAATAGGGTTTCAACAATGCAAGGGTTAAAATGCTTTACTTGTTTAATCTTATTCCCTATTAGCTTACCTACAGTAATTGCCCATTTCAACACACGTAAACATCCAGAATTTCAATTTTAAACAAAATTAACAGCTAATTAAAAAATATTTTGAAATTAATTTGGCTGGAAGCAGTTGCTTGCTCAATCAGCAATGCATATTCATCAATTTATGTTAAAAATATTCAACAGTTTCCGGTATTCATGACAGCCTTGACATTTAGATTAAAATGTTTCATTAGTGTAAGTATCAAAATGATTGTTATCTTATTCTTATAAGCATACCTACTACAACAATTGCCCTTTTCCAGGCAAACATCCAGAATTTCAATTTTAATACAACTTTTTAAAAACAAATCACCAAAAAGACATTACTAGGTAAATTAATTTAAAGATTTTGTGCAGGTAGCACCAAGTTGATAAAATTGTTTTCAAATATTTACTAGATTTCATATCACTTCTCTAAGAACCAGTGCTTGGAATGTTGAATGAAAAGTATAAAGTATGCATGTAATTTTTATGTACAAAATGGATAAGTACTCAGCATGTACGCTTAAGTACTCAAAAGTACAAGTCTAGAGTATTACTCGAGTACAAGTACGAGTACTTTGGAAATGTGCTGAGGCTGAGTACAAGTGCATGTACTCATAAAAAGGCACGAGTACTGAGTACATGCGAGTACTTGAAAATGTGTACTCGAGTACACTGAGTACATTGGCCAAAATCCTGATATATATATATATATATATATATATATATATATATATATATATATATATATATATATAATAATAATATATATATATATATATATATATATATATATATATATATATATATATATATATATATATATATATATATATATATATATATATATATATATATATATATATATATATATATATATATATATATATATATATATATATATATATATATATATATATATATATATATATTAGGGAAGACTACTTTTGTCTGCAAATGACATTCAATAAGGAAAATATTTAGACTTTCCTGACCAAATTTAGCCATTAAATGCTTACGTCTAAAAGTCGGACTTACTTTAGACAGGTCGTCGAAAGCTTCGACCACGATGCCAAAGGAATAACCATCTTTTGACCTTAGCATGAAGAGCGTCTCGAGCAGGATTGATTGTATAAAATGTTTATATATTGACTTACTGTACTGAGAGATATAAATTATCATTGTCGAAATCTTTGTATAGGAGATATGCACCTGGGTATGCCCCAGCCAGGAGATCGGCGGCATCGTATCGGCTGAACAAGATCGGAGTTACTCTGAAATATAGTGAAAAAAGAACAACGATTAAGAACAAGAAAACACTGTTGGTATGAACACGCATTTTAGGTATAACAAGTGGCCATATTGAATTGTGTAATCAGCAAACTGTGCTTAAAGGAAAGGATTAGGGAACTAACATATGCTCTTTAATGACAGCTTTATAGCCAGTAAAAAACAAAAATAAATCAGAATAATTAGAAAGAAGAGCCATCAGAAGACGACATGTCCCCCCCCCCCCCCAAAAACCTCCAGATCCAAACATTTCAAATAAACATACATCAAGAGTGGACATACATGTAACGTTAATTGTAAAGGACACTATTTTAGAAAAACTAATCAATGAAAGAGGAAATCCTGACACTGCATCTCGCCTTAAAGAAAGAAAGATTTGTAAGTGCAGGTTTAATTCCGTTCAACTATTGTGCCCGGACAAGAGAATTTTGGTGATTTTAAAGTTTTTTCAGACGGAGATAGTTCTGGAAAATGCGGATGAATTTCTTCAAAATGAAATCCTAGCACTGGTTCTTCAAGTAATATATTCAGTGGCAAACGTGGTAAATCTAGTCATTGCCATCTGAAGATAGCAATGACTAGATTTACCACGTTTCAAAAGAATCTTAACTAAGCTATAAGTGGAGTTGCATTGACAAGGATGGACCGACAGACGAACATACATTTGGGACAGACGGATAGCACACGCACATCTTCATGTCGTAATGATAACACTTAGCAAGTGTCAAAAGAATCACAGCTAAACTGTAGGAGGAGTTGCGTTGACAAGAAATGATTGGCAATGTGGTTTATGTATCAGCTTTAAGATATTTAAAGGGTGATAACGCTGCAATGAATACGTTTTTGACAGTGAAAAAAGCCCATGCACATCTGCACATGATACTGATAATGTGGACGAAATTTTAAGTTAATCCATTGAGACCTCCAGGAGTGATTGCGTTGACAAGAAATGATTGTCAGAGATGGACGGATCGACAGATGGACATACATACATTTTGGACAGACGGATAGATACACAGGTATATGGATAACACATGCACATCTTCATGTGGTAATAATAATGCTTACCAAGTTTCAAAAGAATCGGAGCTAAACTGTAAGAGTTGCGTTTACAAGAAATGATTGGCAATGCAGTTTATGTATCAGCGTTAAGATATTTAAAGGGTGATAACTCTGCAATGAATAAGTTTTTGACAGTGATAAAAGAACATGCACATCTGCACATTATACTGATAATGTGGACAAAATGTTAAGTTAAACCATTGAGACCTCTAGGAGGAGTTGCGTTGACAAGAAATGATTGTTAGAGATGGATGGGCCAACAGACGGACATACATACAGTTTGGACAGACGGATGGACGTACATGTATACGAATAGCACATGCACACCTTCACGTGGTAACGCTTACCAAGTTTCAAAAGAATCGGAGCTAAACTGTAGGAGGAGTTGCCTTGACAAGAAATGATTGGCAATGCAGTTTATGTATCTGCTTTAAGATATTTCAAGGGGGATAACTCTGTAATGAACGATTTTTTGCCCGCAGAAAAGGCACATGCACATCTGCACTTGATACTGATAATGTGGACGAAATTTTAAGTTAATCCATTGAGACCTCTATGTGGAGTTGCGTTGACAAGACGGGGACAGACGGACGGACGGACTAACAGACGGACGGACAGACGGACGGATGGACGGATGGACGGACATGCTGATCGCTATATCCCCCCAACCCCGTCTTCCAGACCGGTGGAGGTGGGTGGGGAAAAAAAGCATCTAAATATCAGTTATGTCACTCTGGCGTGAACCAATTCGTGACGCAGCTGGACCTATGCGCTCTGGTGTATGCGGAGCGAATAAATAATACACGTTCATATAAGCTGTTATTTTCGCATTAAGCTGATTAGCCACCACGTCCTACAGTGAAAGCCGTTGTTTCCAGAGACCGGGTCTACATTCAGTCACACGAATTTCAAAATATTCAGTAGGCATCATATTGCGATCTTGGAAACCAGCAGTGTATTTTGAAATCATTTTGACCAAAACTTGTTGCTTTCACCAGAAAAAGTGACTTTCAAATATAATGTTTTCATCAGGATAAATAGTGAATTAGCAGTAGTGAGTTAATCGCTCTACATCGGCGCCTATAGAGCGTACTATTCATACTGCTTACATTAACTATATTCAGGCGTGCTTTCGTTATCTTCAGGTAGGCCTATATGTGGTATACCTGCATACACAGTTGACACAGGGCGGAGTGCGAAGTACCAGCGACGTCACTAATTGGCTCCAAGTTAAGCGCTCCTAGATTTAGTAAATGCTTTTTCTCAAATAATCCCGATTCATTTCCATTTTTACCGATGGTAGTTTATTTATTATTGTATGAAATTACCAATAAATATCATTTGTTATTTCCCTTTTCCCTTCCTTTAATGTTTATAATGTCTGCCCTTTTCCTCATGCCAGGTATGAGAAGATCTGTGAAAATGTTGACATTGCTGCAAGAAATAATAAGCTTCTCCCAAACCACATACTCGACGTGCCTATAACGTTTAATTAATATACCCAAAGTATAACTTAAAATCTTTTCACATATCCAGCAAAATGAACGGATGAACGAACGGGTGGACTGATTGTCCAAAAAATTACGATGCTTCACCGAAGTCCCATACTCAATATGCCTCTGGAGGTTTATGATATACTGTCGTAAAATTAAATTATTGAAGAAAAACGGAGAGAGAGAGAGAGAGAGAGAGAAGAGAGAGAGAGGGAGAAAGAGAGAGAGGGGAGGGAGGGAGGGGAAGGGGGAGAGAGGGAGGAAGGGGTGGGGGGAGCGAGAGAGAGAGAGAGAGAGAGAGAGAGAGAGAGAGAGAAGGTGGGGGTGGAGGACTTGGTAGGTCAGTCAACTTATCAACATAGTAATATAATGCAGGGCAATGGCATGACGAGCTATATCCTCGTAAATCATTGTCCGGCGATGATAAATAATTATCGATTATAACCGACACCTCGTAATCAATGAACGATTAAAGTGCATAGTGTCCAGTGAACACAGTGAGTGAGTGGCATATGAACGTGAACTCAAACATATAAAAACGACATTTGTTCCAATATTAAAAAGGAATGAGCTGATACATGCTTATCGTCGCGCATGAGTAAACGTGACAAAACATGCATAATCTTGATCCATGAAGCGTGACAGCTGACAAGGTCCCCGCGTATACATTTACAATGCGTTATTAAGTTAATCACTTGCACTGACAAAATACCAGGTTTAATGTTTATAGTTTTATTTACTTGTATTTCTATTTCAAGTTAACTCGTGTTTCCTAATGTTGTGACGCAAGCTGTCGATGCGTAAAACAGCAACGACTTTTACACAGAATTTATTTATTTTTTGTTCAGATGGGAGCACGACAAGCCATGCGTCGTATGCCCGTATCTCCCATACACATACATAGATAATACAGTAAATACATCAAGATGGCGGATGATCTAAAAATTAAAAAGTAAGGTACCTAGAATAACTAATTAATACATTAATAGATTACAAAAGGGATCCAATTTCAGCTATGCCCCGCCAATTTCCGGCCAAGCTCCGCCCGATTTCCGCGTGTTGGAATTGATTTGTATGCCTTGATTCCGGAATTCCAAGAATCCCAATTTCATGTTCACTTTATTTACACCCAGGCTGTTTCACGGTAACCGTTCAGCTAAATAGTTGAGTATGTTGAACCTAATTTGACTTGGCGCTGTTGCTGCAGTCAAACTAGCCCCAAAACAATGGACAGAATTTTGTTTATTAATTAGCTAGTCATACGATTTGTACACCTGACAGCTATGCCCCGCCAATTTCCGCCATCTTGTTGTATTTACTGTATTATATATGTGTGTGTATGGGAAACACGAGTAATAAGCTTAAGTCAGTCAGTCAGCCAGCCAGCAAAACCAAGCAGCCAGCCATCCAACCGAGCAGCCAGCCAGCCAGCCAGCCACACAACCAAGCAGCCAGCCAGCCAGTCAGCCACAAAAGCTTATTTCACGCTGTAATTTCAAGAGATGTTTGTATACAATAATTAAACCTTTGGTGAAGGATTGCCCGCCGAGTCCTGAAGATGTGTGCTAAATTTGGAGTCAAAAGGGCAAAGGTCAAGGCCATGGCGACCAGATTAAAATAATCATTTTGAAAACTGCCTGAAATACATTTCTCAATACAGTTGGTTCTATTGGAGAGATGTTGAGCAGACTTGGAAGGTTACCCGTGTGGTCTTGAATATGTGTCTGAAACACACATCTGTCAGTTCTACTGAATAGATCGTGACCAAACTGGGGTGGAAGGTTTCCCGTGTAGAATATCAAGGGTACAGTGACACACGCAGCTATCTGGATTCTATCGACCTTGTTCTAAAACAAAATGGTGGCAATATGAGATAGTCCTCTTGTAATTTGGCATTGTTAGCGAAACAATTCTCATTTGTTTCAAATGACTGTTGATTTCCTACTAGAAAAATATCAAACTGGTAAAATATTATTATGTCTATCGCCGAGCTTTGAGACAGACATAATTGTTGTGAAGGCAATAACTCGGAAACAATTTAGCAGATTGTTCTACTAAATGGATAAGTGAGACTTGCTCCAATTACTATTAATCATCTGATGTTTGATTGTTTGGGCTCTCAATCAGATATATTCATTTACGTATTTACTATCAATTTGACATTTACAATCACACATACAAGGTTGCCGGATATTCTCGCAACTGCAACTCATGCGCACGCATCATTAAGAGAGACCAAGTGACAAGATGGGAGGTAGAGACATTTCACAGGAACATTTCTGCAACATATGCTGGTTACATGCGGAAGAAAGGGCTTAGGACAGATAACTTGTCCCCGCACCAAAGTCCGATAATTGGCACGCTTGGTTTGAAAGTGAACTGTATGATCGATCATCAGTTCTTGGTGGGTGCTTGCTTAGAATGAAGCTTACATGGTAAAGTTAACTAGATTTTATCACAACTATTCACATCAGATAGCTTAAATACAAACGGCATATAAATATGTCCACAGATTTGGCAACCCCCGTCACTCACCTAGGCCATGCAGAAATGGTACAACAATTCATGGCTGTTGTGAAATACCCTACAGAGAGTCGTATTACTGATATAACAACAGTCGGAAAGTTGGAAACATAAATTGGATCACCACAAGGCGGTGGTTTATGAACAGTGCTTGCTACCTCGCTGCAGCACTATCATCTGTTGGAGAACACATTACAAGACCAAAATCCTCCAATCGCAACGATAGGTATCTCATTAGAGAAAGAGTATGCATATGAAGTTGACTTTATGGACGAGGAAAAAGGTCCTCTTGATACTTTACTTCTAATTGCGGCAGAACAGCTCAATGCTGCAAAACTCTTCGTGGATGAAGACAAAACAGAGTTCACTCACGTATAACTCACCAAAAACACAAAAATAGATGATGACGTTACCCACGCAGGGCCGTAGCATGAGCCTGGTAACAATGGGGGCAAAGGACAAGACAGTTTTAAGGGTCCTCTCCCTGAAAATTGTGGATGTCTATATACTCTCATAGAGCCTTTCATGCATTTCTGGATGTAAATGTGTACCTTTAGCTGTCTATCTAGCTTTATGATTTTATTTAGACATTTTCTCATAGAGTATGAGTATTTAAAAAAGTACATTTCACAAATCTCAAGATGGGTGGGGTGGCAACTAACACACACGCACGCACGCACGCACGCACGCACGCACGCACGCACACACGCACGCACGCACGCACGCGGGCACGCACACACGCCCTGCAGACGACGTCCATGCCCCATCGATGTGCTCAGCAGTGGAAGAAGAACAGAGCTTTGCGTTCACTCTTCTGCGGATTTATCGACAATGGAACTCCTATGTAATAGAGAAGCGCCTTCAAATCCTTTTGGAAGTTGTGGATTTGTGGCTCAGAAATCCCCATGAAAGTCAAGATGTAACTATATATGATGCTACACGTGTTTCCATAATACTATGCAATTGCAACAGTCATCACTTACCACACAGTCTCATATCAAATGCAACACTACAAACTGTCTGACGCAGAGCCACTATCTGTGAGGATAGAGCAACCGCGATGTTCATTGAAGAACATAGTCTAGGACCACTAGATATAAGCAAGCACCTTGGGACGCTCGCATTGGACAATACATCATGGAGAAGGTTGAAGAAAAACAAATGGACCTTTCCAGTTCTAGATATGCCCCGCCCATCACTAGTTAAGCTCCACCCACACTTCGCCGTGCTGGGATTGGCCGATCGCCGAATGCCCTGACTATCAATTTCCTGAAAACTATACAGATTATTTGTCGAATATTCTGTAACTAAATTGACTGGGTGTTGTTACTGCCTATGGCAGCAACGGCGCTCAGTAAAATTAGTATGAAAATATTCAATAGGATATTTATTAAATAGTAAAGACATACAATTCGTACAACAACGCACAGTCCGTCTTCAACTACGGGTTCGTGACGTACTTATCTACGTCATTCATGGCGTCATCACTCAGCACCACCTCCGTCGCCGCCGCCGCCGCCGCCGCCACCACCACCGCCACCACCAGTCTAATGCACTGTCACGGCATGCGGTTGCATGACATGCAATCAATCTTTGTGCTTAATAAGACACTAATAAATTTCAACTATATGAATGTATTTAGGGTTTCTGTATTTCAAGCTTTCATCCACAACTTCGTGCATCGAATTTGATCAAAATGATTAATCAACAAAGCAAGTACATCTGCGTTACGATAATATATCACTACTGATGCAAGATCTGTGTAGATAGAGCGTCCAAAGGCGATGCATATCCATTGCTGTGTATTTTGAAACTAATTTTACTTGGTGCTGTTGTTGCCTTTGGCACCTTTATTAAATATTAAAATTATAAAATTCGTACAACAACGCTGAGTTCGTCACCAATTATTGCGTCCATGACAGAGGTATCCACGTCATTCATGACGTCATCTATAATGACATCATCCTATCCGTCGCGTAGTTAATTATGACGTCAAATAATGAATTATTCACCCGCAATGACACTCATCCACTCCATTAGGCATTTCGAAATAATATATCTGCAAATTCAGCGAATTGTGTTGCTCTATGCCATCACAGATACTTGAGCATCAACAATCTACTATGATTTTCCACCTAATGCTACGAATAGAGACGCTATTATTATGTCTGGAGTCGGTATATCTTCTAGAAGCAACTTATTACCGTACATATATTCATTCAGACATCCATTTGTGAGAGCACGTGACACAGACATTAAATCATATTGCAAAATATTTTTCAGATTAACAACAGATCGACCTACATTGATTACGCCTTGTAGAATATTAATTATGTTTGCTTTAAATTTGTTGCCAGCTTACGGATTCTCCGCCTCAAACACTGATGAGAAGGAAAGTGCTCTGGTCCTATGCAAAGGCCAAATGTGTGCCTAGATCAACCGTTGGTTACCTTTAGGCAAATGCACAAAACGCCGGTTACCAAATATAGCAAGCTGGTCCAGTCCTGGTCTTTTTACATTGTGCATAGATAGTTGAATGTCATCTGCTGTAAATCTGTAAGTATTCTGTCGAAAGAACGTAATCTATGGCCAGTAAAGACGAGAAACAACCTAAAGAGGCTTAAGATGCTCGCAGTGAACACGACACAGTGAACGCGACACAGGGAACACGACACAGTGGAGAAGGCTGAAGAAACACTGACTGCAGCTGAAAGAAATGTTCACTTCTTCAGCTGCAGAACACAGTCACTCATCACCACGGCCGTCACCACCACCACAAATAACAACCACCACAAACCACCACCACCACCACCACCACCACCATGCAGAACATCAGAGTGGTGTCCTCAATGAAAATTTAAACATCCGTGACTACAGCGAATAGAAACTGTTCCTATCATTTCTTTGCTATGGAATGATTGACGGGTTATGCGGTATAGATTGAGAACTTTCTTTTAGCTGCAGGTAGCAGCTCTTTAACCCGCCATGTCTCTTAGTCCGGTTAGTTGGTTGGTTTGCTTGTTGGTCGGTCGGTCGGTCGGTCGGTCGGTCGGTCGGTCGGTCGGTCGGTCGGTCGGTCGGTCGGTCAGTCTGTCAGTCAGTATGTCGGTCGGTCAGTCGGTCGGTCGGTCGGTCGGTCGGTCGGTCGGTCGGTCGGTCACAAAAGAATATTCCAGGTTGTATCTAAAAACTACTGATCCGATTTGGCTAAGATTTTAACGCAACGAAGGAATTTTCGGTGACTGATGATTTCCAGACGATGAGAATGACCTGGATAAAATAACCCGAATCCGGATCGTATCAAATTCTGAATATGCGGATATCTCGAAAAGCACTGGGCCGATTTGGATCAAATCTTAAAACAGGAAATCGTATGGGCACTAGGATTCCACAACTATGGGTAGGGGTGGGGTGGGGGTGGGGTGGGGTGGGGAGGGTGTGAACGGATACAATCCGAAAATCCAGAAAATCCGAAAAAAATCCAGTAAAACCGAAAAGATTTCGGAACACGCAGCTACTGAGATTCTATCGACCTTGATTTCTTTATTCCGATCGTTGGAGACATATGTAATCTCATTCACTCCTCGTTGCTTCTCTTTACCCAGGAGTATAAATGGGTACCGATGTAAGAACTGGGGAAGTTACTAATATTAGACTGAAATAAAACCAGCCTAGATACTCGATAGAGGCCAACCAAACCAATAACTTCTCTTCATTCCGACAGCAGATATACATGTGTTAGATTAAACTGTGTTATATTTTTGTGACATTGTGCCTATGTAGAGATGATGGGTCGTATTTGTGTACACTATGCGCGCTACCTCTGGTTTCACCTTTTGAATTTATCCTTTTTTGGTGTAAAACTAGGTTCTGAAATAAAAATGTTTTTGTAGTCAAGAGCAACACTAACTAGTGCTATTTTTGACGCTCTTACTGTATGACCATAGACACACAATTTGTTTATTAAGAGAAGTACGTGTTTGTGACATCACAGGTTTGTGGGCGTGGTTCTATTGTCCATATATGGAATATGGTAATATGGGCATGACCAATTGAGCATATTTCATGCCACACCCACTTGGTCACACTCATATTAATCACATTCCATATATGGACAAGAATCACGTGACTCTTGACCAATCAAATCATTCCTCTATGACCATATCTCACTACTTATGCATCTCTCCTCTATATGCGTGCGTGCGTGTGTGATGTGCGTGCGAGATGTGTGCGTTCGTGCGTGCATACGCACGTACCGAGCGCGCGCGAGCGAGTGTACGGAGATGCATGCGTGTATGCGCGCGCGTGCGCGTGTGTATGCGTGTGTTGCTGCATGCATGCGTATTTGTCATACTTACATCACATTACTGAGCGCCTTGTTGATAAACATATTTCTTTTGCCTAATATCCCGCCCATCGAGTCGTTTGCAACGACAACGACTTAACGGTCTACGATCCTTACTCGTCTTGATATGTACTCGTGCTCATCTATAATCCCACAATTTCTGGTTCATGTTTTGGTATATCCATATCAGAAGCACACTGTTAACGTTGGATCAATAAAACGAATCATTGTAGTATCTTTATATTCCAATCCCAGCACAAAGCAGTCTATGATTCCATAAGCGAATAACAGATGTTTGGTAAAACACAACTCAATTAAAACAATTGAAGAAAACAAGGCAGAGCTGTTATAAACTACCACATTACCCAAGGACTGGTTGTCTGTTAATCACTATACCGCTGCCTGAACTTTCACATTCCGAAACACTGCCTTATCTTTCACATTCCTAAATTTTATTTACATTTATATGACATTGTGTATGTTGGAAACATTAACTGTTTTGGCAACATTCTTACCAGCGCGCACACTAGTATTTGTTATGCTGTCCAGATCAGTTAGATATTGGCGCACCCGTTGGTCAACGGCAGCGCAGGGCCGATATCCAATCTCACATTCGCGCCAATAATCAAATGATATCGACGCAAGGACTAAATCCAAACGAATATGCACATATGAGATTGGATATCGGTCCTGCGCCGTTGAGCAACGGCGTGCTGATATCCAAATGTATATTGGTCTGAGTGTCGTTGACCGATGGGTCAGGCCACTATCAAAATGTATATTGGTCCTGGCGTAGGACCAATGGGCAACGGCACAATTTGTATATTCGGTCGCTGCATCGCCGTGCCGCTTTGGATGGAGATGCTTCTACACGTTAAGTCAGTTTAATCTGCTACGCCCGTCCGCCCCACATCGGTGGAGCTGTGATTAATGGAGAGATCCGATCCGTCGCTCAAGTATCTGACGCAATGAGCAATTACGTCACTAGTGAGCTGACGTCACACTTATTATGACGTATAGCTCAGTAACGAAAACAGGAAAGTAGGTCTAAGTCGTGAAGTGTACGAATTGGATGTATTTGATTAATGTATAATTAAATAAACATTTTGTTGAATATTTTGAAACTGATTTGACTGGCAACAACAGCCCCCAGTCAAATCCGTTTCAAAATATTCAACAGGTTACCTATAAAATTACCTTGCAATTGGGATTATGAGAAGTATTCAAAGTATTGGCCCTATAAATCGATTCTAACACGGCTAATCGATTCTAACACGCATAATTGATTCCAACACGCCTAATTGATTCCAACACGCCTAATCGATTCCAACACGCCTACTCGATTCCAACACGCCTAATTGATTCCAAGACGCCTAATTGATTCCAACACGCCTAATCAATTCCAACACGCCTAATCGATTCCATCATGCCCGTGAGTGATAGCTAGAAAGGGATCTTTCCGTTAAAAAATCTGTCAAATTTCGAGCAGGTTAAAAAATATAGAATGAGCGTCATATGAGCCTAAATACAACTAATCTCTGGAACACCGTTTTTTTATTAACACGAAATTGACCAAACACTACCAAGGTAACTAACTAAAAAGTTCTAAATTAATACGTTATCGCCGATTTTTGCGCAACATACGACTAAATTAGATAGGTCAACAACGAGATCGATCTAATATCACAATTACTTCATAATAGTCCATAAAATCATAGCCTATGCATCTACGGAAATCAACAGTAATTGGTAAATTTAAAACATTGGTTTTTAACGTTTCTAAGTTCCATGTAATACTCAATGCAAATCTACTACTAATACAATAATCGGGTCAGGATATTACTTTGAACAGGGCGAGGATCAATAAGGAAAATCTGTGAATTTACAATGGGTTTAGGATTAGCTTATCGTGGCGGTGTCTGGTGCTTACGATAAAACCTACCTTGCATGAGAAGATTAGCATGTATTATGTCGTCTAATAAATAGCACAGCCTAGGTTAAAGCATACATAGGATATGGTATAGGTTGGTTGTCATAGACAACAGGCTCGAGTCAAATTAGTTTCAAAATATTCAACATAATATCCTACATCATAAAGATTATGCCAATTTTATGTGCGAGTGTTGAAAGGCTAAGACATGTGTTTATGGACCGCACCTGTGTTAATGGACTGTTATCTTGTATCACAATAGCCTTCAAACACTCCACACTCCAGGAAATATGACTATAATTATATAATTATATAAATACCGTGTTATGAAAAGATTGTCGCAAACCGTTAAAAATGTCAATATAGGCCTACCTCGTTATAAATTTTATGCACGATTTCTTAGGTCCAGTCTTCAGTTCCTAAGATACACTCGACCAATTGGTTAATATGGAAGAGACGTGTTGAGAGCGCTGACACACGATCGAATGGCTATTCAATTGTAATTTATGAAATCGACTGTTTATAAATAGTTCTTTTATCACATGTGTCGAATACCTGGTTTATACATAAACTATTTTAATGTTTCGAATCAGAGAATATGTGAAGGAAACCTGGACGTTATTCTATTCCAGCAGCAGCTACACTTTATAACAGCACTTTTTTCAGGGTATTTACCAATCATGCGTTAAAAAAGACCCGGATAGCGGCTTTTGTATGCTTGACAATTTAGAATGAAGTGTTACCGTTAACGTCACGCATTCCTAATTCTAAGACATTAATAATTCATTAGCAGCCAATCAGATCTATTCTTGGCGTTCCATAGTGTCATATTAGATAACAGGCTATTTGATAGATTGACCTGATCAACAGTAATTTACGTGTAACCTCCTATTCGACGATCGAGTAATTCAGTCACAAATATTCGGTTAATCTACCAGTCAACTATAACTTTATAGGCCCCACATGGCGCCGCTATGTGACAGCTATATAGGTATTGATTACCAATACACAGATAGACATATTGCGGGAATAATATGCAATGGAAGAATCCACTTTTAGCTAAGTTCCGCCCTTCTCTAGCTAAGCTCCGCCTATTCTTTGTGCGATTTATATACTTTGAGCACTGAATTCCCAGAATTCCAATTTCAAGGTAACTATACAGGTAAGGTGTTGAATATTTCGAAACTAACTTGACTGGGTGTGGTTGCTGCCTATGGCAGCAACAGCGCCCAGTCAAAATGGTTTCGAAAATTTCAAGAGAATATTTATTAAATAGTAAAGACATACAATTCGTACAAAAGGCCTTTTAAGCGTCATGACGGACTTTTTTACGTCATTCATTATGCGTTTTGATTGTGACTTTATCCTACATGTCACGTAAATTCATTATGACGTCATATACTTGAGTGACAGATTGGATTCATCAATTGTTGTGGTATCAAATCCACTCGAAGGCGCAACTACTTCACGACGACACACAGTTGTGGTTCTATATAGTGGTTCATTAAGCCACGTGACTGGAAGACCACCAGTCCTAAAGTACAGCCGTGTCCTTTGGCACAATAAGGCTTTGCTATAATAATTGATCAGTATTGACTAAGGCCATCTGTTGTTCGCAGAAAAGAGGTACCATCCTGGTACATAGATTCTTCCAGTTCCACATGGCCTGCTAACGACGAATACATGCATAGAACAAGAGGTGTGAGTTAACAGTCTGGGTGTTAGTGTTGGTGTTAGTGTTAGTGTTGGTGTTAGTGTTAAAACTGATCACCAACACCAAACCAGGTGTTAACACCAGGAGTGTTAACATTAACACTGGCCGTGTTAACACTAACACTGGTAGTGTCGGGGTGTAGGAACGTACTCTGACCAGGGGTGGTCGTAGGGTGGCTAATCTATGGGTGGGCCAAAAACTAGGGGAGCTATATAGATACACTAGAGGAAAAACCTTGGGGCGGGGTGGGCGCCCTCGCCCCTACCCCACCTGTTCCTATGCCTATGATCGAGTGCCCCCTGTTTAAAACTATATGCTCGGCCTCAACGTGGCGCAGGGGTGTAACTCACTGGGTGTCTTCTTCTTCTTTTCGTTCGCGGATCATACCGCCAGTCCTGTAAGTGACTATCGACATGATCATAAGCGTTACGTGCGTGGATCCATGGTTTATTAGAGTGCGCCATGCGGCCTGGAACCTCCGTCTTCAGCACTCGAGGTTTCTGTCAGGGTTACCTCACCCTTACCTCCTTTAGTCGCCTCGTACGACACAAAGAGAATACAGAAGGTGTATTCTAAGCCCCACCTACAGGGCAAACTCACTGGGTGTCAATCCAGACATTTGGAGGGGCTAACCAGAGCATTATGCACAACGCTAATGAAATGACACTTGGAGATCGAATCAACCGAAATGGTGCTCGCCCTGTGAGGATCCGCCAGCCAGGTGCAGCGCCTGGCTCCATGCCTCGAAGGAGCCCACCCTCAGCTACTGGAGGTCCCATCAACTCGTCTTGCGGAGCCAGGGGACGAGGATGGAGAGCTACTGGCCAACCGAAAGAGAAGACCAAATCCAAAGAGAACCCCAGTATCAACATCATGCACTGGAACGCAGAAGGGTTTACCAACAAGAAATCAGAGCTCGAACAGTTCCTGTACGAAAACAACATTGATATCTGCTGCATACAAGAGACACACCTGCAAGAAGGAAAACCATTAAGATCAGAGGTTACCAGATTTTCCGGTGTGATCGAATAGGAAGAAAGAAAGGCGGGGTGATCACCTTGGTCCGAAACAGCGTGAACGCCAGCCAGATCAAAACCTTTATGGAAGAGGCAGAATATATCAAGATCAAGGTAACAACCAGCAACTCTGTGATTGACATTGTCAATTATTACTGGCCTAATGACAAGAATCTCTCACTTAACACAATCCAGGTCCCGGACTGCCACTTCCTCATTGTGGGAGACTTTAATAGCCAGTCCCAGAGCTGGGGATACAGAACACTTGATAAACGAGGAGAAGACATTGAAGCATGGCAAGATGAAAAGCACCTTTTACTTTTCAACGATCCCAGAGATCAGCCTACCTTCTACTAGCGCCGGTGGCGCTCGACAACAACGCCGGACTTGGCATTTTGTACAGAAGACATTCACAGAAACCTCAGTAGAGTGGTCGGATCGCAGTTAGGAGGAAGCGTTCACCGCCCAGTCCTCCTCTCTCTTTCTGGAAGTATTTCGACAAGTTCACCTCAACATTCAAGGTGGAACTACAAAAAGGCCAATTGGAGTCATTCGGCATTCGTTCCAATGAGCTTACCCAAAATATAGCAGTAGAAGGGAGAAACATCAACAATGTGGTCAAGGAATTCAATTCAAGTATCCTCAAGGCTGCCAACGAAGCGATTCCTCGATGGTTCAGGAAAAACTACCGCCCTTACTGGACAACAGAACTGCAAGCAGCACATGATAAACTAGACAAGGCCAGAGAAGATGCAGAGGGTAATCCCTGTCATGAAAACCACGTCACGCTACAACAAACTAAAGCCAGGTATCTAAAGACCAAGCTGGAGGCCAAAAGAAGAAGCTGGAGGGAAAAGACGGCAGGGTTTAATTTAGAGAGAGACACCACAAAGCTATAGAGACTGACTAAAGCACTGAATGATGAGGGGGTCGGGGTGGGGGGAGGGAAGATTACTCTTGAAGAAGATGGACAAACACTGTCAGGAAAGATGGCTGCAGATGCCTTTGCGAAGGCATATGCAAAAGAAAGCAACATGTCTATACCACGAATGCGTCAAAAAGAGGTTAGAAAAGAGCAAAAGGAAAGAACAGACACCAACACTCACGATGCAATGAAAGTTGACATTAGTTTAGCAGAACTGAAGAAGGCTATCCACCAATTGAAGAAGAAGAAATCTCCCGGGCCAGATGGCATTACGAATGAAATGATCCAAAACCTTGGTAACGCAAGTTGCTAGACATCCTTAATCTCAGTTGGACCTATGGAGAGGTTCCTCAGTGCTGGAAGGAAGCCAGAATGACTCCTATTCTGAAAAAATGGAAGAACAAAACGAAAGTGCTGAGCTACCGTCCTATCAGTCTTACAAGCTGCATATGCAAGACCATGGAGCGCCTCGTCAACCAGCGGTTGCAGAGGTACCTGGAGTCGGAGAACATTATAGTTTCAGAGCAGGCCAGCTTCAGAAGATACAGGAGCACAGAAGATCAAACAACACATCTTGCACAGGTCATAGAGCACACTTTTCAAGCCAAGAAGGTGATGCTAGCTGCCTTTATCGATCTGCAGAAGGCATTTGACAAGGTGTGGACGGATGGCCTCCTTGTGAAGCTCCGGCGCACAGGCATCGGTGGCAACATGTTCCGATGGACCAAGTCATACCTACACAATCGCAGAGCTAGGGTGCTGGTGGATGGACAATGCGGACAGAATGTATTGCTGAGACAAGGGGTGCCACAAGGTGGAGTATTATCACCAACTCTGTTCATACTCTTCATTAATGACATTGTAGCAGAGCTGCCCATTGGGATCCAAGCATCCCTCTATGCAGATGACCTCGTACTCTGGTGCACACTGGGTGGTACTCCACTCGAGTACGAGGACCAGCCGACATACCTGGGAGTCACCTATGACAGAAGATTAACATGGAAGGAGTACATCCAGACCGCAGAGGCAAAGTCCAGAAGAAAGCTAAACATCATGAGGAAGCTGGCAGGAACAAAGTGTGGTGTCAATGAAAGGATCCTCAAGACCATCTACCTAGGTGCCGTACGACCACACCTTGAGTATGGATCCAGCTCATGGATGACAGCAGCTAAATCTCATCAACAGAACCTCGACAGAGTACAAAACCAGGCACTGCGCACCATCACTGGTGGAATGAGATCAACACCAATAGCAAAAATGGAGCAAAGCACTGCTCCAAGCTGCAAAGTTCAAATCTTTCAACAACCACCTGATGAAGATCAGGCAAGCACAGCAGCTGTCATCAGGAAGACTTAAAAGATCAAGTTTTGTGAAAGAGACAAAAGCACTTCAAAGGAAACACCAAAAAATGTTGCCAGCACAAATAGAAGACCCAAACCACACCCTTGATGCTCCACCCGGGGAAAACAAACTAGAGAGCATAGCTATTCGCACCACAGTACCGCATCACACAACCAAAGATGAACACAGTGATATGAGCAAGAAGGCCCTGACTCCAGCCATGCTGGAAGAAATGTACCCTCAGGAGACATGGATAATGATCTACACAGATGGATCAGCCAAAGATGCAATTAGGAGCGGAGGTACCGGACTGCACATACAGTATCCAAACGGACAACATGAGTCAGCTGCAATACCGACAGGCAAACACTGCACAAACTACAGAGCTGAAGTCGAAGCACTGGTTCATGCAGCTAATACCATCAGCATAACAGCAGACCCTATTGCACAGATTGTCTTTTTATCTGATGCCCGCTCAGTCCTTGAGGCTATCACCAAAGGTAAGCTGCCACAACTTGAAGAAGCACTGCAAACCATCAAATGCTTTCGGATAGCATTGCAGTGGATCCCCTCACACTGTGGAGTCTAAGGAAATGAGGAAGCAGACAAGATGGCAAAGGTGGGTGCAGAAGAGAATCAGACAGTAAACATGGTTACCCATACAGAGATGAAGACTATCATCAAGTCACTCTATAGAACACCTCAATCAGAAGATGCCTACCATCATCTCTCGAGGCCAGAGCAAGTGACCATTTTTCGTCTCAGAACTGGACATAACAGACTAAACCAACACATGTACAGGCGGTTCCACCTTACGACATCGCCCGCTTGTCCTTGTGGAGAAGCAGAACAGACCACAGAGCACATACTTCAATGTTGCAGTACGTATCAGCTGCTGAGAGAAGAGATCTGGCCTTTGTCAACCTCTTTTCTTGAAAAGCTGTATGGGCCTGTGGAAGAACTGCAGAAAACCACAGATTTCATCTTGAGAACGGCTCTCCAAGTGTGATACCAACGATCGAAAAGAAGAAGAAAAAGATCGAGTGTTAAATCAAACACGAATCCAGCTATGCGATTTTACATATTGCCCCGGTCTCCCCTTATGCCTAAAATGGTAAATAGGTGAACTCGTCCTCAGGAATTCATGTTTTTCATTATAACTATGTTTTCATAGACTTGTCATGAATCTAAATTAAATGTTACCAGCAAACAGTCTTCAGAATTTACCATAGATATCTGAGATATGTGAATAAGACTATACCATCTCATATTTGTGACTATTTTGCAAGGGAGGTAATCAACTAAAAATCGAGTCATTTTATTTTTAGTTTAAATTGTCTATATGTTTAATATTTAATATCCGGTACGTTACATGTTTAAAAGGAGCTGGGAACACTCTGGATAAATACGGCATCGATGTCTTCTCTCTTGCTATTTGAGGTAAATAACTAGTTTCTATATAGACCAAAAAATAAGCCGGTGTCCCACAATAATATACCGAAGTTGGCATATCGATTTAAGGTATAACGCTATCTTTATATTTAATGTTTACAAATTCAAATGCATTTTGATGTTAGATTGCGTTGCATATAAAAAAATTATGCTTTAACTTGTCGTTTATTAGCAGCAAGCCCTAACCCTAACACCAAGACTTGACCTCAACACGGTGCTAACCTCCAGAGGTTAGTGTTAACACCAAGCTAGATATAGCTATAAATGACTAAATTTTCATCTGCCAGTGAAAAGGTAAGCTAATAACTCATTCATATCAAGTAAATCCAACTTATTTTATGCTGATTTGAATATCTGTTTCCCTTTTATTCGCTATATTTATCGTATGTGAAAATGAAGGCAAAAGCAGGGGTTGATATTAAGACTAAAACTAACACAATATTTGGTGTTAACACCAGGCGCTAACACGGTGTTAGCACAAAATCTGGTGTTAACACTAACACGAACGTCGAGGTCAAGTCTCGGTGTTATCTCAGCGTTAGTGTTGCACTAACACTAACACTAACACCCAGACGTGACCTCACCCACTGTGCTGGCGACAGACCGCCTATAGCGACCGCGTTAAAGCTGACACTACATGGCCCACACACAGAAGGCTTATGTCGCGTGCTAATGAAGTTGATTAACATTGGCCTGTGCAAGGTGCTGAAACTGTGCTTAAATGAACACTTTGGCCGGAATTCAATAAGGCGGTTTACACCCGGGTTTATCCTAAACCTGGTAACAAATCACAAAGTAATTGCAAGGTTAGTTGTATAGATAGGGCGATAACCCTCAATCATCATCGGTTGAGAGCTAGGCCACGCCCCCAGCAAGGGGCGTGGCCTGAATGGCTAAATATGGTCATTCCTTCTAAGTGGGCGGGGCATCAAAGAACCCCTCCCCCCTCTGAAAGGTGGCCATACTTCGGCATTTAGACAACCCACCCTGAATGGTGTGTGGTAAGGGCATCAACTAATAACATTTGGGGATTATCACCCTATCTATAATACTACCCTTGCAATCACTTTGTGATTTGTTACCAGGTTCCTTATTGAATTCCGGCCTTTAAGTACGCACATTTTGAAGGTTTGACGAAGAAGTGCATTTTTTGCCTGATCGAACCATGTTAAGTCAAGGTCATGTCACCGCAAAATTATGTAAAAGAGACGGCAAATTGGCGTACCGGCTAAGTCTCACTAGATCACTGTGATCTTGAACAAGTGGTGATTACAAGAACGATAACACATTGCGTCTGAGTGTACTAGCTGAAGTGAGAGCCTGAACTTGGGATTGTGTCCCGAGAAAATATGCGATGCGCCAAAACAGCTAACGCTTAAAACACTATTTCGCTGTTGTTATCTGTTAGATGTAATTTGCCAGTTATCAGTAGGTCTGCGGCTAATAACTATGACATAACGGGCTGCCAGAACAGAGAGCTGTCAGGAGGGAGATGGGCTGTTAGAACAGAGACGTGATAACGTTGTAGCAGCTCGTCCGAACACCCATTTAGAGACACATCCTCAGTGGTATACCGATCACCTGTGATCAACCACATATTACATGGTCTGAACGCCCATTTAGGGACACACATTTTACATGGTATACCAATCGCACATTACAGGTCTAATCATCCAGAGACGAATCTGATCAACATGAGTCACCTCGTAGAACTATGGCTATGGAGATACAGCTACCCCCTGGAACTATGGAGTTACATGCATGGTGTAGGCTGTGCGGCAGTGCGGGAAAAGGTGGCAAGATCATTACATGACCTGGGCGACTATGCAAATAGATCGCTTGAGTCCTTCTGTGCTTCTCTTGATCTAATGATCTCAACAGTAGTAGATGAGTTACTCGGCCGAAATCCACCAACAGTACAGGAGTTAAGAAGCTATCCACTGACAGAAATGGCATTAACGGAATTATGGAAGTATTTAGATCATCTGCAACAATCTAGATGCTGCCAAGGTTAAAGAAGCAAGCCTGAAAATCTGGGTGCATTCCGCTCTAATCTCTTCCGGTTCCATCGAGCCGCACAGCCTACACCATGCATGTAACTCCATAGTGTAGCGTGGATCAGCCGGATGGGTACGCACCATCCCAGCTAGGCTGGGTACGAGACGACTGCTCCGGGTATGTACCAAGCACGACCCCCTGGGTAGGATAGTATGCATGTATAAAGCCCTATGAGAGAGGTTTCGCTAAAACATAACCCTAATGACAGGTGAAATGTTAATTCTGTAACACACGGGCGACGGATGAGATGCAGATCTCCATCCAACTCGGTATGGTGACTGGGTGCAGTCTTAGAGCCCACCACGTCCTCACGGGAATGTCACTAGTGATGGATATCTGCCGCTTACTCCCCGCCATAAATACTATTGCACTTTCTAAAATTACTTATGTGAACTGTAAATTGCCCTAGTGATGTTTTATGTGGTTATGGTGCAATGGTGACTGGATCGTCATATGATTCAGGAGCTGTCGCTCCGTAATATGTATGCACACTGTCTTTCTGCGGAAGATGCTATGCGGGGTGACCTTCAGGAAGCTGGCATCTTCGCCAGTTAGATATGCGTATCAAAAGATAGGTAGGAATCCCTGCCACTTGCAGCCAAAGCTTGGAAGCATATCTAATAACTAAATGGTAGGTTAGAACTTAGCAGAAGGCCCGCATAAATAAATTGGCAACTACCAATGCAGTATCTTTGGACCTACATAAGACGGTGACCTATGAATTCTTTGGAAATCATCCATCCCGCCTTCACGTAAACCAGCGTGCATCACATTAATTATAGTTTCACTAGGATTGACCCACTGCACATAGCATTTTGTTTGAACAAAAGAGTGGCCCTTTTTTGCCAGCTATTTCCCTCCGCTTCGGCGTTGAAAGCATTTTCCTGTGACAGAGGCCCACGCAAGGCACTTTCCTCTCACAACAATATTATTTTGTGTGTGTTAGGGGTATAATTTGTTTATATTAAACCATTTAAGTAGCCTGTTGCGATGCTCCATTGCAGGGTTACCTCATGGAATTTACGAATCTGTGAGGTACCTTCGCCGAGCCCACATAGAAAGAACACCGGTTTGGTTCTATGTACTGTATTATTTTTGCTCATCTACTAGCAAACGAGTACCATTGTTTGTGTAGTTATTTACTTTTAATTATTATCATCATGCCCAGACTTTTAAATTAGTTATGGACTGACATACCGGTGACACAAACAGTTGGGATAAGACCGTGGGGTTCAATCTCGGCAGCAATTGTCGCATGGCCCCACTGGAATGTTATCATTCCACCAGCTCTAGAAGCCGGTCTTTGTACCTTCCAGAGATTCACGATATGGGATCCGTTACCCCGAGAACCGTAGTTAACCAGCCATCCTGCGCATCCTGTATATGTGGTGCAATGGAGCGGAGCAATACAACGGACCAGCGCATACCCCTGCGAGCTACAAGTGGTGCCGCAATGTGGGGCTCGAATGAGAAGGGAACCCATGCCTACCCTCGACACACGTGTGTTTCAGTCTCCTTCATCGGACAGTCAGCACTCCCTAGATTTGGAAGTAGCATTATATGATGGGAGAACGGCACGCATGCTCACTGACTATGCTAGACATTTCCCCTGGTGCGGAACAACCAGCACCGCTTTTGCACGAGTTTTCGCCAATCAGCGAGGGGACATTCCATGATGCCTCGCAGGTGGGAACTCAATATATCACGTTGTCGGATATCCGCGATAGGCAACCAACATCTATGCTGGATCGTGGTCGACCATGACACACACCCCTATAGGGGCATACTATTCCTTCACACCCATTATGTTCACCAGCGTCATCACAGGGTGACCAATGGCCGGAACCTCATGCACCATGTCCCGCATCTCCACCCATATGTACGTCGTCACCTTATTATCCAATGGTACCATGTATCCGAGGTAACGGATAAGCGTCTTTGACGCTATATGTCATTATTTGTGGGCTAATTATCAGTTCCCATTGGCTCAATTCATAACGCCGCCGAAATATAAGCAAAAAAACCCTGGTTCAAATCTCTCAAAAGACCTCAGCTAGATGGTACTCAGTTCGAAAAAGAGGTACGAACTAGTGTAGGGGTACAATGACAGAAAAAAATTATAGGTAGGAGCAACGGGAACTACATAAACACACACCCTCCCCCCCCCCCCCCCCCCCCCTGTCAGGAGAGAGAGAGAGAGAGAGAGAGAGAGAGAGAGAGAGAGAGAGGCCAGCGATAATGTGGGTGTTCTCCCGAACAGTGGGGTACTGGAGTTTTATAGTTTTTTTAGTGTCCTAGTTATTAACCGCAGACCTACTGATAACTGGCATATTACATCTAACAGATAACAACAGCGAGGTAGTGTTTTAAGCTTTAGCTATTTTGTGTGCTTAGGCGTATCGCATATTTTCTCAGGACAGAATCCCGAGTTGGAATGTGTGGAATGTATGTGCATAATTACTTTTCTAAAAGCCCATCTGCACTCCTGTAGCCGCGGATCGCAGATCAGCGGATCCCACCACGTTATGTTCTGAAACACTTTTTATATAACTACTTATAGTAGTATGGTCAAGGAGTGTTCTTCGTTATAACCTATTGTAGTCGCTACACTCAATACAGTCTTAGGAATAACACCACACATCTCCTTTAGTAATAGTTTCACGAAGTCTCTTTAATCCAGCCGGTCAGCGCTGATGTTCAAATCCACGATGATGCAGAGGCTATGCAGTGGTGTTTGGCGATACTTCCAAGAGGATTGTGAAGCCTTTCAAACATTCCATCAAAAGTATTGGCATATATCTCAACAGAAGCACGTTGTAACACCAAAACACAGAAATGCCTCACAACAGTGGAACAAATGGGTGTAAGGGTAATGATAACTTAATTGTTTTAAAGCTGCACATATTCATCTTATCAATTGCAAAATACAAGTTATGAGGCGCAAACGCAGATCAGCATTCCGTGAAGACAAAGGAGATTATTATATTACTATAGAGAGTGTCAAAGCCAGTGGCTTAGCTATGGGGGATGGGTTAGGGAGTTACTTTGGGTGTTAGCCCTCCCCATGAGCCATGATCATGGAAAAAGTAAAAATGGAGCCATTGATTCGTACATATAACAGTAACTTTTACCAAAACTTCTGGTCTAATTCAGCTGTTCGTACTAGCCACGACGAGCGTAACTTATATATAAGCTGGGGCTATTTAGTTATACAACTACTAGTTACTCTTAAGGATTTTTTGTTTGCAAATTTGACACGTGTTCAAATCTGTCTACACTGGCTATACTTTACATTTTTAGATCTGTGGTATCCACGCATGCTTTTTTGGTCTTATGTTTTATATGCATACAATTAATGGCTATTATATCTGCTAAATTCAGTGTGGAGGAGAGTGGGAGTCAGAATCGTGAGTCGGTGAGAGTGGGTGTGTATCACTCCCTGGTGACATGTGATCTGCCTAGAACCAGATCTCACCAAATGCTATTTTTAATCTTAAACACAATATGTCTTTCAACATGCCTACATAATTTCACTATTTCAGCACCATGTGTCTTGTGATGTAGCATACGCGCTGCAGTAGACCAGGTACATGGGCGGATCCAAGGTGGTGGGCAAATGGGAGGATTAGCCTCCTTAAAAAGTGTAAAATGACAATTAAGTGCATTTAAAATGACGATGGTTACGATCAAAAGCAAAATAATGTTGCTCTTGTATCATTCAGAATGCAGGAAATGGCTTCTCATAGTATATAATTTAAAACATTTTTCCTGGTGGGACGTGGATGGGGTGGAAGTTTCCTGGAATCCCTCTCATAGGAGAATTAACCTTCTACCAGACCATCAATTTTGGTTGACTAGGTCCCATTTTGACTGTCAACGCCCCTGACCAGATGCGAATATTAGGTTGAAAAATATAATATATAAGAAACATAGGCCTTTTCAGGCTACTGCCATTTGCCATCTTATTGTAATGAGAGCTTAAGCGGCCTACGGAAGAATATATATATATATATATATATATATACTATAAATTTGGTCCTAGCATCATGCATGTAATTCATAGCATAGCACATAAATAAATATATATATATATATATATATATATATATATATATATATATATATATATATATATATATATATATATATATATATATATATATATATATATATATATATATATGTTTTAGATAAACCTTCATTGCGGAAAAATGATAAGGTGTTTGAATGATGCTAGGATCAAATTTATAAAATATATATAAATATATATATATATATATATATATATATATATATATATATATATATATATATATTCTTCCGTAGGTCGCTTAAGCTCTCATCGCAATAAGATGGCAAATAGAGACATGTGTAATTACCTTCTGTAAACACAGGCCTTTTCAGGCCACTGCCATTTGCCATCTTCTTGCGATAGTGTGAATTAATCACATTCAGCTCCGAGCACATCTATGCTATGAATTACATGGAGAATAATCCGATGATCAGCTTCCCATATATATATATAGGAAGCTGATCATCGGATTATTCTCCATGTAATTCATAGCATAGATGTGCTCGGAGCTGAATGTGATTAATTCACACTATCGGAGACATGTGTAATTACCTTCTGTATTTACTACTGTAGCAAGCATCGTCTCATACAGAAACTTTGTGCCAAGACTGGTCCTAATAGGTACATTCTAGAGCGAGCCATACGAAATTAGTCGTATTCCCATTCTTCTACGCAGTTTTTGCTAAGGAACTTCGTATACAGAATAGCAAAAATGGTGGCGAACCGTAGGACCATTTGACACAACACCACTTGAAAGAGTGGATGCAGCCAACGGGACAGACTGGCAAGTAGAAGAACACAGATGTATTTGGATGGATCATCTGCCACACCTTTCCGTCTTTTATTTACCAATGATGTATTGAAGCCGAGCAACATATAAGACGAGCTGCACTTTCAATGGCGACTGCTAAATCTCCTCGTCTTACTTACCCACTTACGAGTCGCTAGTGAACACATTTGGACGGGTGGTGAATGAACTACAGCTCACACCAGTTAAATTAGCCACCAAACAATTCCCAGTACAATTGAGAAAGTGGTTAAATGCAAATGCAAGAAAAGTGAGCAGGTAATTTTACTCACAACAAAAATCAAATTCCTCATTATTGCAGTGTGCGCCAGACTGTGTCCCTGTTCATGGCCTCTAGGCCCATATTCTCACCAGGATAATAGTGAACCTAATGCTATCTGCACAGAAACGTCTCATATGGTATTTAATGAATATGTTTAAACACAACGATGCCGTCAAAATACACCTGCTTAAATAACCATGTCGGTGGCCAAACATGAGTTATTTAACTGGTGTTGATGATAGACCATGTGAACTGTATCAGGAGAACCCGTGTCTGCAGCGGCAATGGATAGATCTGAACTGCCACTCAAGTATATGGCGGCATAATCAGTCACGTCACATGTATGCTGACGTCACAATCAGCATGCCTAATGAATGACGTATCTAGGTCCGTCATGGACTTGAATAACTGGGCGCTGTGCAGCATACAGCCAAATCAGTTAAAAAAATATTCAACCGCTTACCTGAATAGTTAGTTACCTTGATATTGGGATTCTGGGAATTCAGGGTTCGATCTATCCCAAGACGGGAAAAGCGAGGACGGAGCTTAGCTAGAAATTGGTGGCGTATAGCTTGACATGGATTACTCTATTTTGATTGGTCTCGTGTGCGGCTGTATAATACAGAGCTTGAAAATGTATTTATTAATAAACTATAGCATACACAAGGTAATGTTATGAGGATTACGGCACAGTTTGTCAACATATTAATCAAACACTTTCTTCATCTATACTTGTACCGGTAACACGCTTCAATGTAATTATAGGTCATCAACAGTCTAAAATGTCACTTTGTGAACATGTCATATTATGCGCGTTGTCATACTTCGGTATATGTGATATTAAAGCTTATAACTACGAAACTGACACTCAGAATTTTAAATATGATGCCAATGAAGTAGTTGACGGCATAGCTTCGATATTTGAAAAAGCTGTCATTAGCACTTTTGGAACATTATCTATAAAGAACAACCGATCAAAAAACGCCAATTGCAAAACTAACCGCCAGTGGTTCAACCACGAATCCCAACTAGCGAGGAAATCATACCACCGCTACAGAAACGAACACCGATTGAGAAAGTCCGTTAACAGTGCTAACGATATTATCCAGGCATGCAAAACATATAAAACAATGATGAATAAAGCTATAGCTGAAAATAAGAGAAATTTCAAAATCCAAATAGACAAATTACAGAAATCGGGAGCGCGAGCGTATTAGAAG
Organism: Chaetoderma sp. LZ-2023a; assembly: GCA_034401795.1. Taxonomy (NCBI): domain Eukaryota; kingdom Metazoa; phylum Mollusca; class Caudofoveata; order Chaetodermatida; family Chaetodermatidae; genus Chaetoderma; species Chaetoderma sp. LZ-2023a. The sequence goes on along the minus strand of CM067370.1, from coordinate 57,347,685 downwards.
ATTATAAAATCCCAACACCCAAAAATTCTATAAATCCATAATCTAGAGTGACGATGTCCCCAATACGCAAAACATACATTAATGATAAAGGACAAGTGGACAACCAACAAATGATCTACTTAACGCCAAAATTACAGTACCTGAAACTAGAAATGCAATACTGAAAACTAAGAAAGCTGCCGGAGGAGACGGGATAATCAATGAATGTCTTTAGTCCAGCGAGCGTACACTGATACCCATCCAGTGTATTCTTTTCAATTGTGTACTCGAAACTGGAAATATACACGAAGCATGGGCTGATGGGCTAATTAAATCTATCTATAAAGGTAAACGCCCCCTAACTGCTTCTGCCACTGCTACTACCACTACCACATTCTTGCCTTCGGCACATCATTACCGTCGTAAACCAAACTTACATATTCCTATCACAATACCTATGTGTAATGTGTATATGCTTATTACTTTTAAAATTGTGCAGCCTACAAGTCCTAAATATGTTCTGGGAGTGAAGACCTCCAAATTCCTCCGTACGTTTTCGAATTTCGTTTGAAGGAATTGGAGCGCGCCACTCCTGGACTGACCGACAGGTTCGCACTCATCATTTTTGTTACACACAAACATTCATTATAATAACACCTGTGCATAATATGTGCACATGCCAATTAATAATAATAATAATAATAATAATAATAATAATAATAATAATAATAATAATAATAATAATAATAATAATAATAATAATCATTATTATTATTATTATTATTATTATTATTATTATTATTATTATTATTATTATTCCATGTAGTCGCCATTGACCATGTAAACGTATATATATATATATATATATATATATATATATATATATATATATATATATATATATATATATATATATATATATATATATATATATATATATATATATATATATATATATATATATATATATATATATATATATTGCTGCTCCTCATATGCCACATTATGGCCAGGGTATAAATAAATTGAATTGAATTGAATTGAATTGTAATTTGACCAATCATCTCGGTGGACTTCCTAGATGGGTGACCACCATAGATTTGTTTGTCAGGGTTAATATTTATTTTTAAATGATGCCACCCTTTTACAGCAGGCGGTATCCATATAACTCCAAATGGCGGGAGACTGGAATATTTGATGGATATAACAGACTAAACCATACATAGATTTGAAGATTTTCAGATTTATTTTGCCCCTTCAGTATATTATTAACCACTCATATCGGATGAATGCTCACGGATGACGTCATCAATAAATGTGTCCCACTTTCGGCGCCAGAGCTGGATGGCTGCTTGCTTTTCGTCAGGTGATAAGGTACTGAAACTGAATATACCACGAGACATCAGCATAAATGGTATTATTCTTACACGCCAGATTCTGTGAGAATGGACCTTTCCATTCTTAGCTATGCCCCGCTCATCTCTAGCTAAGCTCCACTTACACCTCGCTGGTGTTGGGATCGATCGATCGCTGAACTCTTTGACTATCATTTTCAAGAAACCTATACAGGTATTGAATATTTTGGAACAAATTTGACTGGACGCTGTTGCAGTCTAATTGGTTCCAAAATATTGAACAGCATGTTTATTAAATAGTAGAGACATACAATTCCTACAACGTGTCGGACTATTACGAGTTAAAGACGGACCAAATAGAATAATGTATGGCGTAATGATTATGACATCAGCGTATACGTCACTTAGTTATGACGTCATATGATCGATGGATAAACTTGGAAAGGTCCATTAGTTCTAGTGTAACTCATGGAAGCCTTCATCGAAGGTAAGAAGCAGAAATGGATGATCATACATTTAGACATTAAAAGGTCTTTCATGTCTTTCTATGGTATTCAGTGAGCAATGTGGTGGTAGACATTTAGAATTCCATTCACCGATTATGCATGGTATATTTTATCATCCATATAGTTAGTAAAACTTAAGTTTTCATTTTACATGCTGCACTGATGACTGCCAAATCAAGCGCAATCCCTACCCCGTCCCACCCAAACCTACACAATGGCCTAAAACCTTTTACCCCGTTATGTAATTTGCATGTTTGGAAGACCAAAATCATTTTAATTGAGTATTTGTGTCTATACCTACCTGCTCAACACCCACCCCCCCCCCCCCCCCCCCCCCCACCCCACCCCACCCGCCTCCCGCCAGCCTGCCTGCCCGCTAGTCTATACGTACTGTGTATGTGTGGGGATGTATATAATTTGGCCGTGATCCAGTAAAAAAACCGGATTGTGTTCGGAAAAAATTATGGATCTGCGGATATCTAAGTAACTTCTTGTCCAATTTGAGTCAAATCTTAACATAAGAAAGAGTGTTTACGCTTAACAAGGATGTCACAACTTTGGTCTCCGAAAACCCCCGGAAAATAATAAAATCTTTACAGTATGACACAAATGGAAGGGGAACGTTTGCAATCTCTGAATGCTCTTGTTATTCATTGTAATCTTCATGTTTTATATGTAGGAGGGGCCCAATGGACCTTTCCACTTTTAACTATGCCCGCCCATCTCAATCTAAGCTCCACCCTCACCATGCCCGTGTTGGGATCGATCGATCTCTGAACTCCCTGACTATCAATTTCCAGAAAACTATACAGGTAAGCTATTGAATATTTTGGAACTAATTTGACTGGGCGCTGTTGCTGCCTATAGCATGTTTATTAAATAATAGAGACATACAATTCGTACGTGTCGGACTATTAAGAGTTAAAGACGGGCCAAATATAATCATCCTACACGCCGCTTAGCTGATTATGACGTCGTATGACGTCAGATAATAGATGGATACACTGAAAAGGTGAATTAAATGATAGGGCACCCCTTCGATGGGCTGCACATTGAAATATATAGGTATTGCTTATATGACATGAATAAAGGAATATTGAACTTGTTTCCAGCCAGAGAGCACTTAGCTAAGCAATATCTGCTCAGGAATATTCTGAATCTAATGTAGCCTATCCACATATTTAAAGGTGCATGTTCACACCAAAATGCCTGAAAATCACATTTTAAAGATTACATATATTTACAGGCCTAAATCGTGTGATCAGTTGTAATGAAACGAAATTAAACTTAACATAATTTGACTAGGTATAAATTAATATATACTTTAATTGTGAATTTGAATTTGGGGCACGTGTCTCTAATTCAAATTCACAACTTAAAAAATTAAATTAATTTATATGGAATGAAATCATCGTGTGCTAAGATTACTTTCGTTTCATTACGTCCTTGGCCATAATTTAAGCCTCTAAAAGTATACAAATTTAAGAATTCTGTTTTCGCGCATTCTGGTGTGGATGTATGTATGATTACTGTATTATGTGGCTGTAGTAGTAGAAACATCATACAGCTGCAATCAGCCCTTCTTCGCCTTTGCCCACTGTGTCTTGTCCTCAGCCGAAATCCTTAGCTTCCTCAGGCCAATTCTTGACTTGAGTGTACCGAGTCCTGCTTTCTTGAGGTCACCTCGTAACACGCTTAGCAGATTTATGCAATGATGTCCTCTCCTGACGTTGTATTTGCTGGCCCCGAGTAGGGTGAATTCCAAGGCTCTCTGTGCTGGTGTCTCTTCTGGCATGCTTAGCACGTGGCTAAACAGGGACCATCTTTGCTGGGCGACCTCTACAGACAGCGGCGACGTATTACACATCTTGTATAGCGCATCGTTTGAAATTATGCTGTCTGGCCCTCAGTGTCCAGTGATGGTGCGTAAGCGTTTGCGGTGGCAGGCATCAAGTTTATCTAGAGCTGCCTTTGGAGCTGCCCAGCTGTTACAGTTATACAGCATCACGGATACGCAGGTTGCATTGTATAAACGTAGCCTCTTTATCAAGGGCATCTTTGATCTACGAATCCATAGCTACCAGAAGGACTGGAAAGCTATGTTCCCCATGACGCAGCGTGCAGAAATGTCAGCAGTACTGCAAAGCAGTGAGCCCAGGATTGTACTTTTCCTCCATGGTTCGCTGCCACGAAGTGGGTCGTTATTTTCTATAGCTTCATGCTTTGCCGATAGGTATATGTGGGTGAACTCTGTTTTGGATTCATTCATAAAGAGATTCTCAATTTTTAGTTTGCTTGCAGCTATTTGGAGAAGTTCGCCAAGGGGGTTCTTTTCCTCGCCTATGAAGTCCACATCGTCGGCATATTACATCTCTAGCGGCATACCCAGTTTTGACACTGGGGGGTGGGGTGGGGTGGGGTTGGTCTTGTGGAACTTTCCCGCACAGATTTCAATGCAGCAGCAAGGCAGCAGGTGAAAATCACCGGAGATAGACCATCTCCCTGTGGGGAGCCGATTGATGTCTCAAACTCTACAGACTTCACGGACTTGACTCGTACTCTCAGCTTGGTGTCTGCAAACAGTAGTCTCACCTAGTCGTAGCTCATCTTCATTGCAACTGGCCTGGTGTAGTACATCCAGGATCTTTGAGCGTTTAATTGTGTCGAAGGCTCGTGACATGTCAATGCCCATTTTGTGGAAGTCCCAGTGTTTGGACATGACTACCGACACAAACATGCATTGAGCCCATACACTGTCTGCGCAGCTGCGTCCACGTTTGAAGCCACGTTGACATGCACCGGTGAAGTCGTCGATCTTGTCTCGGATGCGGCATAGAGTAACATTGGATAGGATTTTCCGTATGCTGTTAAGGAGCACAATGGGTCGCAGAATGGTGTGAATATGCACCTTTAATATTGTGACTAACTCTTACTTCAGTGAGTTATAAGCAAGTTGTTTGAGTAATCGCAGATCTGCATATTGACCGGCTAAACCCATAAACGCTTCATAGAAGTCATATGACAGTCCGTGTGTGTTGAAAATGGGCGGATCATCAGGTGAGATAACCACTGGAAAGTCGTTTGCTAGCAGATAGGCACCAGGGTGATTGCGTAGATCTTTTACATAGCCAAGAACCTGCAAAACATTGTGACATTATGTAGAGTTCGAACAAACAAACAAACAAACAAACAAACAAACAAACAAACAATGACACAATGAACGGACGACCGAACGATGTGACAGGCACTATGGAGGCAGATCGACATGTAAGTACGTGATTAGTCGACTGTTAAACTATTTCACGCTTGATTGCTTACTCAATCGATTGGATGATTTCGGAATGCATTGATGTCTATTTATTATTGGTCAATTGGCATTTTTTCTTGATCGCTTGATATTGGTTTTTGTGCCATAAATTATTGATGTTGTTGTTTTCTAATAACAGAATGGAGGAATCCAGTTTTGGCTATGTCCCGCCCATCTCTAGCTAAGCTCCAACCATGCCTATGGCAGCAACATTGCCAAGTCCAATTAGTTATATTTGACATAATATTCATTAAATAGTACAGCCATACAATCCATACACGTTGACAGATCATTAAGCATTTATGACGAACTGTATCGCATCATTCATGACGTAATTGAGCATGACGTCAGCCTACACGTTGATTATGACGTCATATGATTGACTAAGAGACTAGCTTCCCCAATTCCTCTGGAATGATTGGCTGCGTTACATTGATATTGACATGATCGGTTACACTGGTGTTGATCGAATAAAGATGCCTGCACCTGGTTAGATATGGGGTTGACCTCTATAGCGATCACACGTTCTTTGACGATTTCCATCACACGTGGGTGTTTCACGAGAGCGTAGGCGTGTCCAAGACGTGTCGTGTTCAAAAGCACGGCATCGATCAGATTCTCATCTATCCGTGTCCCCGTCCAATCTAGAAGGAAGAACAAGGCATGACATGGTTAACTTTGACCAGTGAAGACTATTTGTACGTGTGTGTGAGTCGCCATCTGGTTTTCAAATAGTCACCGCCGTGTGACATTATAAGTAAGATTAATAATACTGCCAAATTCTATGGGCAGTTCTTGTTGGGCATGGTATCTTCCTAATAAACAACTTGCTTCAATTCCATAGAAGAAAAGAAGGAAGAAGAAGAAGAAGAAGAAGAAAAAGAAGAATATAGGAAGAAGAAATAGCAGAAGTAACAGTAGCAGCCCATTCTTGCACAATATTTACCGAAATATTTCTGAAAATTATAAAATCCTCATAGGTCTTACTGGTATTCTATTTCATTGTTTTATTACTTGATGTGTATCCTTGGAGTAAAGCTTGCCGTCCGATTCACGTGCACATAGTGGAAAGAGCGACGCCATTAATCATGCATTTGCACGAGCAATGGTGTTTATTTGAATATAGTATCGCCCTAAGTTGTCGCTACAACAAACAGGATGATACAGCTACACACTACACCAATGCTGTATTCAAATGAGCATAATTAGCTAGCCATGTCTATGGAAATCATTTTAAAGAATTGAATATTTTTGTCAATCGTGACTTTTACCAGTTTCCCCAGCGTGAAAGAAAAATGGCAACTGACTGGAATCGCGGAGTTGTAACAAAGCTGGTAAATAATCTAATAACGTGAACCCGGTGTCTTCCTGGGCCACAAGGTCAAATCCAGCGAGTACATCCGGGTACTGTTCGCGTAACACGATTGCTTCTCGAACATCTTCTGCGATGTCGGACACATTTTTGAATCTGGGAAGCAAAAATAAATATTAATAAAAATCACCCATTTAGCAAAGTCACATAACTTGACCTACTAACCGATATTTAACTCATTTATCGATTTATTCAGTTTAAAATGCATGGCACACACGCTCAATGGACCTTACCAGTTTCTCCATTAATCATATGACGTTTTAATAATCTACGTGCCGTGTAGGCTAACGTAATAATTAATGATGCCAAGAATGACGTAGGTAAGTTCGTCACGAACGCTTAATTGATGACGGACTAAGCGTTGCTGTACGAATTGTGTCTTTACTATTTAATAAACATTATGTTGATTATTTTGAAAATAATTTGACAACAGCGCCCAGTCAAATTAGTTTCAAAATATTTAACAGCTTACCTGTGTAGTTTTCTAGAAATTTATAGTCATTGAGTTCAGAGATCGATCCCAACGCGGACGAGGTGTGGGTGGAGCTTAGATAGAGATTGGGCGTGGCATGGCATGGCTAAAACTTGATTTCTCCATTCTATCTCAGTAAAATGGTTGTCAGTCAAATTAGTTTCAAAATCTTCAACAGCTTACCTGTGTAGTTTTCTAGAAATTTATAGTCATGGAGTTCAGAGATCGATCCCAACACGGGCGACGTGTGGGGGAGCTTAGCTAGAGATGTGCAGAGCATAGCTCAACTGGATTTCTTCATTCTGTCTAAAATTGTTAGCGTTATTAGAATGTTTAAAGTTTTCACATTTCCATAAAGGATATGCCTAAGAATAGCATATACGATGTGTGTTAGTTTATGTGCGCTATCTAAATGAGAGTGTGGCCGGCTGTCGGGGACGGGCGTGGTGTCGTCGTTGAGGACCAGGAATGCGGTCGCAGCCAAAGCTGTCATCGCGGTAGTCTTCGAGCTCCACGTCGTTGACCGATCGCCAATCTGGTGTAGCCTGGTCAGCCTATCGGAGGTCTCCCACGGCCAGTAAGTAGTCCCTGGCGGCTCTCGGTTGTTTTCCTCAGGGATAGGGAGGAAGGGAGGGAGAAAAGAGGGAGGGAGGAGGGCGGGAGGAAGCGAGTGAGTGAGGGACCGAGGGAGGGATGGAGGGAGGGAGGAATGGAGGGCGGGAGGGAGGGAGAGAGAGAGAGGGAGAGCGAGAGAGAGGAAGGGAGGGAGGGAGGAGAGAGAGAGCGAGAGAGAGAGAGAGAGAGGGAGGGAGGGAGGGAGGAGAGAGAGCGAGAGAGAGAATTTCTATTCAGAATATTGATCGGTTGATTTTTCTGGCGGCCATTTAGGATTTTCAGAAAAATTTTAAAAATAAAATACTACTTCTATATTACTCATGTTCCTTAATCAATGGCACGATGTCAACGAAACTATGTGGAACGATCCTAGGGTGGTAGACCTCAACACTTCTAACGAAAATTTGGATTGATAATTTTATTTGGCAGCCGTGTTGGATTTCCAAATGTGTCAGGAAAACCGTTTAAAATATTGCTCCTAAAATTGTACTTTTAAAACTTAAATTTCTGTTTCTGGTAAAAACTGTTGTATTCCTGACAAAAATCTATGTGAGTAGTCTAGGGGCCTGCTGGCTGCTATTGTTCTGTCAAAAATGATTGATGGGTATAGGTCACGAGGTCAAGCGCAATTGTTGGAGAACAATAGCAGTCAGCCGTTCGCCTCCAGGCAATAATGATTGATGGATATAAGTCACGAGGTCAAGTGCAATTCGCTATCATTCTAAATGAGCAGGTGGATTTTATTGTTCATGCAGGTGGACGCTATTGTTCTAAATGAGCAGGTGGATTTTATTGTTCATGCAGGTGGACGCTATCATTCTAAATGAGCAGGTGGATTTTATTGTTCATGCAGGTGGACGCTATTGTTCTAAATGTCCAGCCAGACGCTATTGTTTAAATGACTGTTAATGCATTGATTAATGTATTTTTAAAATGATGAGCGTGTTCTGACTGATCATGTTTAATGTATTAATTAGGTGGGTGGTGGCATTCCCCAACCCCCCTCATGGTTAAAAAGGTATTTTGAAACTAAGTGGCTTTCTATCAGTCATTTAATTTTCAAAAAATCAGAGCAAAGTACATCGTTACAAGGGGTAATATATAGGTAAACTAAGCGATGTTGTATGTATAATATTATATAGATAATAATCGTGTATCTATCGTATTTAAGGAGATATATGTCTATAAAGTGGCAGTCATTTAATTATTAAATTTTCAAAAATGTTGTGTCCGCAATTTTATACCAGCGGCTACACATTTATCCATGCGGCAACATGTGTATCTACCCGGATACAATAATTTTCCTAGTCTTATTACCCTTTTTTGGAAACCAAGCTGCTGATCGCTGTTGAATGTTTTTTCATAAAATACGTCTTTCATATCGCAGACTATAAAATACATTAATTATACTGCATGAGAACACATCGGCCATCTGCATGAACAATAGCACACAGTCTGTCATTTAGAACAATAGCATCCACCCGCTCATTTAGAACAATAGCGTCGATCCACTTATGAACATGTGTTAGCCCTTGTTTATTTGAGTGCACTCACATACATAAAAACACATTCTGGTGAACAAATGACATGACATGACATGACAATTGGCAAGATATTACAATGTCCTCGGTGGGAGTATAGTTTAAAAAAATCATTAATAATGCTCACCGGTTATTGTTGTTTACCACTAAAGATTAACACATTTTTAATTCACGGTGTTCATATGTTAACAGTAGTAATTGCATTGTGGGGAGTTGGTTGGAGACCGAATGCCTTATCATTCATAACGTTACATTTCAACAATTAAGAGCCACATTACATGCATAGTAGCATAATCATGGATGGTCGTTTACTACAAGTCAAATATAAATATATCCTTTTGGGCTACACAGCAGTGATATGTTATGACCATGTTTTTTGCTATATAATTCAGTGAAACCTGCTCTAAGCGGCCACCTCACGTTACACCATTACGTGTGTGCTATAGACTTTCTTAACCCTTTAACCCTTCAACCCTCGAATTTCTTCAACAGAATTTTAATTTTCTCATAGAAAATGTCCATTTTCAGACCAAGAGAAGACTATTAAAAAAAATTATCATTGGAATGACTGGCTCTGCTGGCTATCCATTTATCTAGACAATGCACCAGCAAACACCCACCGCCAACATCATCATCATCACCACCAACACTAATCATCACCATCACTATCTCCAGCATGAACACCACCACCCACAACCTTCACCATAACCGCCACTAGCACCACCACCACCACTACCACCAGTACTGCCATCCACCACCATCCACTAAGCATCATCACCACCACCACCACCACTACCACCACCACCACCACCACCACCACCACCACCACCACCACCACCACCACTACCACCTACACCCAACACCATGCATTAAACCACCCCACTATCAACAACACCCATCAGCAACACCCACCCACCCAGCAACCCCAATCAAATTTTTTCATATTCATACTTGCAGACCTAGAGAAGACTATTTTTGAAAATTTATCATCGGAATGACTGACTCTGACAGCTATCCATTTGTTTAGACATTGTTGTCGGAATTTGTGAGAGCGTGTGTGAAAAATGGCATATAGTTTGGAGAGGGTATGTCAGTAAGGGTTTAATAAAAGTATCGCTCGTATGCACACATGCTAATATACGATACTGCTAGTTATATGTTGTGCCCCTGTGTGCATAAATGTGTGTGCATGCCCCCATGTGCACATGCATGCCCATGTGTGTGCCCTTGTGCAAGTGCATGCCCCATGTGTGCATGTGTATAAACATGATATCATTCCATTAGTATGCATGCATATTGCAATGCAATATTGGGGCAACAGTATAAGGGGCGGTGATCAAATGATACATTTTTTAATTTAATTTTATTTTATTGACACATTGCGGCAAATTAAGAAAATACAATAATAAAATAAATTAGCGACACCATTTAATGACATCAATTATTCTATAAATCCGTGAGAAACAATAATTATTATTATTAATTATCCATTGTTATTTTCCGCATCTTTTCTCTCATTCTTAGAATTAAACTTTCACTTTCGCATCATTTCTGTCACGTTTTATTAGCATCCATAATATATGCTTCATGTCTACACCTCTCGAACGATAATATAATAAATATACACAATAATATCCGCATGTTGTCATCAGTGCCGGTTGAACACGTTCAGCCTTATAGGAAAAAATATGTGCATGACACCCATTGTGAACATTTGATATCATTCTTCTGTCTGAGGGGCATCTTCCATAAGCGTCAAATCAAGTATTCTGCTTTTCCACTCGATGTGTAATAAACTGTGACCCAGTGCTGCCCGCCTTTATTACTGTGATGCGTGTTTATCACTAATGAAGATGGAGGATATTTAATATGAATGGGTACATTGTCAATTGGAAAAACTCCGAGGAAGTGTTCATATGTTTTGTCATCACAGAATAATAGATGCTCTATTTGAAATGTATTCAGCATTTTTTAATAATCTGTTAATACATTAAGGCCTGATCCGATTTCTATCGTATTATCAAATTCAGCATAACAAATCACATTTGTTGTATCAGGTAGTGCTTCGCTAAAATGGAAGATGACTCTTAATGATCCAGTATGTGTAGGGTATCGCTGCTCCCAAACAGCTAAATCAGGAGTAAAATCCCATGTGAATAGTGTCGTATCATATCTGAAGTGTGCTTTATCAATCGGGTACCAGCGGTCTTTAAATAGCGCTCCAGTACCACTGAACAGCGAAAAGTAGGCATCAGAGTAAATGTCATCACTAAATGATGGGTGTATTGGCGATGTTGTCACCTCTTCCCCATTAATATAGCATGTAGCGTAGGTAATTTTATCATTATAAAACCTGAATGGGTTTTTAGTAACAACACCATTATAAGTGTCATTTGGTACAAAAAACCCCGAAAAATACTCTTGTAGGAAGCTGTCCGATAAATTTATTATCTCTATCCATGCTCATAACTCCACTTGGTACCGTAAAAGTTTTACACACAACATGATGAATAGGGTATTTAGCACTCGTCTTTCTCAGAGTAACCATGTGTGATACTAACAGATCAGAGGATGGTATAACTTTACGTACAAATAAGTTAGCTGACAACAACTTCAGCTTAGTTTGAGATCGTCTGTGGACATAATGGCGAAAGCATCTTTACTCCGCTGCAGGCGTACTCTCAAATCAATGGATCCAATCAGAAATCGATCCTGCAGAATCATATCAGTGTGTATTCAACCAATTAACTGCACTGTCTTACATTCAGCCATCATTTTTCTGCACGCTTGAAATCCTAAGCTAACATCGGTGACATTATCAAATTCACCAGCATCGTCCATTCGTCATCCAGCAAGTTGGAGATGTGAGGATGTGGCATTGCTTCCATAATTAGGCAATGTTTTAAAATAAGTGCGGTAAGCATAATTTTTGTTCGAGTCACTGACACGTTTTCTCAAACTTTAATCAAGATGTAAGACTGGGTAAGATCTAAATATCTACCCGAAGATCTGTTGATGTAAAACTCGATCAGACCAGAATCTGATAAGCTCGATACAGGTTAAAACTGTTCCCATTTTGCTGACTCCAACGTCATTACTATGGGACATGTCTCAAAATAAGTGTGGTAAGCATAATTTTTGTTCGAGTCACTGACACGTTTTCTCAAACTTTAATCAAGATGTAAGACTGGGTAAGATCTAAATATCTACCCGAAGATCTGTTGATGTAAAACTCGATCAGACCAGAATCTGATAAGCTCGATACAGGTTAAAACTGTTCCCATTTTGCTGACTCCAACGTCATTACTATGGGACATGTCTCAAAATAAGTGTGGTAAGCATAATTTTCGTTCGAGGCACTGACACATTTTCTTAACTTTAATCAAGATGTAAGACTGGGTAAGATCTAAATATCTACCCAAAGATCTGTTGATGCAAAACTCGATCAGTCTAGAATCTGATAAGCTCGATACAGGATGAAACTTCCCATTTTGCCAACTCCAACGTCGTTACTATGGGACATGTCTCTTTGAACACTTGCATGCATGACTAAGTTCCTTGTTTTAGACAATTGAAGATATCAGCATGTTTTCTCTGATGTTTATTGAGTCCTTTCCTTATTGGTGTCACGCACGCTGACTGGGCATTATGTATATTACTCCTCTTTTTATGTTCTGGTTTATGTTTTGGTTAATCCTCCACATACTGCTGTTACAGCCTCTGGTATCAGAGTCCTGGCTACAGCATGTGCTCTTGATTTCAAGGGGGATTTCTTTCCCGCCATTACTTCCTCTGCTAGCCCAACTCCCACCCTAAGAGCTAGTTTACCTACTGTCTTGGAAACAGTTTTCGTGAAAGGTATTGCCGAGTGTAGTATTCTGCCTAGGATATTACCTCACCCATGGCCCACCTGGTATCGTGCACCTACAAATACTGGAATACGTCTATAACCCACCTGACTGGCATAATAGTGCCCCAAGGCACTAGCATTACTCAATCTTCTCATCGTCATCATCTGAAAAGTACACGCTCTGTCCTTGAATGGTATGTTTGAGCCTGACCTCTCAGTTATAAGTATTCCTATTGTAATGATGTAGTTCTTTGACATGGAGTGATACTGAATATCAGGAAATGTCCACTGGCATATATCTTTCCTGTCATCAGTATTAGACAGTGGAATCACTTTGAGCAGTGGTGCTGACATGTCACCTACTATGTCGTGAGAGAGAATGTTGCAGTATATATATATATACTGTCATTGGTCCACCCTGTCGACTCTTTCAAAATGATTTTTAATACTTCTACTGAGCGTGTATGTATTTTTTCACCATAGCCAATTAAATTAGATACTTCTGGGCCAAACCTAATACCATAACTACGTCTAATCATAAGAGATACAAGATTCCCATGATGTAAATAAGAATTGAGAAAGATTTTTTTATTCCTAAATTTCTGCTGATTTTCTATCAGTCCATTTATATAGTCTACTATATTCTTCACTGCATAGTATCCCTTTGGTACTTTTATAATACTTTTATAATATGTGATTTGCTAAGTTCATGAAAACTATGCCAAATGCGCTTTTTTCCCTGATCGCTAGGTTGATCATTCTGTGGCCCTCTTTTGAGTTTGTCCAGATTGGTTTACCAACGTCAATTACAATACCAGATTTGGCATTATCCACCTCATCCTTCTTCTTTGTCTTATTCCACGCATATATTTGTACGTAACTTTCTCTCGTAATAGTAAGCCAGCTCCTGGGATATAGTATGGTTGAGATTCCCACTTCCCACTCACCATCTAATGACAATGGCATCTGTAGCTGCATTCTATACTCGGATATTTTATTGTTAGGATAGTACTGCGTAATACTATTGCACGGAAGAGCCACGTAAAACTGGTCCTCGTTTATTCTCCATAGACGGTTGCGCTATCTTTAACATCTTAATGCATGGACTGGGTAATATATACCCTAAGCAACCACTCAGAAGCGATATCCAGATACCTGGCTGACCATTCTGTATACTCAGATACACATAATGATCACGATATAAATGATTATGACTTGCGCTAGGTATACTATCTCCTCATTTGGTACACGTGAACCCATTACATGCCACATTCCTTGATCTGAACGTCTCTATATATACTCGACCATTATTAATGATGTGTAGTGTTGAACTCAGTAGCCCATGAGTTAGACTTAATAATCACATACTCCCTTAGCTCCCTTCCTACTCTTAATTATCTGTTCCACTGCGTATTCTCTATCTTCTTTCACACCACCAATTTTCTGAATCTCATCATGATAAAAAGTTCCAATAATTGGATCACCCGAATAATCTTCCAATTTATATAAGATCGGATATTTGTCAGAAAGAACATCATTCACTTTAAGCAATTCACAGCACCACTGCCCATGATACGCCTTTTCAAATGGTATTCTTGCTTGCGAGATTCTCACATGATCACCAGATTTTGGTGTATTTTTCTTTAGTTCAGGGTTCTTCTTGTTCTTCCCTACATATATATTTCTCCATGTGACCAGCTCAGTACTACGATCACCATGTATCGGTGGCATACATGTGCTGGTGTGTACAGTTTTATTGTACGATGTGACTAAACTAGGTAATACATCGATATACCTTCTCATATTCTTATGAGTCATGTATCTATATATTCGGCCCTTTAATGTCCGCTGAAAATGTTCCACCATAGCAGCATGCCGCTCATTCTGTGAGGTATGGAAATGTATTCCATTCTCAGTCAAATATTTCTTGAGTACTCCATTGACGAACTAATCACCTTTGTCAGTTTGAATAGCATGTGGGCATTGTTTCATACATGACAGAATAGCTTCTAATCCTTTATTGACTGATGCGAACATTTTGGTATACAGATTTTCAACCCACGCATATTTCAAGAGCGCATCAACAACGCAAAGTAGGTATAACATGGCATCGTTTTCCTTTGGTGGCATTCCCATTGAGCACAGATCTGCCTGCCATAACTCGTTGACAGCCATTACTATTATTTTACGTCCGGTAAACTTTGTTCTCCGTGGTCTGTGAAGTGTGTATATATCCTGATATTTTAACCATTTTTCAATATAGACACATGGTATTTTACCTTTAAATGCATTGTATAGCTTTTCCTATCCACTAATGGAGGAAGAATGCTTCGGATCATGATATACTTTCACCAATTTAGCATCATTCATTACTTCACTAAATTCACCCACACCAGTGTAGTATATCTCTTTGCTTTGCTATTTTTCTTCCTGTTACCAGCTAGAGAAGGCATGTACTCACTAACAGACAGTGTACCTGTACTTTTTCTATGCATCCTTTTACTCATGGCAAAAGGTGTGTACTCACTCACGCTATCATCGTTATCATTAACATTATATATCTGCTGCAATGTTTTCTCTTGTCAGACAAATCTGCATGGTATGTTTAAGTCACATAGAAGATTAAGAAACTTGCCCTCTGCACCATCGAGCATACCGCTATGTTGAGGTTTGCACCCATGAGCAACAACGTTTGTAAGCAGATCGAGTACATTACTTTTCAGGTAAAACATACCCTCTATCATTACTTCTTCTAGATCATTAACATTAAAACATTCAGGAACTGAGAACAAAATATCAATTATTCTGCTGGCTTTTGTCTTATATATCTTTAGTATTCCCCTCATTGTATGATCAAGTATCTGTGTAGGCAGTGCATCTGACATAGGTATGGGTTGAATAGGTGGCATGTGATATTGCTGCCCTATTGATTGCTGATAGTAGCGCCTATATTTATCCAATACTTGCGAATACAATTTCGACTTTTCATGCTCAGACATATTGTGTCATGCTAATATATTGGATATTTCGTTGTCGAGACTACTACCTTTACATATCGCTGGGTCTGTCTGCAGCAGAGATATTTTATTCTGTTCATTTAAATTTCCTATCAATTCGTGTGGTACCAAAGCCATCTTACACACATATTCCATCTTCTCAGGTGAACAGTTTACCAATTAATGGTGCTAGTGTGCCAATCACTGCGGGTAATATGGCTCCCAAAAATCCGTCTTTTCCTTACATCTGGTACTCCACGACTAGTCAGCGCATGCATATGGCATTTATATTTACTCAGTTGCTTGTATCGTGATTTAGTAAGCCAGACATTTCCACGTAATACATTTTTACAATACTTGCATAGCACATCTATCAATTCATTTGAACATTGTTTGAGTACATTATTTCTGATCTTTGGTTTTACTTTGGCCAGATATTGTAGCATATTGAAGATTTTGGATGCCTAGGTATCTTCAAGATGCACCGCTAAGATTCACTATTCTTATATGTTCTTATCTGCACTAATCGACTCGTCAGTCTTTTACGTTTTGGGTAAAGCTTGTATGACTAGTTGCTGCGACAACTAACTTTACCGAGAACGCAAAAGATGGATATCAGCTCGCCTCGTAAGTAGATGTATTGAACGATATTTGTATTCGATATCCGGGCCTGATCTGACTGAATCTCAGAAGCTGAAGGTACGTTACGGTGGTCTTCCATAATATCCAGAATAAATATAACAAACTAGTGCCTTGAATTGTCAAGGTGATGACTTTAATTCTACTACTAAATGTTACACACGAATAGGATGACTTATACTGTCATAAAATAAAAGTATTACTTTATATAAATGGATTTTAACTACTTCTCGAACTATCCTAATTCTAACTAACTTCTCCTAACATAGACCAACTTTTTCCGACCCGTATTTGACCAAGTGTTTTCGACCAAGTGTTTTTTTCCGACCCCTTATCAAAACTCTAAGTCCTCCTTTTATACTCTACTAGCTCCCGTTACCGCGTTCAGAATCCCATCCGCCATCCCGTGATCATGACGTTTCCCTTGCCCTAACCCACTTCCGGAAACGACACCACACTGAACGCGTCCATCTGGTTCGCGCCGGTTCTGGCTTTGATGCGATCTGTCAGTTTCTATCAACAATTACTTGTTTCTGATAATTAGCTCGTCATAGCTCTTCGTCACGTGGTGTATATACACATCCTTTTCTAACAGGATGTTATGTCATTGACCCTAGTCCGTTCAAGTCCTCTTCCTTGCTTTTTAGGCCTATGCCTGCTATTCAGGAAGGTTAATAGCACTGGAGCTAGATGAGCTCATCATCAGCTGATGTTATTGTGCTTCTATCGCGACCTTAGGGTCAGTTAGTCCGTTGTTATTCTCACATTATACTTAACGCTTCTCATCGATTCCCATTGCGTTCTACTTGCTTATTATTTTGTAAACTACTGTTCGTACCTACTGTTGAATACTATCTATTGATTGCTGATCCCATGGCAACCACTTTCATCCTTAATTTATCCATTTACCGACAGATACCATCAAACCAGCACCGTCGATCCCTCTTCTATTCATTATATTTTCAGTCTTAATAGTATACTAGTTTCCACACCAGTTTCGCATATGCATCATCATTGGTGACGTCATCCAGTCACCCAGTGCAAACACTACTATTACTCACTTTCAATTTCCATACTAGTTTCACATCCGCACACTCAGTGCCCTCAGTCACTCCGTGCAACCACACACTACTCGGTACACTATCAATACTATGTCATCCTTTCCCAGCCCACCTGGTATTTCAAAAGATACTAATTTCTACTAAGGTCTTACTTATAAATATAAGATGTCCACCGGGTCATGACTCCCACTAGACAATCCGATATCTACAGATGCCCACCAACCGAAGTTAATTAACCACCTCTTAAGGCCTTAAGGGTGCGTCAATTAACTCGTTGTACAACATCAACAACAAAACTACACTATACCAGCGGCTCTCCGAACGGATAACATCCCACCCCCACACTCACCAATCACACAATTACGATCGCCTATACATAAAGCGTGGTAATTATCCATACGATCGCCTATACATAAAGCATTGTAATTATCAATACGATCGCCTATACATAAAGCATTGTAACTAGGAAATCGGTTTTACACCAGGAATGGAGTATCATGCTAGACCACCCATTCCAGGCACGACTATACATACATACCTGTCCGGATAACAGTATATCGTCCCCGGAAACACATTAATATCATCATTAAACCGTGGACGTAACCCGTCACACGCGTAACCTAACAATAAAAGCGAATAATCAAAACAATATAAAATAAGGGAATATATCTTACACAGTGCATTAACATAAATCGTCGCTACTGCCAGCAGCGACAACATGGTCAGCAGCGACATCACGCGTCGTAACGAATCGTCGTCACGACACAACATCAGAGTTCAAAACCTAATCCTACAGTGCAAATACCATTACATGTCATATAATAAATCCTACGCAAAGTTCATATAAAGTTCAAGTATAACGGATATATAGTACATCACCATTCAATGTTCCACACGCAGCATATAAAGTTTGTACCACAACGTCACATGGATATGTCCATTCGAGCCACTCCCTCATCAGGATACACCACGTCGTCGTACAGTTCTACGTCCACCCAGTCGGCAGCCGTCGGGTCGATCCCAGTCCTCGGAATACCATTAGGCGACGACCCGGTTGCCAACCCCAGCGACTCCGGCATCACTGCAGTTTTCCGGGATCGCTGAGCTGGAATAGCTGGTGCAGTAATGTGAATGGCGGTGTGTTTGTCACTACTATGGGCCGCATGTGGCTTGCATTTTATCCAATTCCACATGCGCGAAAGTAATCCACATTTGTATAGCACAATTAAAATTACGAGCACAGTTACGAAAGAGCCCGCCGAATAGGATACAAAAGATCGTACCCCGATGCCATTGACCATCACGGGGTCAATCGCAGATAATGGTGCTAGCGGCACATACTTAGATTTCTGTAAATGATCCCATGGTTGCATTTTCAAATGCTCTACTATCATGGATTTATCTAGAACGCCGGTCACATCCAAGTGGGGCATTTCAATGGCCAGGCTAACTCGAGTGTACGTCCGACTGTAAGACGCTACAGGTTCGAATTGCCAACCCTTCCTGCTATAGCCACATTTTCCAGACATCAACGCATACACACCATTACCTACGTCACATCTGTCTGTCAGTTTTCCGTCACAATGAATCTCCATAGTCTCACCGAAGGTTTGCAAAACTACGCCGATTTTCCTATTGGCAAATAATCTACTTGCGGTCACGTTGGATTCAGACAGTTGAATATTGCAACTTCTATCGGTTGTGTTTGTTAATATGCTTACTATGCAGGGCACGTGGGTCTTGTCGACCCTTAGCTGACCCTGACACACCCTAGGCCCTTTACCTCTACACCCAGATACCGTAAAATACCATCCAGACTTGGTGTCCAGGCCAATGCTGGTTCAACCCAGCTCTACCTTCATATAATAACCCTTTTCCGCTATCGGCTCGGCCCATGAATGTAGCCCATACTCTATGTACCTTCCTCCGTCTATCAATGGTAACGTTGCTACATAATGTAATTTAGAATCATCCTTCCACAAGGGGTATACTATCACGTTCCTATAGTACCATTGGTAGGGACGTATCAACCGATTTCCCACACCGACCTGCTTAGAAACTGATCACAGGTCAACGGGACTGAACAGTTCCTCAGTCAATCTTCCCAATTCTAGCGACGCAGTTTGTCTATGAAATTGTTCAGCCGATTTTTGGTAGTCATAAACCACATACTCAGCAGAGTCAATTATATGCCCCAGGCGTACCAGGGCGAACAGTTCATTCTGTCGTGTTTCGTGTATACGCAATATCTTGCTCATATTTCCTGTTACCTCCGCTAGACTATCGCCCAATTCATTTATGCGGTCCTTATTCATATTAATATCATGGAATGCCAATTTCACATGGGATGATAATTTATTAGCAAAATGTACTACTCTATTAACATTACCCATTGCTGTCTTTACCACTTCACGTAGAGCATCCATGTCCCCCGAGGTAGCGGTTCCGAATAACGACGATGCTATGTCCCCGACAAAATTAAACAATCCTCGTTTCTCCCTACGGTGCATTTTCCTTACCATCGTCTGCTGTGTTTTTATGGCAATCTTTCGCACTCCTCTTATTCTATGTTGGAGGCCAAATATATCTGCACTGCTTATGAATGAAGTCTTTCGACTTATATCAGCCACTACACTAGCCATTTGGGCTAATCTTCCCATGAAATCACTCGGTAAATATGGATGGTCTATGGAAACTATCACCGTCCATTCCGCTCTTATTACTGATACTGATTCCGGTTCGGTTATCATAATACCGTTCGGCAATCGGTGTACACTGGAATCCTTACACATACCTAACACCATACTAAACATCACTACGGCTATGCTCAACTTAAATGCATACATGATGCTAGACTACCGCGACACTTTTCGATACTAAAATTTAAAATTTTTATTAAATATGCGATGCTACACTCATACGATGCTTACTGGTACAGATTACAAGTTAGAATGATCAGTATCTGTGGCTATGTCGCAGTATGACTGCATCTATACGATCGATGAAGTCATCATATAGAGCACGCCCAAAAGCACCGATCCTGAGTCGCTTGGTGTTAGTTTCGACATCAGGTACATGACTGCGCTTGCGCAGAAAGTAGGGATGTGCTGGAAGCGTTTCCATTGGTTCCGGCACACTTTCGGGTACCTCCTCCGATGTGTCCATCATCGCGTCAGGAGGAATCACGTGAGTTTCGGTTGGTGACTCACGGTTTCGATTCATACTCGTACCGGGTTGACCGATGTTATTATCAACCCTCTTCTTACCCACCTTACTCACCCTTGGTTCATCGTTAGAAGCGGCCCGCTTCCTACGATTCATCCCACTAGGGGTAGCATTCTTGCCAGCTACCGGCAAGGTTTCAGACTCAGGGCTCTGCATCACCCTCGGATGATGACTACCCTTAGTACCTTTTGTGGGGTTACGAACAGGGCGTGGTCGTACCTTGTCCCAGCACATCTCTGAGTCGACTACGCGTAACTTGGCTATATTAAGTACACGCACCTTCCCAGACCGCTGATGGCGGACATGAGCCACTGGCCCGTTGATCTTAAAGATCTCATATTCGGGGTCACTGCGAGAGGTCAATTTCATCCTCTCCTCAGCTTTTACGACCACCGAATCCCCCACTTGGAATACACCAGCGTTTGCACGCTTGTCAATTTGTTCTCGGTGAATCTCGTGAGACTTCACCGTTTCACTACGAGCACATAGCAATGCATTATTGAGACACGTCAGCCTCTCACTAAGATCCTGCGAAGCATCTACAGGAATCGCAAACGGAAGTCTTGCTCGTCGACCATACGTCAGATAGAATGGCGTATATCCGGTCGTGGAATGACGAGTACTGCGGTATGCTGTCAAGGCGGCACCCAACTCGTCTTCCCAGGTACGAGACGCATTATTCACCCCTTTCTGGATTAACTCCTTAAGAGTTCGATTGAACCTCTCGGTACGTCCATTTGTCTGTGGATGGTATGGACTCGATCGCCTATGATCTATACCATGTTCCTTAAATCGTTCCTCCAGAGATTTAGAACAAAATTCTTTTCCCTGATCAGTTATCACTATCTCAGGGACACCATGATGCACGACGTACTCGTTGAAGAACTTGTCTTCAACATTCTGAGACATCTTAGCCGGAATCGGATATGCTTCTGCCCACGCAGAACAGTGATCAACGATCATCATGATATACACATTACCCTTACTCGATTCCAACAGTGGACCGATCAAATCCATGCCTATTATCTGACTCGGATAATTGGCCATGGGCATCTCACTGTACCTTGGTCGAGTAGTGACAGGTCGATTGACCTGGCACGTCGTACACCTCTCAAGCATACGTACCACATCTTTCCTTAAAGATGTCCAAACAAACGAATCCCTTACCATACCGATAGTCTTCTGCAGACCTTGGTGACCAGCTCGTTCATGAGCCATCCGGAGTACCTTCTCACGGAACAGGGTAGGTAAGACAATTCTGGGGTACTCAGCGTCTAACGCTGAGGGCGTAATTAAAGAATACAGAATACCATTCTTAACCATGTATTCCTCCGGGGTGTTCTTAAACAGCTCCGTGTATTCTTTGGTTTGTTCTATACACAATTCGTCGTAGGGAATATCGAATGTCTCTAGAGGGACATGCGGTAACGCACCCTCATCCACATCCGGTATAACAAAATCGCCAGTATCTAAGGTGGCGACCTCCACTGGACGACGTAACCTGGACAACATGTCCGCTCGAATGTTCTTCGAGCCTTGGATGTACTCTATCTTACATCCGTATTCTGCAATCAGTACGGCCCATCGCTGCACTTTCGTGTTCTTAACCTCTCCCACAAACAAACTCTTTAGGGGTTTGTGGTCAGTATACACGGTAAACTGCGCGCCAAATAGATACGGTCGAAGTTTCTTTAACGCATATATCACCGCGTACGCTTCCTTTTCTATTACAGGCCAATTCAACTGACTGTCTTTCAGAGTAGAGCTCACATACTGGATTACTCGCTCTACACCATTATCATCTACCTGTACCAATATTGCACCTATCGCATAGCTAGACGCATCGGTATACAATTTATACGGGGCATTTAAATTTGGATATGTGAGAACCGTCTCACTACACAGCAAGTTCTGCAATTCCTTAAACGCTTGCTGTTCATCCGGCCCCCATTCAAAACGTTTATACTTCTTTGTTAATTCTATTAAAGGCTTAGCAATTTCGGCGTATCCTTGCACACAGGAGCGGTAATAACCTGTAGCTCCAAGGAAACTTCTTACTTCGCCCACATCGCGTGGGGGGTGACATTTCCCTAATGACTTTGACCTTTTTAGCCTGAGGAGCTACTCCTTGTGCAGAAATGCGATACCCTAACAAATCAACTGATGGCTTAGCAAAATCGCACTTCTTTTTCTTAACCTGAAGATTATACTCTCTTATCCTACGCATGACCTTGCGCAAGTGCTGTGCATGTTCCGTCGGATTTCGTGAATATACGACTATATCGTCGACGAAAACATGCAGATATTTTCCCACGAATTCTCGAAAAATATCATTCATTGCCCTCTGAAATACGGCATCTGAGTTCGCAAAACCAAACGGCATACGAATCCATTCGAAGAGACCTTCACTACAGACGAACGCTGTCTTCTCTATGTCTTGGCTGTCCATTGGTATCTGCCAATAGCCAGACTTCAAGTCCATAGTAGAAAATATCATTGCGCCCCCCATAGAATAAAAAATATCCGAGATATTCGGCAAAGGATAACTATCCTTACGACATACGGAATTCAATTTCCTGTAGTCTATACAAAACCTAGTGTCACCGTCCTTCTTAGGAACCAATGTAATGGGTGACGCCCAGGGTGATGACGAAGGTCTTATGATGCCCGCTGCCAGCATCTCAGCCACTTGGTTTTTGACTATATACTGCTTGGCCAGCGGCAACCGGTAGGCTTTCTGCCTTATAGGAAACGCATCTCCTGTTAGTACCGTACACTTCACTTTGGGAACCAATCCAAGTGTCTTTGGACGAGCCGTATCAAAGATATCTGCAAAGTCCCCCAAGACCTTGTCGATATCTTTATATCCGGTCGTTTCCTTACAACTCTCATAGACATAATTCGTTTGCTCTCTATAAGGATACCTAAATGGATATATCTGGCCAAACCATACTACTACTTTGGCCTGATAATCTATCTTTGCATTTCCCAAGTGCAAAGCATCCGCTCCAAGCAAACATTCATGCCTCAATCTTGCTACTACCGTACCAGGAATAGGCCGGGCGTTCTTGAATTTTACTTGAGTTTCTCCCAACAATTCTATGGGAGAACCATTAACGGCTAAGAGCGTCTTTGCTCTTTTCAATGGCCAAGCACTCAGCATGCTACGCCATACATCTTTACGAATCAAGGATGTGCTAGCACCAGTATCCACTAAGGCATGCAAGTACTCACCCTGATCCGTTAGACCATTCGAATCTATTACTAGACGGATTAAAAACCGTTCGGTCGGTGCTTGCACCAACGGTTTTCTCCGTCTTAGTTTAATGGGCTCCTTCTCCCACTCACGGCTTCCGCATAGGAATCCCGCCTCGGTGATGCGTCGCGTCCACCATAGCGACCGTACGCGTCAGTCCCAGGACCCGTTAGAACGAACCCATCTCTATCCTCGTATTCACTGTCCTGCTGTCGCATATTATCGAAATCTCTCCTCACATTTCGCGAACATTCTCGCGGAGTAATATGTCGTTCCCGATCAACTTCGTCGATGTCCCAGTCTTCGTTGGCAGGACGTTTTTCTGCTCGGCGCATTATTTTCCGTGGTTGTCCGTTAGGTCGTCCGGACGCTGGTTGTCGTGCTTCCGGTCCCTCTCTTGGACACTCTCGCGCCCAGTGGCCTGCATGACCACAAATGAAACATCGTCCTATCGACGGAGTACTGCCAAACATGCTGTCCCCACAATCTCGGGCCATGTGGCCTTCTTTCCCACATCGAAAGCATGTCATGGGTGGCCTCTGGGGTCGCGGTCGTGTTACTATCTTACGTGTCGTGTTACGGGGTGGCTGTGCCTGCTGCTTACAATCACTCTTGTAATGCCCCGTTCTCCCGCAATTATAGCATGTAATATGACTTACATCCCTTGGTGGTGCGGTCCTCTTTACGACTGCCTGTCTTCTCGGTGGTTGTGGAACCACTTTCTTCGCGACTGCCCTTCTTGGCTCTATCGGTTTCGGCCCTGCGTCCGCTGTTTGCAGGTCCCTCACCAGCCCACACAGCTGTTCGATCATTTTTGATTGCGCAGCTATCTGTTGTTTTAGTTTTTTAACAACACTCCATATCTCGCGCTCCTCAGCCTCCTCTAACATGTTCACCTCCATCTCCTCTTCCTGTCTACCTCTGATCTGCATTGCTTTTAGCAAATCATTACAGGTTTCCTCCTCTTCGGAGATCTCGATTGCTCGTGCCAGGGTGTTTGCTCGTTTTCGTACTATCCTCTTGCTCATCCCCCGGTCACTCAATGCCCGTAAATATATACCAAGAATGGTACGTCGATTGTCGGCGTTCTCAACCGGGTATGCCCTACTGCTTTCTTCCTTGTACCGCCGATTAAAAGTAATCACGGTCTCGTTGCGCCTCTGCTTGGTGTTCTCCAGGTCATACTTTATCCTCTCAGGCTCATTCGTTGACACAAAGTTATTAGTTATGTACGTCGCTAACTCGGCATACGTTACGTCCTCCCGTCTCTTTCCCACCATGAAGCTATCGACCGCTCTCGACAGCTGCCATCTAGCTGCCCTTGTCACTTCGTAGGCCGGTATCCCGTCCAATCTCCCCTCATGGGCCACACATGCCCTCCGGGTTTCATCTAGGAAGGTGCGTACCTCCTCCGGCACCACCCCATCACAAGGTTGTATACGGTAGATGTTGTCCCGTATCTCCCTCCTGTACACCCTAGCCATCTCCCGCCTTTCACTACTGTTGACGATTTCACCCGCCATGGCCGTCCCCATTTCTCGCATAGCAGCCACTGTTTCTGGCCTCAGCTCCACCGGGATCAATCTGTCTACCGGGGGTAGCGTTGGGTCGGGCACTATTCTTCCCATCGCCATGTTGTTTAACTATAATGGATGCTGATAACTACCCTCGCTACCCTTGGATGCTCTGGACAGCTGATGGCAGTGGTTATTTTGCAAATCGACGCTGTCCCGTATTCCCGATGCTGGGTCACTTGGCACCCCTCTGACTGTTGTGCTATTGTCAAGAAATCGGCCACCCTGTCCGCCACGTCTTTAACCACTATCGTTGTTGGTCGTCTCCCCTGTTCCTGGGCCATCTATTCTTAATGTACTCACTGTTTTACTCTGGATCCTGGCAGTTGAAGCCACTGAAGATTTTGGATGCCTAGGTATCTTCAAGATGCACCGCTAAGATTCACTATTCTTATATGTTCTTATCTGCACTAATCGACTCGTCAGTCTTTTATGTTTTGGGTAAAGCTTGTATGACTAGTTGCTGCGACAACTAACTTTACCGAGAACGCAAAAGATGGATATCAGCTCGCCTCGTAAGTAGATGTATTGAACGATATTTGTATTCGATATCCGGGCCTGATCTGACTGAATCTCAGAAGCTGAAGGTACGTTACGGTGGTCTTCCGTAATATCCAAAATAAATATAACAAACTAGTGCCTTGAATTGTCAAGGTGATGACTTTAATTCTACTACTAAATGTTACACACGAATAGGATGACTTATACTGTCATAAAATAAAAGTATTACTTTATATAAATGGATTTTAACTACTTCTCGAACTATCCTAATTCTAACTAACTTCTCCTAACATAGACCAACTTTTTCCGACCCGTATTTGACCAAGTGTTTTCGACCAAGTGTTTTTTTCCGACCCCTTATCAAAACTCTAAGTCCTCCTTTTATACTCTACTAGCTCCCGTTACCGCGTTCAGAATCCCATCCGCCATCCCGTGATCATGACGTTTCCCTTGCCCTAACCCACTTCCGGAAACGACACCACACTGAACGCGTCCATCTGGTTCGCGCCGGTTCTGGCTTTGATGCGATCTGTCAGTTTCTATCAACAATTACTTGTTTCTGATAATTAGCTCGTCATAGCTCTTCGTCACGTGGTGTATATACACATCCTTTTCTAACAGGATGTTATGTCATTGACCCTAGTCCGTTCAAGTCCTCTTCCTTGCTTTTTAGGCCTATGCCTGTTATTCAGGAAGGTTAATAGCACTGGAGCTAGATGAGCTCATCATCAGCTGATGTTATTGTGCTTCTATCGCGACCTTAGGGTCAGTTAGTCCGTTGTTATTCTCACATTATACTTAACGCTTCTCATCGATTCCCATTGCGTTCTACTTGCTTATTATTTTGTAAACTACTGTTCGTACCTACTGTTGAATACTATCTATTGATTGCTGATCCCATGGCAACCACTTTCATCCTTAATTTATCCATTTACCGACAGATACCATCAAACCAGCACCGTCGATCCCTCTTCTATTCATTATATTTTCAGTCTTAATAGTATACTAGTTTCCACACCAGTTTCGCATATGCATCATCATTGGTGACGTCATCCAGTCACCCAGTGCAAACACTACTATTACTCACTTTCAATTTCCATACTAGTTTCACATCCGCACACTCAGTGCCCTCAGTCACTCCGTGCAACCACACACTACTCGGTACACTATCAATACTATGTCATCCTTTCCCAGCCCACCTGGTATTTCAAAAGATACTAATTTCTACTAAGGTCTTACTTATAAATATAAGATGTCCACCGGGTCATGACTCCCACTAGACAATCCGATATCTACAATATGTAAATACCATCCTATATTACATGGCACAAATTTTTCACTTCTTTGGTATGTACACGTAACAGACATCCTTTAGATGAACAGTTGAACGAAGTCTATTGCATTATAGCATTATCAATTGTTTAACATATAATACATCAGTGATGCACCTAAACCATGATGTCATACACAACCAGCACAAATCAGTACGTAACTCTTTAGTGATTAAATTTGGTCCTGAAAATAATATATCAGGATTAACCCTTTAATGGCAAAAACCTCCATAGCCGTCCTCCTTAGCGGGCTAGAGGAAGACCCATTTGCCGACCAAGACTAATTTTGAAAATTTACCACCAGAATGACTGCCACAGGTAGCTAAATCGTGGCGCAGTGGTTATTTAAGTCTGATGAATATTTTGAAATTAATTTGACTGTTCAATGACATTAGAAGCTACAAATATGCATTCATATTAGTTTCGTAATATTCAACAGCATAGATATATAGTTGATAGACCGCTAAGGAGGGTGGCTATGGATGGTTTCAACATTAAATGGTTAAGCCCGATATATTAATTAAAGGCATCAATATTATGGCATTAACAGTTGTTTATCGTATATTACATCAACATTGTACATTAACCATGACGTCATACATACATTTGAACAATAGCAGTACATCATTACTATTTATATTTATACTATGCTATTGTAACCATATGGAACAGAAGATAAATCGCCCAGTTTCAAAATTCCTTTTTTGAGGGTGGGTCTGAAGATCTTACTACTATTGACTGAAAGAATTCTAAATTGAGATGGGCGTGTGATCTTAGATGGCTAGGTTAGTCGTACGCCATTACTATCCATAATTTCACCATCTGTTATAATTTGATCAATGGATTTTTTCATTGCATCAAAATTTACTTGTTTTGATTGTTCAGTACCCAGCATTAAACCTTTAACCTATGATACCTGTTTAACAATCGATGAATCATCGCCATGCGTCATTTGAAGACTATAGATTTTTTTAACCGAGTGCACAAAAAGTTGTTAACCCATAGTTGGAGGTGATTTCACTTATCCAAGAACCTAGATACCCACTCAATCTTGAATGGTTGGCTCACCTTCATGGGTACTAAATACCACAGAATCCATATCATGACAGGCTATGCAGCAACCGAGTAAGGACAAGATGTCATACAGTTTTACTCACCCATAAGCTGTCACAAAAGATGCACAAATACAGTTGGTGTTTAATGGTGACTCGATGTACTCTTCATTGACTGAGTACACCACCATTAAAAGATTATCATTGAGGAATGAAATGCTGCTGACAGATTTACTTTTATCCCTCAAAAGCTCTACTAGCTCTTTTCACGTTAATACCATCTTATTCTTGTTGTGATCACATAGCGAAAAATCTGCCCCACAAAATATTCAATCCAGATTTAGCTACAAAACGTAGAGCCGGATTATTTGATATTTTAACTGGGTCGAGTTGTATAGCCTCATGCACATAGTACCCATGTTTATAGTGCTCATTATCGCTTTCACTACAGACCCAGTCTGGATACCCACTACTTTCCTACTTAATTTTGAGGAAGTGATTAATGTCTTCAGAAAATAGTCTATTATCGCTATGCTGTTCATATTGCGATGACTCAGGATAATGGTAGACTTCGTACATCTTTTTAATGATATAACCATGGAGAATAGCTAACTGTAGCTCAGGAGTGGTTCATGTCGCGCATAAGGAACATTGTTCTTCTGCATGTTCACACATGGTAGATTGACTGATTCTTGCGCATTCAAGCACATAGTACAAACATGAGCTGCTTACTTATTCTAGTAGGTAATACTGGAAAGTATAAATCACGAGGAGGGGGGACTTTGCATTTAATAAGACTGAAGAAGTTATGCACCATCTTATCATTCAAATTGTCGCCTCTTACTAATTCGTATGCACCTTCTGGAAAACAACATTGCATCATCACTGATGGGGACATGGAAACACAGTCTAAATATTCTAGCTTAGTATGTTCATCCGCTTACAGAAATAATCGAATTGTGGATGTACGCCCACCAAATAGAGTGTCACATTGAGCTATGGGGTGTCCTAAGTCCAATTCGGTGATAAAAACCATTTAGTCCATCGATATTAGCGATTAGTTTCTTAAACTCGTATTCCCTCATAATTCTCACCATATATCCATGCGATTCGAATAATGAAATGACTTATTGAAGAGCGGAATATGCTTCTTCATATGTCTGATCACCGTATGGTATATATGTCTGCCCACGTTTATTGCCACAGCAATCAGACTCGTGCCCATGAAATTTACACCCACAAAACTCAAAAATAATATTTTCGCGTGGAGACCTAAACAGTTTGCTCACTCTGGTTTAGCACGTGTAAGATTAGGCAACCATCACTTAACCTAACCCATTCCATCCATTCAGCAGCGATCATGCTATATGCACGTTTTGCTCTTAGCGAGTAGTCGGGTAAAGTCTGAATGCTATCATGGCGTAGACATAAAGTGTGATATGCTACATTACACACACCTGCTAACTTTATCCCTGATATGAATGGATTTTGTCCATCCATTGATTCATAAAATAAGGACTTAAATCTAGACACAGCTAAGCATACGATGGTAACATCACCATTACAATATTCGATGTAATTTTTATCAACATTGTGGTGTGCATCTCTAGATATCTGCTCATTGTACCATTGATCAAATTCATACAGTTCATTCGCTTTCATATTTTGTATGCCGAATACCTCCCTCGCAGGAAAGGGTATTACCTTATCCCAATACTGAGGCGAGTTCAGCTGATGGGGAAATATTCCCTTGTGCACAGGAAGATTAAAAGTATCTGTGACCTTATGTAATGAAAGTGGAGAAAGGTTAATGGAATCGATGAAACAAATTGTTCCTATTTCAAATGAGAGAAATGAATGGCCACGCGGGATGATGTTTGAAGTTTTTAGATGAAGGTTAATGCACTTGCATATGCATTGAAGGATTAAAAGTGAATCATATGCACGTGTATTATGGGCAATAACGAGGAGGTCCTAGAAAACATATTTTCACAGGATACATTTATTACCATGCTTAGATTTTATGCACATTAACCATTTTACAAACTGATCCATCGCGTCTGACCCATGAAAGTGAACATATTCATTATTCATTCCTTGGTTACACATATCGCACTCAGCTTCGAATGGCTACTCAATGCATGTGCCACAGCATATGTTCGCTACCATGAGATTAACTTTATGCTCACCGACAATATTGGTGTCGGTATTGTTATCATCCATAGCGTCTAACCCGTGAAAGTGAACATATCCATTATTCATGCCTCGCTTACATGTAGTGCACTCAGCTTCGAGTGGCTGCTCAATGCATGTGTCACAGCATACGTTTGCTACCACGAGCTTAACTTTATGCTCGCCGACAATATTAGTATCGGTATTGTTAACAGGTTCTAAATATGTTTCAGTATCATAAATTATGTATTTTTGATAAGATTTGTATGTTAGATCCTCATCACCCAGTTTGATGGCAATAATGACATAACAGTTTCTTCAATTACTTTATGAAAACAAATATGTTCTTCATTAACATTACACTTCTCTTTACATGTGTGACATTTAGCCATTCCACATATGTGTTCATCACCCCCTTTAGGTACATGTACAAAGCAGATGGGACAGGCCTTTATACTTTTGCATGTCCCACTTGTGCAATGATTTGTCATACATTGCTCATTATAAAACTTACGATGACAGTCATTACATATTATCATATGCGTTACGACTGTAGAATTACACGCATCGATACCTAATTTAGCAGAGAAACATCGGTGACAGAATGCTATGCAATCGTGAGTATTACTATATGATACATTGCAATGGGGACAGTAATTGCACACCATATGAAATGCTGTGATAGACGTTATTAATGAAATGTGATTATCTCGTTCCGAATGTAAAAGATGTATTGATGGTAGACTAGTAGTAGAGTTGCTGCAGAATAGCCATTCATCCGTTGACTCGGTGTAGATACGGATACTAAATTTGTTGCTGAAATGTTGATGAAATTTCAACCAGTCAGTACTAATAATCTCGCATTCAGGAATACAACATGTTGCATGATACTCGCGCGCCATATGCGTCTGATGTTTTATATTGTCTCAAATTGTGTGATTTTTTGTTTTCTCGATAAATTTTATGCCTAAATATATACCGGCTGCGAAACAGAATGGATATTCTGCACGGACAGGTATAATACATTTTTTGACACACTTGTACTCATCTTTATCATCGCAATGTACATTTAGCAGATTTAAATGCTCACGTTTGATCGAACCGCAGTGAATATCGCCAGAGTTCTAGTCCTCAATGTAAAAAAACGTGAAACTCAAAGCCATCTGATAGCTTGCATTTAGTGTTTGACTGAATTCCTTTTTCAATTGAATCCAAAATTTGATCCATTGTAATTTTATTCCATGTCATAAAATCCATCGTGATAGGCATATCCAACGCCGATTGAATGATCTCAATTCTTATGTGGTCATTTGATTGAGCATTGCTATAGACGCTATAGGTATCGAGCAGAGTTTGAACCACACCTGATATAAACTCTAATAGCAATAGGATATTTCTTAAATGATACGCTATATTCAGTACCGTCAATATGATATTTTTTACAACGGAACTTACGTATAGTCTTCGATGTTATATAGTCCGAATAATCGATCAGACCACCACCTACCTGAGGTTGGATAGGAGCGTATGTGACATCATTATATAAGAGGAATTGATCATCATTGATCGATAGAATGGGGTCAACACATTGCAAATGTTGACAATGATCATTATTAGTGAGCGGAATGCGTGCAGATATTTGATACATAATGTTCGACACATTTTGTGTAATTCGCTGTGTGCTGTTTGATTGAAGATAGGAACTTGTCGTGTAGGTACATTTACATCTAATACATCAACGAACTGGGGTTGGGTAGAAGAGGGTACATCAGTGGGTGGTAAACAAACAAATATTTGCTGCATAATATTTGCATCCATTGCGATGTCATTAAGAGTGGGTGTTATTGATGAATAGCTCAGTGTCAACATGCTGCAAATATTGATCAAGCTTGTCATCGGTGAATGGAATGCAAGCAGATATTTGCTGCATAATGTTCGCCACGTTGTCACAAATTTCATTTGAACAACACATTGTTCTGTTTGATCGAAGATAGGTACTTGTCATGTAGGCTTATCTATATAGTTTGTATGTTCCAATACACCATCGTACTGAGGCTGGGTAAAAGAAGGTACATCAGCATGCGGTAAACAGTCAGATATTTGCCACAAAATATTCGCATCCATCGTGATATCACTAGGAGTGGGTACGATGTCACTATCTAAATAATCAGTTAGAAATTGATCATTATTGCTCAATAGCTCAGTGTCAACATGCTGTAAATATTGATTAAGATCGTCAAGTGGAATACATGATGATATTTGCTGCATAAAGTTCGCCACCTCGTCACTAGTTTCATTTTGAACAACACGTTGTTCTGTTTGATCAAAGATAGGCACTTGATGAGCATTGTCAAGTATGCTTTCACATGGTGTCCGATACATGCATTGTGTAGTGTCATTGTTTAATGCCATGCGATCCTCAATGGCCATCTGTTGTAAGATCGCATTAATAGCATTCTCCTGTTCATTTAGTTTATCATCCATAATTGTGTAATAAATTGTTTGATCAAAGATAGGCACTTGATGAGCATTGTCAAGTATGCTTTCACATGGTGTCCGATACATGCATTGTGTAGTGTCATTGTTTAATGCCATGCGATCCTCAATGGCCATCTGTTGTAAGATCGCATTAATAGCATTCTCCTGTTCATTTAGTTTATCATCCATAATTGTGTAATAAATCGATATCCTAATACTAAATGGTCAAATATAGTTCACTACTTGCTTTAAGAAACAAGATTACTATCGAGAGAATAAGTTCGCTATATATTGACAACTTCTTTACACATTAAACTCTCATTATTTATTTTAACGCAATTCTATTAACGTCTTCAATCAATTGTATAGCATGTAGTGGTACAATACATGCGTTTATGTTAAATCATATCGCTTTTATACTAACTAGAACCGATTTTGTTCATGCAGGTGGTCGCTGTGTGCTATTGTTCATAAGTGGGCACTGTGCGCTATTGCTCTAAATGAGTAGGTGGATGCGATTGTTCATGCAGGTGGCCACTGGATGATATTGTTCTAAATCCTGATTGGTTGAGATAGGGTCAAATGTTAATCATTTTGACAAGAAAACAATAGTGTTCAGCCGCCACCACCAATTCATATGCAAATGTTGTTCATGCCATTATTCAAAAGTCATGTTCGATGACAGGGTAATAAAACTAGGAAAGATTACTGTGTCTAGGTACACAGACATGTTGCCGTGTGTATAAATGTGTATGCACCTGTATAAAATTGCAGACACAACATTTTTGAAGATTTAATAATTAAATGACTGACACTTTAAAGACATATATCTCCTTAAATACGATAGATACATGATGATTATTATCTATATAATAGTATACATACAACATCGCTTAGTTTACCTATATATTACCCATGTAATGATGTACTTTGCTCTGATTTAAAAAAAAATAAATGACTGGTAGGAAGCCGCTTAGTTTCAAAATATCTTTTTAACCACGAAGGTGGGGGTGGTTGTTCGGGGACGCCACCGCCCATCTAAATAATATGCTAAACATGATCTGTCAGAACACGCTCATCATTACGCCATGTGTTATGATGTGTGACGTCACAGCATGTGTGATGTCAGACTATTAATGATTTAATTAATTTATGGAGCATGGATATGATGGGTTAATCCAGTATTACCATTTATTCCTGATCCACTGTCCACGTATTCCATACATATGATCATGAAATAAACATTTAATCGGATAGTTCCAAATTCATATGCTAATTAGGCTCTTGGTTGTAACTGATTACCACAGAGTATAGAATTGTACGATCTGTCCTAGCGGGATAAGGCTATCCCACTATGTAACTCAGTGAACTATTTATCGATCTAGTGTTTTTAAGTCAATATTTGTACGGTGGACCAGGCATCAATATTACTTGAAATTAATATGACACAATCATTGCACATGATTGGCGCCATTATGATTGGAAAATAGTTCCTCTAGATTTTATTATATTGGTCAATTTAATTTTATAATTATTAACTTTTCTTATATAATTATTATTTTTAAGATTCTATTTTCCAATGAGTTTTATCAAATTTTTATATGATAAGATTGTCACCATCTTTAGGCATTCTAAATTCTCTACCCGTGACATCATCAATCTAATCACCTTCAGACCAAATCCCAAAGCAAGCGGAACCTGGTGCCTTGTTTGGGTAGGTAGAAGTCTATCTTTTCTATCTGTGATGGCCTCAATCTCGTCACCTTTATGACGCTTTCATCCTTCTGAAATGTTCAGACTTTATTAGCAATTGATGTCATCTTTTCAATTCTCCACCATCTTTCGGCCTCGATCTTCTGTATCAGTAACTAAGCCGAGTTATCACATGAATCATCTCAGTCTCTTTGAGCTTCGCAATTCAATATCTCAGATTATCTTTTGCCTTTGACCTTATCGTTTATATTTCAGAATACAGAACATTCTTCCGGATTTGTCATCCATTGCTTCACCTGTATTTTCACTCCCGGCGCCATGACAGATCAGATCTTCGTCTGTTCACCTTCATTCCATGACCGGACTTCTGTATTCAGCATATTCAATGTATCTAACTTTTAACTGTGATTTCTCAAAATTATTTACGATATACCCCGACCGACTCGCATGGTGCAGAGACTGTCCAGATTTTTACATATGTAAGCAAATTTCAAAATATTCTATAAGTAAATATTCATACTTATTATAGAAATATTTCTGTTTAAATTGATTGAATAATTGTTTCATTTTGTTGTTATTACGTCACTTGTCAAAGTTCAAATAACCAACAATCATTCTGTAATCATCATGTACACTGAGTAACCAATCAACCAATTCATAACGTAAGTTCTAGATTGGTTGAGTTGTTTATCAGTCTTTTGAATTACCCAATAAATTTCATTATTATTATCCTACCGACTAGTGGTCAACTCGCTATTAAAATAACATTGAACTTGTAAAGCATAGTCCTTGAATTAAAATGTGCATTCAAATTGATTATAAGTTTGTTAGAGGCTATTTGATGATTGCCTCTTTAATAATTAACCCTTATTGAAAACTAAGGGCTGATTGATTAAAATTTCAATCATCAAATTTTCAAAAATTATTTTCTTTCCGCTTATTTATGTATTAATTTATTCAGGTACTATATCCGTGATTCTAATGCATCACTGATGCTTTTAAAATATAATAAATATAGCGTTAGTTCAGTACTCCATTCATACTATATCAATATCAATTCATCTACTCAATTTTATATGTAATGAATGAATGATTAAAGTTTTTCTGTTTTCATAGTTTCATTTACAGAATTTTCTCTACTGCATGCAGATTAACCATCAAATAGTATCATTCCCAAATAGACTGATTTTCCGGCTCTGGTAAGGAAGTTTAAACAGCTCTTGTCTTTTGAAAGAGAGATTGGAACTGTTTAACCTTAACTGCTAGAATTTGAATCGATGCATATCTGGGTTAATCAGCCGAAATTCTTCCCATTAAGGCTTCCGCATCATTAGATAGATCAACAATATTATTGTGGTCGGTTAATGAGGATCTCTGGTGGTGACTGAGCAACATGCAACTTTGACCAAGTCATACATATCTGAATTTTGATCATAACTTGATCACTGGTATATTGATATGATTGATCACGTTTGGCCAAAAAGCAGAGACATGTGAGCTTTAAGTTCAATCCAGAGAGATCACCTCCATAGTTTGCCACTATCCAATCCCAATAATCTAATTTGAGTTGCAGCCATATCCATACCCTATCACTCCTATCTCAATTTCTTTCATTAAATCTGGGATCCTTTACATGGATTCGAAATCCTTTCCAAGTCATATAGATCTGGTGTCCTGATACCATAAAATCTACAGTGGCAATATCCCTGTAATTCTTGATCCATTGATAATAAATATTCGAGCCATTTAATTTACACCACTTTGGGAGATTTTCTGTTAACTTGAAACTTCTGATCCTATCAGCAACACATTTGGTACTTATCATTGACAGGCTTTTGAGGTCATAGAGGTAAAATTAACACATGGGTTGACCTACTCGTCCAAACATCATAGACTGTTGAGCTTTATAACCGCTAGATTTGCTTCCATAGCATAACCATACTTTCTAGGTCATGACCTTGAAATAATGTTTGGGTCAAATTTGACATATTTGACCTAGATAACTCGACATTCCTATGATAGTACCTATTTAAAAACACATTAATCTATGCATTAACACGTCATTTAAACAATAGCGTCTAGCCGGGCATTTAGAACTATAGCGTCCACCTGCATGAACAATAGCGTTCACCCGCTCATTTAGAATGATAGCAAATTGCACTTGACCCCGTGACCTATACCTATCAATCATTATTGATTGGAGGGGACTGGCTGTCTGCTATTGTTCTCCAACTATTGCAATTGACCTCGTGACCTATACCCATCAATCATTTTTGACATGAGAACAATAGCAGCCAGCAGGTCTCTAGATTACTTATGTGTGTCTACATGTGGAACATGTCATCGCCTTTCTACTTGAAAAGTCGACGTTCCCGATGACCAATACATGGATTGAACTTCTATTCTTGTTTCGGTCTTTTTCGTATCCTATCCAGGTTCTTTTACATTGCATAAACTGGCGCTGTCTAAAGCAGTGACGGCTTCCGGCAACACATGGTTGAAAACAATTTTGCACGGCATTGAGTGGACTGGCTGGAAGAGATTTCATAGCCGTTCAGAAATCAAGGGACAATGTTGACGCAGTTCTTCTCATTTTGACTACGTACCTTCGTGTAGGTGTAGCCAATGTATCTGGCTAGCTATTTGTCTTTTTAATGTTTCTACAAAATTCACTACGTTAAACAGTTTATATCTTCCATCAGGGTCCATCGACAGGACACCACTATCGTATCTGAAGCGGGGTTTTTTAACTGTACTTCACAACTGGGCAGTTCTGTGGTGACGGACGTACACTTTGAACACTTTAATTTGATATTTGGAAAATACAGTAAGACTAAGGAAAGATGTCAGATACTATATTTGTGGAGGCTTGTCATGAGTAATAATTCATATAAATATATATGGATCATATGTTTGATAGATTTTATGGGGTTCTTAAGCAGAGAACTTGGTATTACCTCACATCTTCAGTTCACCAGTAATTCTCTGT
Source organism: Chaetoderma sp. LZ-2023a (assembly GCA_034401795.1). Lineage (NCBI taxonomy): Eukaryota > Metazoa > Mollusca > Caudofoveata > Chaetodermatida > Chaetodermatidae > Chaetoderma > Chaetoderma sp. LZ-2023a. Next base: position 57,309,701 of record CM067370.1, on the reverse strand, counting down.
GATTTGGGAATATTTTAAGTGTTATAATACATACTAATCCCTTCATCAGACACCTGATGGCAACACAAGTAACCATACAAGGTGAAAGTTCAATCTGGTTTCTTGTAGAAATAACTTTTACAGCGTAACGGACGTACACATTTTTCCTGACGAACGTACAAGTCCAAATTTGTGGGGTATGCATAGCAAATATCCATATTATATGTGAATTAATTTAATAACAGTTTTCAGATCTATTGACATATTTAATTAAAGACTGCTTGCTCCTGAAAACCAAGCACAATGTACATGTAGATCTAGGAATTATCTGTTCAAACTATGCTAAGAATGTTCTACACCTGTAATACTGTGAAAATTCCAACTATGGATAATATACCCGTCGTATTTCCAGGTCCTTATGTACTAGAGACATCCGAATGTTATTACCACTCCAGAACCAAACAAAAATCCATAACTGGCAACATGAGCCCACGCCCCCATTTATACTCTAAGGTGTAGAGATACAATAAGCAAAGCAGATTGCCCATGTTTCCAATGGCGGCGAGATAGCACACAGCTCGGATGGGTGGGGTGAAAGGTGATGGGGTGGGGTGGGTGGGGTGGTTGTGTGAACAGATTCTCGAGTTAAGTGCTCCTGAGAGGAACCACTACACCAAGACGACTCTTAATGATTAGTTACATTATTGGTTTGATTGGCCTATTTAGTGTCTCTAATTTCTAGTCATACTCAAGGTACATCCAGTCTGGTTTAGTTTTCGGTCTATTACGCCATTGCAGATAACTTTCCCAGCTTTTACACTGGTCCCCATTTATACTCCTGGGTAGAGAGAGCAGAGAGAGAGAGAGAGAGAGAGAGAGATTACTCATGTTTCCAATGGAGGCGAGATAGTGCACAGCTCAGGCACGAACCAGGTCCTACTGTTAAGGTGTCCTGAATCGTGAGTGCTAGCCACTACACCAAGCCAACTGCCTGGTACTCCTATGGGAGGGTATGTGTTATGTGGTTTAGTATTAACGCTACCATGGCCATGGTTTACCATACCGACCAGTGCGTATGCATGCCCTATGCCACAGAAGATGTATTCTTATTCGCCAAGTCTTTAATTTGCATAATATACATTCTCATTCGATAAGTCCTTAGCTTCCACAATTTAAGTCTTATTCGCTAAGTCATTAATCACCGCAATGTAAACTCTCATTGGCTAAGTCCTTAAAGTGTAGGTGACATGACTGGTATAACTTTGCATAAGTAGATCACACATGTGTTAACATTTCAGAAAATACACACCGATTCGCTTGAACTGTTCTCAGTTAATAACAAAAACAATTTTTGTCCAACACCCGACAGACTGCCGGTGTAGCGCGGATCGGTCGGATGGGTACGGATAGTCCCAGCTTAGCAGGGTACAGAACGACTGATCATGATACGTTCCAAGCCCCCCCCCCTGAGTGGGATAGTACGCATGTATAAAGCCATATAAAAAAAGTTTCTGTAAAACGTCTAAGTCCGTGAGATCGCGTAGCGTGCATGTGTGCGCGTCGGAGCTTCACTGACAAAACGTTTCAGCATTGGGAGAGAATGCATACTAAACTGTACCGAATTGGTGCACATAATTTCTTTAAATTCAATTATCATTTTTGGTATCTATCAGGACCGGAATGAGACGAGGATTCTAAAACTATTTACCTTTTTAAAATCGGACCATAAATGGCCGGGTTATTCTAATTTAGCTCGTTGAAATTAGTTTCAAAATATTACTGGGACGTCGTAAACACGTGTATGTACTAAATGAATGGGGAAGATGTCTATCACGTGATGGCATCCATGCCCTTCCTATCTGCACGCTGATTGGCTGTAAATCACCCGCTGATTGGCTGGGCGTCCTGCCTATGACGTCATGAGTAGTATAAAAGGAGCGCAAAACCAAGAATCGAGACCACACTTCGGTGAGAGAGAACAAGTGGAAGGTAGTGTGGCCAGAGCAGTGCAAAACGTGGGCAACTGCTTACTGACTGTGGTTCCCTTATAACTGCAGCAGTGCCTCTTGGATTTTAGTTCTTAGTCTCTGGCCCGCGATCGTAGCATCCGCATCTAAGTTTTTGTAAGCCCTCGGACGGCCATCTGGGGGCAACTAATTGAATAGAAGCGTCCCTCACTTCCAACACTTCAGAGGAGCCTTCCTGTGGATGGGCCCCGCGGCCCAGGTGTAATTTCTCCAGTAGGTAGAATGAGTGGTGAATCTTGGTGGACAACTCGTCAGATCTGCAGAACAATGCTGAAAAGTGGCGATCAAACTTCCGCACAACATGTTGTGTGTTAATTAACCTTTAGGCCACAGTCTGGTGGGACTCTGCCTGGTATGCCACAAGAGCTATGCGGTGGACCATGTACCCAGGAATGTACATGCATTTTATAATTATTACCTTCCACTGTAGCCATACAGGTTATGAGCAACTTTCAAACTTCCACTACAGTACGGAACTTTCTAATAATCTCCTTAAACCGTAACAGGCCCACTTGCTGCCTTTCCAAGGGAGATGCTCCGGAGGGTGACCTTAAGGAAACTGAGCATATTCGCCAGTCAGGCTAAAAATATAGGTATAAATTGCCAACACTCGCGGCCAAAGCTAGGATATAAATCTAACACCTAGCCGGTAGTTTAAGATTTAGCAGAAGGACCACATAAATAAAAGCGGCAACTATCAATACAGTATCTTGGACTTACATAAGATGACGGTGTTGAATTCTATGGAAATCATCCACCCCATCTTCACGTAATACAGCGTGCATCACATTAATTATAATTTCACTAGTTTGACTCACACTCCACTTAGCATATGTTTGAACAAGAGAGTGGCCCTTTTGACCAGCTCTCTTCCTCCGTTTCGGCGTTGAAGGCACTTTCCTCTCGCAACAATAATATTTTTGTTAGGGGTTTAATCGTTTATATTAAACTACATAAGTGGTCTCGTTAGGACGCTCCCTTGAAGGGGTACCTCTCAAATAAATAAGGATCGGTGAGGTACCTCTGACGAATCCACGTTAGCAAGACACCAACTTAGTTCTATCTACTGTATATTTTCTCTCTAATGCTAACACATGAGTACCATTGTTTGTATAGTATATATGTCTGGGCTCATAAATTGAGTCATGGACCGTCATACCAGTGACACAAATAGGATAAATAGGAGACCCATTGTACAGGTAACAATAGGAGAGAATAGTGGTGCATATTGTGGGGCAGAGATGTGAGAGAATGATGATGTGCATTGTGGAGATACAGAAGTGAGAATATGATGATGTACATTTTGGGGACAAAGAAGTGAGAGCACGACGATGTACATTGTGGGGACAATGAACTGAGAGAATGATGATGTACATTGTTGGGGCAAAGAAGTGAGAGAATGATGATGTACATTGTGGGGACACAGAAGTGAGCGCACAACGATGTACATTGTGGGGACAAAGAAGTGGGAGAATGATGATGTACATTGTGGAAACAATGAGGTGAAAGAATGGTGATGTACAGTGTGGGGACACAGAAGTGAGAGCACGAAGATTACATTGTGGGAGACACAAAAGCGAGAGAATGATGGTGTACATTGCAGGGACAAAGAAGTGAGAGAAAAGTTATATACCTTTTGGGGGCAAAGAAGTGGGAGAATGATGATCCTGACTGTGAGGACAGATATGTGAGGGAATACGCGTGTACATTGTGGGGACTAAGAAGTGAGAGAATGATGATGTACATTGTGGGGACAAAGATATGAGCTAATGACCGTGCATATTGTGGGGACACCGAAGTGTAATTAGAGTCTCTCTCTCTTGGGCGCTAACTCTAACAGGGATGGTAGGGATATGCGATCATGCCCGGGAGGGCGGGGGTGGGTGTGTGGGGATGTGGGGATGGGGGGGGGGGTAGAGTGTGGGGGTGGGGTGGAGTTGGAGTTGGTGGGGGTGTGTGGGGTGGGGTGGGGGGGGGGAGGGGGGAGGGAGACAGCAGAAATTCTCTCTGCGGTTGTTACATTGCTAGCGGTTGTCGGGTTCATATATATGGTGTTAATTGGTCGCTATAAAGGCATTATTGCTAATTATTTACCCCAAGTTGTCTATCTTCTCCTGTGTGTGCCTATCTCTAAATTTTGGTTTGGGGATCCCGTGCTAGCCAGTAGTCTGGAGCGAGCGAAATGTTTTGTGGTTTAAGGTTTTTGATGGACACAGACGAACGTTATCTGTTAGATTATCAAGCACATCTACTCTTGCAAAGTCAGGCGAATCTTCTGCTTGGAGATGAAGACTGGCTTGAGCGACATCAAGGACTCGACGAGGTCCAAGGGCAATCCTACCGAGTTTCAGATGCGGCGGTCGAATCGGGTAACTAAGAGGAAAGAGTTTAGGGAATCACTGTCGAGTCTAGGTGCTGCAGCAGTCTAAAGCGATGGCTTCTGGGTGAGGTGGCAGTTATCTGGTTCAGTTGTTAAATTCAACGGGGTTTAACCTGACCATGGGCCAAGCGGTCAAAAAAGAAGAGGAGTCACTAGTCAATAGCGAAGATCGTGCTGCAGTGTTCCAGTTAGGGTCATGCTGACGCCGTGCTAGTGGCCCTTGCGATGTTTGAGCGTCAATATCTTCTCTTGGGTGGAAAAAATGAAATGGCGGCAAGGGGTCACAGGACTGGCTAAAAGCAAAAGAGGACGGTGGCTGGTAGCAATGCATCAATACAGAGCGGTCTCAGCAGCGTGAATCAAGCGTGACATTGAGGTTATTTGCAGTGGGTGTGGGGAGGCAGCACTCGGAAGAGGTGCAGAAAATTAGGCAAGCTGAGGAATGTGGAGAACTGGATGCACAGCTTTCCTTGATCTACGGCTAAAGTTTACTTAAAGCCGGCACGCAGGCAGTTAGGACGAGCTCAGATCGGGATTCGTCGCTGTCCTAGGCTGGAACTATCAGGGGAAGGCGGTTAAAAAGTCTACCATTGACTTTCTGTTTAGGGGAGTTTAGGGCCTAGTATTCCAGATGAGAAGAATGCCTTTTTGGCGGAAAGGAGCATCTCCAATCACAGTACTACTTTATTTCGTCATGGTTGTGCACAGCACATAGGACGACGCCCGTAAATTTGGACGTCCAGGTAACTATTTGAAAGACGACACTGCTGGCGATGCTAATGTATATCTTTATGGTGAGCGGGGCACAAGATCACCATCGAATTTGGTGGCTAAGATGGACGATCTCTTAAAGTAAAAACAAGATAGCGGTAAAAAAAGGAAGAAAAGCTAGATCCTCACTCGATGCTTAACATCGGGCCAAAATATCAACAGCATTAAATCTGTAAAGAATAAGAAAGTTGCAGATGTTAGTGCATTTAAGATTTAACACAATTCACACAGAAAAGAAAAGTACGTCACACCGGCTCTAGGTTCTGCAATTGCAGACATTACTGGCTTCGAACCAGCCGCGGTACGGATGTTTCCAGGGCATAATTGTGTACGGTTATTTAGTCCTCGATGGCTGGTAATCACAATGCCAAAAAGATGACCGTGGAGTCTCAGGCAGGAAAAGTTCCCGCTTGACAGAAGTAGAAGAACAGTTCAAGGATGCATTCACAATGCATCACAGCATGGGGAAGTGTTAGATAAGTTTCGATACGTTCCCAGAGCATTGGATGCGGGAGGAGAGCTGGATAAGTTTAGAATGCAGGAGTGTCCTCTGTTAATTCGGGCAGTAAAAGTACGGTTCCATGGGATGTCACGTCTCAGGTTCTTCAGATGGAGGCGCGGTTGTGAACACAAAGGCTGGATTGGGATTCTCCAATCTGGAACGAGTACCAAGTTCAGGAAGTTCGTAGGTTTCTTCAGCTGCAGGCAAGCGGCACACAGTGTCCAAGCACGGTCTCAAGGATCCACAGAAACTGGTGTACACAGGTTCATACGAGAGAGTTACATAGTTTATATTTCAGTGCGCGGAGGCAGGAACACGAAGTTCGGTGCACAGGAGCTCATACAGCTCAGAGAGAACGGAAAGTTCTCGGGAGGGAGGGTGGACAATTTAGGTTGCTAAATTGGACATTTTTCTGCAGGACCTCGACAAAAGCGATGACAATGCTGGCTGATGGCTATCTAAATGTAAATTTCTGTGAGTGGTCTAAAAGGACTAAAGTTCCATTGGTGCGGTGTCACTGGCAGTACCATAGTGGAGCAGCAGACAGCCCATCGGCTGGAACAGATGGCGAACATTCAGCAGCGAAGATGGCAAGAATTTCTTTGCATCGTTTCAGGAGAATTGGCAGCTATTATATTGGCCAACTCTGCACCTCATTATCTTTTGGCGAATGGCTAGCATCTTAGAAACGGTGTTAGCCAGCCAGTGAGCAGCTCTAGCAGTATGTAAGCGAGAGAGGCTAGCCGAGCAATGGTGTTGCCAAGTTCATGTTCTCTCTGAGGTTAAGCTTTGCTTCAGGGCAGTTTCCTAGGTTGTCGTTTTCAAAATAACTTTGATACAATATTTATAAAGTGGACCTCTTCGGCTCTCTGTCAATACTAAATACACAGTGGTGGCATTGTGATCAACAGAGATAATACGAAGAGAAAGTCGTGCAGAAATTATATTTACAGCCCACAAAGGTCCACCCAGTCAATGGTATCACGCGAACGTGTCCGTGTCCTACCCTTATGAAGAAACACTGTTTATTCCAGGGTTGGGGGCGGGTGGGGTGAGTGGGTGGGGTGGGGGAGGGATGAGGGTACGCCGAGTGGCCCAGCGCATGCGCAGGGGAAGGAAATCTTAACTCAGACTTTTCCTCGCCTTTGCGCTCGTACTGTCATACGTCGGGGATAACCGTAGTACAACCTGGCATTTACTGGTCCCGTTGGCTAGTCCTTCTTGCTACCCGACCACACGAGTATGTGTATATGGTAACAACAGTTTCGGGTGCAATTAGTTAAAAAATATTCAAGGGCTTCCCCGCAGTTATTTTTAAATCGAGGTTTGTACTTTAGAGACAAAAAAAATCTAACCTATGTTTGGCCTGATATGAACTAACCTGAGCTCTGCGTAAATGAGACGTGATTTGGTGACATCAGGGTAATCTTGAATAAACTGACGAGTGATATTTCTGAACGTCTCCAGGATCCATACTTTACCATGTTCTGACCCGTCCAGCTCATAGACCTACAGCAAATACGAATGTTTGATATGTCTGTTTCGCGTCTGCCCATTATTGGGTCAATCATTCATCATATGTGTGCAACCTTTTATTCACATATCTTCGAGCTCTATGTACACAACGTGTATTCATGATGTTCACATATTCATCTCTCCATTCATCTTTTCATATACACATGTATACTTACACTCACTATTCTATCCCTCCATCTAGCCGTCAGTTAGTCCTAGATTCCAATCCCACTGTATATCCTTTGATACACCTATTTTCTGTATGTATCAGCAATGGACCTTTCCAGTTTATCCATCAATCATATGACAGCATAATCAACTACGTGACGTGTAGGATGACGTCATACCCAAAGACGTCACGCATGATGTAGCTAAGTTCGTCATGATCGTTAAATTGATGACGGGCTTGGCGTTGTTGTACTAATTGTATGTCTTTACTATTTAAAAAACATTTTATTGAAAATTTTGAAACTAATTTGACTGGGCGGTGTTGCTGCCATAGGCTACCCAGTCATATTAATTTCAAAATATTCAACAGCTTATCTGTATAGTTTTCTGGAAATTGAGATTCAGAGAGTGCTGCGACAGATTGATCCCAACACGGGCAACACGTGGGTGGAGCTTAACTAGAGATGGGCGGGGAATAGCCCATAAAACTGGATTTCTCCATTACTGAACATGCGTGTGGAAGTGAACCTAACATTTTTACAAAAGTCAAGCAATACAGACATGCAGGTGAGATACATTTTCACGAATGATAAACGCAACACATATTTCATTCCTGAGGCTATCAATGATTCCCACTACTTGCCCTGTAGGTGGGGCTTAGAATACACCTTCCGTATCCTCTGCGTGTCGTAAGAGGCGACTAAAGGAGGTAAGGGTGAGGTAACCCTGACAGAAACCTCGAGTGCTGAAGACGGAGTTTCCAGGCCGCACGAATTTGATACGACAAACAACATTAGCTGACACGGCATTGAGATACCAAATACCTTTTCACCATTCTTTAAAGTGATCGCTTATATATATATATATATATATATATATATATATATATATATATATATATATATATATATATATATATATATATATATATATATATATATATTAGCGTTTGATGGGTGTGCTCATGGACATATTTATAGTTACCGGAGCAAGAAGAGCGCGAATTTCAAGGTACTGCACGTTATCGTCCCGAAATTCTCTCATAGCTTCATATATGTAGTCCTTGAAGACCGGCGCGTAAAAGACGAGACCAGAGAGTGTGCCAAAGCATGCCTCAAAGTACCTCCAAATGGTTTGACTATCTGGATATCGAGCGCCTGGGTTGTCAGTCATCATGGAAATATTGTTGTAAATCCTTTAAAAAATCAAATATACATAAACCTGCATAAGATGGAACTAGCCGTTTGATGACAAATGTTGGCTGTTCTCCAAGTCAGGTATTCTTAAAGAACCGCAATCATTAGGCGCCAAAAGTAGCATTAATGACTATTGTGTTATATGGTCACTTGTTTACGCGGCTCGCTAAGGTGGTTGCCTAATGCCGATTTATCTGTCTATTAAATAATATGTGTGGAACACATGCAGATTGCTGTGGAATAGAGTATTCGTTTATTACAATTTGGTAAAGTCCACCAACCTGGTTTTTCTAATTTACATCATTGTGTATTCACTATGAGCACAATACTAACATCTAGGTATGTCTAATAGGTGTGTCCGGGCGGCCGCAGTCTCGCGCCTGTCCACCCCACCCCCTCCTCCAATACCCACCCCAGAAAAAGGGGCGAGGGTAATCAGACACGAAGGAAGAAATTGAAAGGATGGCATGAGAAATCGAAGCCTCAGTGGGATACGTCGGTGGCGAGCGGTCTTCAGTCGTGCTAATGAGGTCGCGGTGTTAAAATCACTCTCACCAGGCACGGTGAATCAGCAACAGTGTTTTTGTCGCAAAGAAGGTGAGCTGAGAGACGCAGCAAACTGGAGGCTGCGCTTTCCTTATCCTATTCTAAGTCGCTACCCTAGGAGGTGCTTAGGCCTGTCAAAGTAATGCGGATTGCGCTGTGTGAGGCATGCAACGACTGCAGTAGTTTCGAATGGGAGCTATATGGAAGGCGGCAAAAGAATTGACCACAGATGACTTTAATCAAAAAGGGTGTTCCAAATGAAATGCGGCGGGCTATCGAGCAAGAAAAATGGGGAAGCCGTTTTGGTGGCGGACCAGGCGGCTTCGATCGCATCTCTATTCTGAATCTTCACAAGCAGAGCTTGAGAGTCCGAAAGTGATGGCTATGATGGACAACATCTTTTTGGAAAATCCTACAGGCAAAAAAGGGCCACAATAAGAGCGAGAGAAACAAAAACCCTCAAGGCGGTATACATGAGAATCTGTAAAGAAATAGAAAACCAGATTAGTTAGTACATTTATGTTTTAATGTACACTTTTCAAGTCCTAGTAGAACGGCAAAAGTAATGTGTCACACAATCCCGTGGATACAGGGCCCAAGTTTCGCTATTGCGGACGTTGTTGGTTTTTAAACCAGCCTTGGCAGTAGTTTCCTAAGGCACAACGTTACGTGGTGACTTTGTCCTCAGAAAGCCGGGCTGACAGAAACTTCTTAAAGCAGAGAAAAGTTCAGGCAGATCCTCGTGAAAAAGCAAGCACAGCGGCAGCAGTAGAAGTAAGTTTTCGCATGATGTCTTGTCACAACGAGTCTTCTTGGAGGTGGAAATCCGGAGTGGCACAGAGCAGAACTCGGTCGGAGGCTGGTACCGAATGTTGTGTTTCAAAGTTCTTCTGCAGAAGGCGGTTTTTCTTCAATGGTCATTGATGTAGGCAGAAGGTGGCACAAGTTGGTTCGACAGCGACAGCAGCTGGTTCGGCCCTTCTTCCGTATCAGGGGAATGCGCAGAGTTCCTGTACCCTCGTCTCTTTGAGTTGCACAAGGATCAGCGGAAAGTCTGTTTAGTCGTGGTACAATTTAGGCTGTTGGTTTGCCCACTTTCTTTAGCAGTCTTTCAAAAAGGCGGTCGAGTGCTGGCGTCTAAGTAGTTGCCACTCACAATGAGCGGTTACACTATGTAAAGTTCTGCGGTGAAATTCATAAACGTAGCAAGTGAAGCTGGAACAATGAAAAAGACAGTCGCCCAAAGCCTGTCGAGGCACAGTTTGTTTGACGCAGCACTGGCTGGTGTTATACTAGTCAACTCTGCATCTCAGTATCTTCTGGCGAATGGCTAGCATCTTAGATATGGTCTTAGCCAATCATGAGTTGCTAACGTTAGTGAGTGAGCTCTAGCAGCGTCTGGGCCGGAGTTAGCCGATCAATTGCGTGGCTAAGGCTTTGGCTTCCTTATTCAAGGTGGATGGCGTTTAACGTCAGTTCTAAGGTTGCTTCTTTCTTAAACATTCTCGCAGTTTCCGTTTTGAGAAACTGGAATCTTCAAGCTTTCTAGCAGTAAAGAACATTCGCGGAAAACATTGTGGATAAACGCGACAGCGGCAGCAGCTGGTTCAGTCCTTCTTCCATATCAGAGGAATGAGTAGAGTTCCTGTACACGGGTTTCTTTGAGTAGCACAAGGAGCAGCGGAAAGTCTGATTAGCCGTGGTACAATTTAGGCTGTTAGTTTGTCCGCTTTCTTTAGCAGCCTTTCAAAAAGGAGGTCAAGTGCAGGCGTCTAAGTAATTGTCACTCACATCGAGCAGTCACAGTGTGTAAAGTTCTGCGGTGAAATTCACAAACGTAGCAAGTGAAGCAGGAACAATAAAAATGACAGTCGCCTGGAGACGATGTCGATCAGTCAGCGCTAAACCTGTCGAGGCATGATCTTGTTTGACGCAGCGCAGGCTGCTTTTATACTAGTCAGTTCTGCATCTCAGTGTCTTCTGGCGAACGGGCAGCGTCTTAGACATGGGTCGTTAATGTAAGTGACCGAGCTCTAGCAACGTCTGGGCTGGAGTTAGCTGATCTATGGAGTGGCTAAAGCTTTGACTCCCTTATTCAAGGTGGGTGGCGTTCAACATCAGTTCTAAAGTTGCTTCTTTCTTAAACATTCTCGCGGTTTCCGTTTTGAGAAACCAGAATCTTCAAGCTTTCTAACGTACCGAACATTCACGGAAAACATCGTGGATAAACACGTTTCAGCGCATAACTATTTCTTCATTGTGTACATTGTAGATGGATCCTAACAAACGGAAAATGTGAGAGCTAACATAGAGACTAAGATTTGTTGAACTGTCAACAGACACAGCACCGGCCAATGGAAGTGACTCTTTAAGACAAGTGATGTCATATTCACTCGGATGAGTATAGTTAGAGACTAGTATGCTCTTTAACTTCTAAAAGATTTTAAATTAATCAAGTCGATCTGATGACTATTTTAAAGAAATTCTTTTGGGGAAAATGTGGATGTTACCGTTTTATTTCAAGCGCTGATCTTTTATTACTGTTCTTGTTGGCGAGAACGAATGCACTAATACATGCTCTTAAATAACAAGTAAGGGATGCTAAAGTTTACTTTATCTCAAAGGGTATTGGATTCTTAATGGCACTACGCCTCTATAATAGTCATATAGAGCTAGCTTAAGATAATATCGCTAGATAAACTGGATGAAATCTACGAATTTTATGAACATCTCGTAGCATCTTGTCGCCAACATATTGTCAAGCATCGAGCAATAGTATCATTACAGTATTGGGAACTGATTTTGTGTTGTTATATTTAGCAATAGCATACTGTACTGTAATGCATTTTCTGTTTGACTGTCCGGCTGTTGAATTTCTGCAGACTACATTTTCCATGGGGCTTAACTCGGGATATGCTAAATCTTTTGAAAACAATTTGATTTCAGTCAAATTCTTTGCAAAAATATTAACCAGGCCCAGAGTTATAATCAATTGAAATTATTGTCTGGTGGCTTGCAGCAGTCAGAGGATTAGTTGTTCAATCTATACTCATGCTGCTCCTGCATGCCTAGACATGCACAGTTCTGAGTCTGTGCACTCACCATTGGTCGAACTGAACAGAATCTGCAGCAGCTGCTCTCTCGTCTTGCACGGATGTCCAGAGACACTCTGTAATAAAGAGGCATGGTGGTCGTGATTTGAAGCACACTGAGGCCCGTTTTATAAGTCGAACTTTCTGCAGCGCCGTGCTAATGACGACTGTTTGATTTATATAGTGGACTCTGTCATTTTCAGGCAGATTTAGCTGACACGGCACAAGATAGGTTCGCCTTATAAATCAGGCCTAACAAACAGTCGGCGAGAATCCAGCCTAGTGTGCAGGCTTCTGGTGATGCTGTTGGACCTATTGTAGTGATAGTGGTATGGTAGCTGTATTACGGGTAATCACGCAATTGTGGTAATGTATATGTGATGATGGCACAGTGGTGGTAATGGTGATGGTGTGCTTGTGACGGTCGGTGTTGTATAATTGCATTGCAATGATGTAGTTGTAGTTATGTTTACGTCTACGGTGTTGAGATGATGGTGCGTCAGTTTTGGTGATGAGTACGGTGGGATTCTGGTGATGGCCGTGGTACGCATATAGAGATAGGTATGGGATGACTGTGGTAAGGTAATGACTCAGTTGCTGTGGTGATGGTGGTGTTTTAGTAATGGTGGGTTGGTTGTTGTTTTGATGTTGGGTTTAGTTGTTCTGTGATGGAGTTGTTTCAATTGTAGCGATGAGCTGATGGTAGTGCTCCAGTTGTGTGATGGTCGTGCCCAGTTCTGGTGATGGTGGTGCCCCAGTTGTGGTGATGATGGTTCTCCAGTTGCGGTGATGGTGGTTCCGAGTTGTGCTGATGATAGTGCCCCAGTTGTTGTGATGGTGGTGCCACAGTTGTAGTGATGGTTGTTCTCCAGTTGTGTTGATGGTGGTGCTCCTGTTGTGTTGATGGTGGTGCTCCAGTTGTGTTGATGGTGGTGCCCCAGTTGTGGTGATGGGGGTGCTCCAGTTGTGGTGATGGTGGTGTTCCAGTTATGGTGATAGTGGTGCCCCAGTTGTGCTGATGGTGGTGTTCCAGTTGTGGTGATGGTAGTGCTCCAGTTGTGGTGATGGTAGTGTCCCAGTTGTTGTGATAGCGGTGCCCCAGTTGTGGCGATGGTGATGTTCCAGTTGTAGTGATGGTGGTGTTCCAGTTGTGGTGATGGTGGTGCTCCAGTTGTGGTGATGGCGGTGTTTCAGTTGTGGTGATAGTGGTGCCCCAGTTGTGGTGATGGTGGTGCCCCAGTTGTGGTGATGGTGGTACCCCAGTTGTGGTGATGGTGGTGCTCCAGTTTTGTGATGGCGGAGTTGCAGTTGAGGTGACGAGAGTGGTGCTTCAGTTGTCGTGATGGTGGCGCTTCAGTTGTAGTGATGGTGATGATGCAGTTGTAGTTGTGTTGATGGCGGTGATGCAGTTGAGGTGACGAGAGTGCTGTTTCAGTTGAGCTAATGGTGTTGTTTCAATTGTCCTGATGGTGGTGCTTCAGGTGAGGTAATGGTGGTGCTTCAGTTGGGGTTATGGTAGTGCCCCAGTTGTGGTGATGGTGGTGCCCCAGTTGTGGTGATGGTGGTGCCCCAGTTGTGGTGATGGTGGTGCTCCAGTTGTGGTGATGGTGGTGCCCCCGTTGTAGTGATGCTGGTGCCCCAGTTGTGGTGATGGTGGTGCCCCATTTGTGTGATGGCGGGGTTACAATTGAGGTGACGAGAGTGGTGCTCCAGTTGTCGTGATGGTGGCGCTTCAGTTGATGTGATGGTGATGTTGCAGTTGTAGTTGTGTTGATGGCGGTGATGCAGTTGAGGTGACGAGAGTGCTATTTCAGTTGAGCTAATGGTGTTGTTTCAGTTGTCATGATGGTGGTGCTTCAGGTGAGGTGATGGTGGTGCGTCAGTTGGGGTTATGGTGGTGCTTCAATTGCGGTGACGGTGGTCTTGCATTTGTGATGATGGTAGTGTATCAGTTGTGCTGATGGTGTTGTTTCAGGTGCGCTGATGGTGGTGCTTGAGTTGAGCTGATGGTGGTGTTTCAGTTGTGCCGATGGTGGTGATACAGTTGTGGTGATGGTGGTGTTTTAGTTGTGGTGATGGCGGTGTTGCAGTTGAAGTGACGAGAGTGGTGAGTCTATTATCGTGATGGTGGTGTATCGGCCGCGGTGATGGTGTCTCAGTTGAGATGGTGGTGTTTTAGTTGCGGTGATGGTGTTGTCTTAGTTATGTTGAGGAGCGTTTGTGTTGCAGTTGTGGTGAAGGTTGTGTTGCGGTTATGATGGTGATGGCGAGATGCTGGTGATGCAGTTCTGGGGGTACTTTATGTGTGGTGACGATGGTGGGGGGAGGGGTGAGTGGTTAGAGTTATGGTTACCTTGTCGAGTTACTATTCGTCACGAGTGTATATCTGGTGATAGTGGTTTCATATTTGTCGTGATAGTGGTGTTTCAGTTGTCGTAATGGCAATGTTTCCATTGTAGTCATGGTAGTGGTGTAGTTGTGGTGGTGACGAATGGTATATAACGAAGTGACAGCAGGCGAGGGCAAGGTCTGCCTATGAGGGACGATAAACCGCATCCTTAGCTTCAAGCTTTTTAACCCTATGAAAACGATCGTAATTTGGCCCCACCACGCTCTATTTTCTCGGGAGCTGTCTACCCTTTTGACACCCCACACACACACCCACCCCACCCCTCTATATGTATGAGGAATAAATGAATGCCCGATATAAACCCGAGGACCGAGGTAGGCACGGACGTATCAATTCTGTATTCATATATTTTCCTATACAGCTTACAGCACCCTATTCGTATATGCACTATTGGAGGACAGGTGAAGGCGATTAACATTAGCCCTTTAGTAATTTTGCTATTACTATTTATTTACTATATATTACTATTTATGACTCGCCTAGTAGACCTTTTATATCCAGTAATATGCTTAAAACTACCTCATTATATGTATGAAATATGTACTGACTGTCACCACCGCCTAGGAAAACCTACTAAAGGCAGCGGCATCTCTTTATTTGTGATTAATGAATTATTTACACATCATGAAACTCATCCACTTCATGATCGGCTTCACACGATTGGTACTCATCATGCGTTGGCAGGATACGGACCCGGAACATTCATTGTACGAGTTGTCATCGTTGCCACAGATACGCATGTTTCACGTGGTATGTGTGGGTGCGCGCGCGCGCGTGTGTGCGATGGTGTGTGTGGGTGGGTGTAAGCCAGTAATGAGATTACAACTGTCAGTGTTGATTATGTGTACAGGATGTTGCAATGCATCTTTAGCTTTACGATATCATCCAGAGAACCCAATGTTATCGAGCCATGTTACCAATTGTATATAAGTAATTTTGTATTTTGTTCCCTTGAGACTCACTCCATAAACGGTTTCACCCTTTTGTGACTCGTCAGACGGATGGAGAATTCGAACCCGAGTCTTTTGTTGTACGAGTTTCCGTTGATCACACAAGACATTAATGAGTCGTACCAGTGTTGATTATGCGATTGTGATGTTCCAAGTCACAATTGCCTTGAACGATCACACAGATAACATACATAGATCATGCGTTTATCCATCCATGTTACCAGTTGTAAAAACATAATATGCATTCCGCTTAATAAGTTTCTTTCCCTGTCCCTGCCATCACCACACGCCAACGCGCACACTTTCAAATAACTACTTTCGGGTTAGTCTGGTTCCAAAATCTGAAAAGGCTGTTATGTAAGAAGCTAGAGGCATTTTGGGTAAGAGCGGGTAAACAAGCTATCTTTCATAATTCGAATATGCTGAATCTGAATATCTTGTTTACCAGACTGATTTTTCGTTTTTCTCTACTCTTCAAAACTAATGACTTTAGGTATAGAGATGTGACTGAATAGACTGATAGAATTGCAACACATCTCCAATCTGAGAAGAGTAAGTCAATAGTTTGGCACAAAAGTTGCTATGCAAAGTACACCGATAAAGGACAGATTAACCGACGTTACAAGTTTGAAGAGGCCACTCGTGCTTCACCGAGTAAAGATGCAGCTCATGAAGTGTCTGCCCATTGAACTGGGATTCTTGTATTTTCTGTCAGCGTCAATGTTCTAAAGAGAGACTGTGTTCTATAAGGACATTGGATATGAGCTAAAGAATAATCGCAGGAGCAAAATATGAACATGAGCTCTGCTTACATGTAGCTGCATGGTGTGAATAACCGTATGTGGGAAATATGGGGAGGACCGTGGATTTGAACACAATTTTGCGTCATGAACAAATGCCAGTCCCCACTTGCTCTTGCCCAGGTTATTGGAAATCTAAGGACAGGAAACAAATCTGTAATGATAGATCTATTAACGCATGGTATCGGCTGCCCTTCTACAGTTGTGCTTGACGGCACATCATCTCTCGTAATTGATGACCAGGCAGGTGTTATGGCACCAGGGAAACCTCATGGTTGTATAACATTTGGAGATCTTGCGGCCAACTTTGTTCGATCAGTTCTGTCTTTGGTGAACAGTTAAATCGTATTGGCATCGCTTTTGACAAGTGTCGTCAATGTTCCATTAAGGGTTTGACGAGGGCGAAAAGATTCAAATGTTAGAGACCAATCCGTAAAATAATTAAGAACATATCTGTGCGACTCCCCGTAAGTTGGTCAAACTTTCTCGCGCTTCCCGAAAATAAGGCAAACTTAGCTCATATCCTTGCAGAGAAACTCATTCTAAGCGCTCCACAAAATCAGACCCATCCATAGACATTAGCAAATGGTAAGCTGAGCACGAAGACTTAGACACCAGAATTGTAGTGAGTTGCTTCAATACAGAACATACTTCTGTTGTTGTGTCTGCACAGGACATCGATGTTCTTATACTTTTATTGGCACATTATGATTAAATGCCTTTCCATCAAAGAATCTAAAATTTATTCCTGTGCACAGTATTCATGAGAACTTCAATCTTTAGTTTCTAAAGAGGAAATCCAAATGATTCGCGCCTTTACGCACTAACAGGCTGCGACACAGTTTCCTATATAGCTGAACACAGCAAGAAAACTGCCTAGAAAGTGTTCATATATAACCATGAGCTCTTATGCAAACTAGGCTTCTGTGACCTAGAAAAAGACAACATCCAATCTACATAAATGTTTATCTGTAATGATTACAATGCACCCACCCCGGAAAGTTGTGACAAAGCAAGGGTACAATTGTTCTTTAGGTGTCAGTCATCAGAAGCCGTGCCGCCAGCAAGTGATGCCGTGTATTATCATATTTACAGGGCGCACTGTGGAGGCAAGGTAACTGCACCGCCCCTATCCTACCATCACCAGAGAATATGAGATGGAAGATGGTTTATGCAACACTTATTTAGACGTAAATGATACTCAGTCCTATCCCAAGTAGTCGTGCACAGATAATTACATGTGGATATGTAAAAGGATATATTCTAAACAGATATAGCTGCGGAAATGCTACACCGAGATGCACTTCAGCGTGTTAATGTATGGTCAGTAATGACATACCGGTATGCAGAAATGTGTAATGCACTAACAATGTCGTCACACCAAACTTATCTAAGCAAATTCTAATATAGATCATGCTCGTAGCACTCATTGGAGTCACAAGGCTTTCTATCAATCCATCAATTTTGTGGTCGCCTTTCAGCAATAAATACAATTTTCAAGATGGCCACCCGGCGGCCATATTGTATTTCAAATTTTACATATTTCATGACGGACCCTCTCTGGACCATATTAAAAGGTTGATCACATAATAAAGTTTTGTATCAGTCAGTCAATTAAAGCAATGAAACATTTTAAACATAAATTCTATGGTATATATGAACATCAGACGGACTGACTGAATACCATTCTTATGTAGGAGCTTTCTGAAATCGGGGTTAGTGTACGTGTGTCTTTAGCTACACATATGTATCATGCATTTTCTCAAATATGCGGTTATATCTAATATAGGAGCAATTAAGATAGTTTTATTAGTCTTTTGAGCGAAAACCTGTCGCCATTTTGTATTTGATTGTGTGTACATTTCTACGCACAATTAAGCTTGGTAAACAAGATTTTCGTATTCAGCATAGTCGAATTATGCAAAAACACTTGTTCACCCACTTCTACCCAAAATCCCTCTAGAAGTTCAATTTCGTGAAAATGGAACCAGACTAGGTGTATATCTCCACGTTTGCGTGTTCGTGCGTGGGTGGATTCGTGCGTGCGTGTGTGCGAGCAGGCGGGCGGGCGGGCGGGCGGGCGGGTGTGCGTGCGTGTGTGCGAGCGGGCGGGCGGGCGGGCGGGCGGGTATGTGTGTAGCACTTTTACCTTCTGAGGTAGGTAGTGTATTAGCAAATCGGAAGCTGAGTTGCTGGCTGCGCACGCACATGTACAGGTTTGGTCTATACGTCGCATTTTGAATTAACCAATCATAGCTGGTCATGCCCAAGTCGTGTATGTGGAGCGCACCACCTGAAAACGTAATGAAAATATACACAAAACTGTCCGAGCGATGACCTGCTCATTCACATCTAAGCTTCGCCAACATTTAGGCGTGTTGGAATAGATTTGAAACATGAATTTCCAGAATTTAAATTTCAAGGTAACTATACAGGTAAGCTATTTTGAAACTAATTTGACTGTGTGTGTTTCTGCCTATTGCAGACTCGTCCACTAAGCAGCTACAGTCATATATTTGAGTGACAGATCGGATTTATCTACTGCGATTACAGCAGCCGATGGGTCGATGGGTCAGTAGGACATGTAATTGAACGCCCACCTGGGTTATAGAATCGTGTGTCCCTAATTAGACAGTTCTCATGACAACACTTGATATGATGTATCACAGCTACAAAGACCATTGGTCTTTAGGTTATTATCATATTTGTGATCACTAGAGTTTGAGACAGATAGTAATACGGCTATCCTCAAGAACTTACCCTTTGGCATTCGGCGTATAAAGTGAAAAACTGGGCTTGCTTCAATCAGAGGTTTGGCTTGGAAGAAATGCAGAGCGGGCGGAAAAGGCGCCCCTTCAAGTGATCGCTGGAATTCAAATCTTTTGTGCGCCATAAGAAGGTCGTTAACATATCTTTCTTTATTAGTCAGAATCTGGCCATGTCCCAGGCGCATTGCGTCCTCTCCTTGAAGAATGGAGTCCCGAGTGGAGAAATAGTTGGAAGCATCAGGTATAGTGGGCACTGGGCCAGACTCAGCTTTCTGGGTGTCGTTGACTGATAGAGCATCACTTACTATTCCATATCCCTGGACCGTCACCAGTAAACCGACGATTGCAAATAAAGCGCAGAGTCCCGGCACGGGTGGCATTATTTAAACCACACCTACGAATTCGACTGTCCTACTTAAATATAAAAATAAGAAACACAATTTAGCATAATATCCGTAGTAAACGTGGCACCAACTTTAAACTAGTTTATTACTCGAGTGTAGAACTTTGATAAGTAAAATGCTTAGCACTAGGCCCATCATATTCGCAGAAACTGATAACGTTCAGCACGACTTTATCAACAACGGTCAACGTGATAAGCGAATTGATAAATTTACTGTAAATATTGTACGAAATGAATGGATTCAAACTATTGTATACATCTCTCATCATTTAATCACTTAATTCACTTTTCCAGAGTATCCATCCATCCATCATCTGACCTCGTATGACGTCATGATCAACTCAGTGCGTGTATGATGACGTCACAATCATTACGTCACAAAGGGTCGATATAGACAGTCATTCAAATCTCAAATAGTCCGACACGTTGTATGAATTGTATGTCTTTGTAATTCTTTGCTATTTAATACACATGCAAGGCAACTAAGGCAGCAACAGCGCCCAGTCAAATTATTCAACAGCTTGCCTGTGTATTTTTTTGGAAATTGATAGTCAGGGTGTTCAGAGATCGATCGATTCCAACAGGGGCGAGGTGTGGGTGAGCTTAGCTAGAGATTGGCGGGGCATAGCTAAAACCGGAAAGGTCCATTGATGAAATGAATTGATGTTGTGTATGTAGTGCCGTTATTAACAACTTACAGTCAAACTGCTCTTTAAATACACAGCTAGTGTCGGTGCAAGATCATGATGATTAGTTAACAATATATAGACTGAAAGTTGTTGCAGTAATAATTTTGATTCAAATTTGTATAAAGTTTGTAGCAAGTAGCAATCACATTGCCTACTAATTATTTTGATAGCAACATCTTTCACGCACATTATCGTCAAAGTATACAACTTCCGAAGAGCACTTGCGCTGAATAGTATTGAAATACGATTTGTCGGCTGTACTGTCGTGAATACGTCCCATGTGCTTAAACATCAAGAGATGGTGGACAGATTGTAGATATGGGATTGTCTGGTGGGAGTCATGACACCGCTGGATGTCTTATATTTTCGAGTAAGTCCCAAGAGAAATTTATGATTTGAAAATACCAGGTGAGCTAGTGGACCGGTTGACTTTATACTTTTAATATTTAACTTATTGTTACATCAGCCAGTGCCGATGATATTCAGTTTCTGCTAAATGGATGGTGTGCAGATATAGCACACTCGAACTTGTTGGATAAAGTTTTATCATCAAAATTGAACTAGTCGAATTAATTGGAATAAGTCCCACGGTTCTGAGTTGTTGCGTATCTGGAAATAGTTTAGATGAAAGTTGTTGCTGTTCAGTCGGCATACACTTTTATGATATTCAGCAGTCGTTTGGATCAATAGTTTAGAAAATAATCGAGGTATAATAATCAGTGGAATCGAACGTGACAAATGGACTTAGTTGATGACGTAGGCATTCTAGATTCTCACATGAGAATGGAACAACATCAGTTGGCAATGAGATCATACAGCTCATGTGCCTATTAACTCTAGCATCCTACAGGCTTATCCATCAATAGGCAATGGACAGGACATGGACATTGTAGCGTCCTGTAGGAATTAATAACATAATCGAAATTTGTATATCAACTATATGTCACTCCTACAATGGCATGCAACAACAACACATTCTATAATGTTGTTAGTTAGCTGACAGATCGCATCAAATCAGAACCAGCTACCACCGCTTTGTCTATGTGAGGCATCATCTCCATAGAAAAATAGCACAGAGTTTGATTGGTCAGAATGACGTCACGATCAATGAGCGTCGATCAAACTCTGTAGCAAAGAATTATATAGAATAGGTTTTGTAGTTGAAATTGAAATGAAGGGATCATTGATTGGTCAGAACGACCAACATTTATTAGGTAGAAACTTCGAGGAAGGAATAAGCAGAAGTTGATTGGTGGACTGATTGTCCGGGTCAATCAAGCTGTGCTTATAACGTACCTAGAAGAACAATAAGAACAGATTCGGGTAGAATCTAAATATCTAGATATGTATAGAACCTCAGATCAGAGATTCTGAGGACTATAAAAGACACACTTTCAGTTAGAGAAAGTTAATCAATCCACCATCTCGATTCACTGGACATCTCGTTGATGTTCAGTTAGCAGATAGC
Organism: Chaetoderma sp. LZ-2023a; assembly: GCA_034401795.1. Taxonomy (NCBI): domain Eukaryota; kingdom Metazoa; phylum Mollusca; class Caudofoveata; order Chaetodermatida; family Chaetodermatidae; genus Chaetoderma; species Chaetoderma sp. LZ-2023a. The sequence continues at coordinate 57,288,037 of CM067370.1, read as the reverse complement.
TATAAAAGTAGAGTAGCCGTAGAACTTGCTTGTTTTGTACCAGTAAGGTAATAGTTTATGATCTGAGCGATTTTGCTCTACGTCTGAAATCACTTTACAAATCTTCTGTACAGTTAAATTAATAAAACACATCATCTTACGTATATGTGAGACAGTAGTTCGATTTACTCTTTCTGTAGCAGTTTAGTAGTTAGGAATCTGATCAGCGAGTCGGAAGCAACATCCGATCCTTACTCGATCTTCTTAGTCAGAATAGGCCCGGCAGCCTTTAAATAATTTCGTCATCACCATCTTCACGACGAGGCGAGCCAGACTGTTCAGTATCCTTCTCCGCCATTGGCAAGAGGTTGTCGCAGCAACCATCACATCATAATCTTACCGATAGTGAAGCGGGACCGTCAAGTAATAAATAGTCATAATCCGGAGATCCGAAATCTTCAAGATGACCGTACACGTGCGGTCGAGGACATTTTCTTTGACAAAGAACCTCAGATTTGAAGCTATAGAGTGCGCATGACCCTCTCAAAGGCTGAATTTCAGAGTTCAGTATTTTCTCGCCCGGTCTGTAGTCTCCAAAATAATATGTTTTTGTTACTAATTATGTTACGCAATCCAACAGTGTCCGATTAATTTTAGTACAATTTTATTTCTGATAAAAATATAAATTTGGGTCTGTTCAATTCCTCTTCCATAACGCCAAAAGAAAATTGAGTCCCTTTTAGAGCATATATATGGTCAAGTTCGACAATAGCGAACTAGATTCCGAGTCGAACTTCAAATAGTTAACTAGCTTGTCAACTATAGTCAACCGAGCACCCGAGCTCGGTTCAGATGGTTAGTGCGATATTTGCGTAAATTTCAAAATGGCGAACACCGATCGCTTGCCACGAACAAATGCATATGGAAGTGTAAATATTTCACTAAATAGCTTAGGTTTGATGAAATTATGCTTTCCCATTGTATGTAAATGTTCCCAAGCCTCTATTCCTTCCCACTTTATGCCATATGGACGCTTTTTGATGTCTTAGAGGACAAAAATTACCCATGATACCAAAGCTTTTTGGAAAACAATTAATGGCAAAAATAAACCTGAAGACAATGGGAAAAATCGATCTTAACTCCCTTTTCCAACATTTTAGAAAAATCAATAAAGGTGACAATGTAGACCAACTCAACCCGGCAGGACTAAACACGACAGAATGCCGCGACCTTATGGAGCAGGCGCCTAAACACGGCATATCTGGCAAATGTTTTAATATAATTATTAATATGCATAAATCAATCTCCTCATTCGTTTTTTACAATTTTGAATCATCCAAAAGTTTTGCGTGCAAGATCGGGGTGAGGCAGGGGTGGGGTGGGATGTTGGGTGTGGAGAACGTTTCCCCCTTATTATTTTCTCTTTTTATAAATGATTTTATAAATGATCTCGAAAGTTATCTAAAAGGATAGGGTCATGTTGGACTCATATCTTTAAGCAGACTAGCAGACGCTCTACATGTGCATTTATATTTATTGGTAAGCCTATTGCTTTACGCAGACGATACCCTTCTAATTAAGATTCAGCAGAATTGCACAAAGAGTCCTAAATACATTTACTGATTATTGGCAAATTAATAAGCTGAAAGTAGATTCCAACAAAACCACAATAATACTCTTTGAAAAACGAAAAGAAAATCAACCACATTTTCAATTAAGCACCCAGGATATCGAAATCGTTGATGAATATCTTTTCCTCGGCGTTATATTCAAATATACTGGAAATTGTCTTGCATGCAGATAACGTAACGCAAAACAGGGAACTAAAGCTATGTTTGCGCTAATACAAAAAATTAAACACTTTAATATTCCAATCGATTTGCAATGCATACTATATGATTCGATGGTTCAACCTGTGTTACTGTATGCATCAGAAGTATGGGGTTTTGAAAATGTAGATCTACTCGAACACTGCCAAATAAAATTTTATAACGTCTTACTAAAATTGAAGCAAAGTAAGCCAAACCCCGTGGTTTATGGCAAGTTAAGTAAATTCCCCCTAAAAATCATCGTCCTGTGCAATATGATCCGATATTGGGCAAGCCGGGTCAGTGCTGGATACAGCAAAGTTTCATCACTCCTCTAGTTTTGCGCGTTAGAACGTATGCAAACAAATAATATACGGATCAAATGGATACATAATATTAAAATGATTCTTGACTCAACGGGACAAGGTAACGTGTTTAGCTTAGAATATATTAACCAGAAGGAACTTGTCAAACGAACCAGACAATGCTTAGAGAATATATTTATGCACAAGTGGAAATATGATATTAACGTTTCAAATAAGTGGACATTTTACGCACTAATAAAATAGAAATTTAAATTTAAATACCTAAAGAAATTAGACACCAGAGTAGCTTTAATACTATGCTATTTAAGAACACTCAACCATCACTTAGCAATAAAAGCCACACGCTGGGTGGGAATCGATAGAATGGAGAGAGTACGCGAACTATGCAATGCCGATGGAATACACTTCCTCTTCGTATGCCCGAGATATGAAACAGAAAGGATGAAATTTGTACCTGTCTATTATAAAAGAACTTATACAGATGACAAAATTAAAGGTCTATTCCAATTATGCAACGAACCTATTTTAAATCGATTATGTAAACTTTTATTGCATTCCAAGAAAAAGAATAGATAATTGTTCAGTGTTGAAAACTAAATTAAAGATTTGTAATCAAGCAAGCAAACGACGACGACGACGACGACGACGACGACGACGACGACGACGACGACAAAAGCAGCGAACAACACCAACAACAACAACTGAATTGCTATACTACTACTACTACTACTACTACTACTACTACTACTACTACTACTACTACTACTACTACTACTACTACTACTACTACAACAACAACTGCTACTATGTTGCATGTTTAGATCATTGCCAATCCTATAATAATAATAATAATAATAATAATAATAAAAATAATAATAATAATAATAATAATAATAATAATAATAATAATAATAATAATAATATATTGTCGAGCAAATAATATTTAACTATTATAACTTATTATGTATCCTTATATCACGTATAATGTACATATATCTCTACCGTCAACTGTATAAACGTAAAGCACACCTCATATGCTACAGTTGTCGCCTGAGAGAATAAAGGTATCTTGACTTTGACTTGACGTCACCGGCTATCGGGACTAGTCCCATAGCGAATGTATGTGCTTAGCTGCTCTACGGCTATAACTCTATGGCTAGATCGAATATGGACTCAGGGCATTGCACGCTGGGTAGCATTGCATACTGGGTAAATTACACAGAAATCAGCATACATCTCATATCTCATGCACATACGCTTTTTTGCTACTTAGCGAACCACGAGAGCTTTAACTTGACACACGAGTCGACACTTGGGAGACCACACATGTCTGGACCTCGCCATAGTGGGATTCAGCGGGTCTGTAAACGTCCGCTGTGAATCAGCTTGCTTTTAACATGCTAACCCATGTATCAGTCGCTTGATACATACATTAGAATCGACTCGATCCGTCCAGGGACTCATGTGATATCAGCATCTACTAAGTTTCAGCAAATTATGAGCCGCATTTCGTGTGTGTCAGGTTTTATTTTTAAGACGAATTAAGAGGGTCTATTTTTCTATTAACTACAGTAGCGTAGCCAGGGGGAGAGCAGGGGCAGGGCTCGCCCCCCCCCCCCACCCCGGGACCAATCTTCCTAAATGTGGCGCCTAAATCATGTCCGTAACACATACAAGTTTCTGGATGTCCCAACTGCCAAGCCACCTTTAACAAGTTAATTTAGATTGAAAATTAGAACTATTTGAATTAACAACATTTGTTAATGTTTTCTTGTCATGCTTGTTCATCGCTATGTTGAGACTTTTTGTTTTAATTACGCTACATTAAGACAAAGAATAGTAGAATACCCGCTACTTTCTCGGTAGAATACAATAATTGGTGACGCTGGGATGCTATTTTCTCTTTATTAAAGAAATTTAAGCAGATTCCGACGCCTAACTGGTATGCGAGGTGGCGCCATTTGAAGTCCTCGCTCAAGTGGGGTGGCGTCTTTTTAGACCACGCTCCCCTGACGTAAAAACCTGGCTACACCATTGATTAACTATTCTTTTTACTAAAGACTGTCAACTTTATATCACCTCGTTCTGGGTAAAATAATAGTCTCTGGTATGACTACCGTACGCTTCGTGTGCTTTCAATATTAAATTTTCTTTATCTCCCAAATCGGGGTGGGGCGTAGAGGGAAATACTACGACAATGGCCTCTCTAGACTCACAAGCACGCCCCTCTCCGTGGCGGAGAAAAGATAAGGGATTATGACATTCAAAGAAATCTGACAACTGATTGGGCAGGCTGAAAAGGGCTTTCCGGGATAATGACGTAATTTTCTTCTTCTTTCAGGAATAAGCACCCGATAAAGTAGCACCGCCGTTTGCGTAGTTTAAATTTTATCAACGAATCATATGGACCATGCTAATAATTATATCTAATTCTATACGACACATCAAGCAAGTAAATAGTTAACAATGTATACATTGACCGATCTAGGGCGTGGGATGACCCGAGCGGTAGGGCATGTTATACGATTTGCGGCAACGTAGCGCAGTACTCCTAATCATTGGAGGGAAATACAAACAACATTATGTTATATCGTTCGCTAGGATTTTAAAATCAGGTTTATCCAGACATTTGCAACAGAACACGTGGATTAATGCACTCTTGCGAGTAAATACATGATTATAATCTATCTTGGTAAGAATGACAATATCAACAATGCAGCATACTAATGCAATACACAGTCTCAGTAGTTAGATTTCGCCAAATTAGGTCTTTAAATGTTATCTTACTCACTGTTATTTGATACGTCACTACGTGTCGTCAAATTGCGCAAAAATGTTCGTGAATACGTAGCATTAACTCCGAGTGGCACTGCACAAAATAAATAGCCTATGCTGTCTACCAGGAAAATCGCGTACGTTCAATTCGTCGTGCCGGATATATTTTTCTCTCTCACCACAACCACCACCACCACCGCCACCACGACCCAGTTAGAGCATGATGATGTGTGCATAAATAACGTACTATTTATTCCGGACACTGACTGGTTTATTATCATCATAATCCTTCCCTGGAAGCAGATGCCGCGTGGTATGACATGATATTGTCGCTAACTCGTGTGAAACTACTAGGTTAGATGGATATTTCTCGTTACCAGACTGAAGTTATTCCCTCGGTGTCGCCGGGAGATCGACCATCTGAAACAACGGATAAGCTTCCCAAAGGTTTTGACGAATCATATGCGTGAGCTTTGCCTCTGGGCTGGAGGCGAAACTTACTGATGAAACGGGTGTATCTGATCTTTAAATAGTGAATTAAAGGTTGAATGTCCAGTCTTTGCCTATTCTCTTCTTGGTTGCTCTATCATTAGTCCTGCCATTCTATAGTCACTTTTTCCCAGACCGAGTAGACAGTATGACCGTAAGAAGAAATGCTATTTTTAAATAACCCGGAACCAATCCCTATAATAATAATAATAATAATAATAATAATAATAATAATAATAATAATAATAATAATAAAACAAACTACTGTAGACTTTATTGTCACAGTCTGCCAATATAACGTCACAGTTATACTCCTAATGTGGTTAATTATATCCCAAAATATGCTATATTATATCTATATCAACATATATCAAAACTACCGGAGACATCTGTTTAACTATTGCACCAGGACAATGGAAACTAATTCTTCTCCATGAGGTTTCCGGTCATGGAGTGTCGGTTATTAACTTTTAGTCATAATATTACTAACTATGATCCCGGGGGTATGTGTTCTTAGCTTTGTAGTGATACCGCCCAAGCTCCTACAAACTGCCAGATTAAACTACTTTATAATCATAAATCAGTCGCCATGGCTAGTAGAGGTACCTGTGCATTCGTGTTGGTCAATAGCTAGTGTTATTTCAAGCTGGATGAATCTACTAAAGTATTGATGTCATGATCAACTACGTCGTCTATAGGTTGCCGTGACAGTCTTAATTGACGGACATACTCCGTCATAAATCCTAGGAATAGTCCGCCCAGCTGTACAAATTGTATGTTTTCGCTATTTAATAACTATTCTGTTGAGTATTTTGAAACTAGCTTGACTGGTCGCTGTCGCTGTCATAGTCATATATAGTGCCATAAAATTGGGATTCTGGGAATCCATTATTTAGAGCATACAGATCGACCCAACACTCGCAAAGCATGGCCGGAACCTATCCATAATTGTGCGGGGCGTATAGCCAAAGGTGGATTCATCAATTACACGGCACAGTGACCACCCCAAGGTGCTTATTCACCGGTTGTTAATAGAATGTGATCACGGTTGACAAAAGATTGTCACTAGTCAAGGGTTCACCAGGAAGTGTCCTTGCAATTAATTGTTTAGTGATCAAGATTGGTCATGGAGATCTCGGTCCTCCCACCGAAGACGTCCAACAGCAGCCCACAGGAGACAATTTATAAAAAATATTTACCACTGGCGTGGCCGACTCGCTTAGCAGGGCAAAATCTTCAAAGAATTGTCCCCTCCACGTCCGCAAATATCGTTTTTATCGAAAGTAATCCCGAGATGTTTATGACAATCCTTTATTTGTCAAGATTGGCTTTTTGAATGTCCATTTGTATGAGAAGAGAAGACAGTTTTTGAAAATGTATGACTGGAATGAGTGGCTTGGTAATCGAGTCAGTCATTCCAGTGGTAAATCATCAAAGATTATCTTCTTGGAATTCAAATACACATTTACCAAGATCAATAAATAATAGATGCTGATAATTCTGCATGACATGGGTTAATTTTTTACTGTTCAACCATTGCGATTAGAAACATTTGTCATTCAGTCTACTATAGACACATACTCAGTCATGTGTTATCTCAGGCATATGAGTTAACATTTAAACACATGAATCCTGAAATGCTAGAATCTTAATTCAAGTATTGAACAAGCTGGTGAATATTTTGAAACAAATTTGACTGGAAATTTTATCCTACAGCTGTATTTTGAATATAATTTGACTGGAACATGTTGCTGCCATAGGCACATCAGCGGCTATCAATCATATTACCTTTCAGATATTCAACATTATATTTGATACTTATTTTTGAAAGTAATTTGACTGGCGCATGTTGGTTTCATGGGCACAATAGCGATCAGTGAAATTACCCTAAAATAATCAACAGAAATCTGAAAATCAAATTCTCTAATGATTACCCCTTAATTTTTTAAAAAGGGGGAGCAAGATGACACCTCCACGCCATCAAGGATTGCGAGCTGACACCCGCATGCAGAGGCAACTCTGACTATGTCTAACCTTCTTCTAACAAGAAACTGTGCTCGACATCCTCGGACGACGCAATCTTCCCAGGACCTTACCATAGCTACGTGGAATGTACGTGGTCTCACCGCAACATCAAAGATCCAAACCTTGGGTGCAGACCGTGAACACTATAAAATCGATATTACATGCATTCAAGAGACTAAAGTAGATAAACACTCAGAGCAGCAACTTCAGACAGGCCATAAGCTAGTACTCATGGAGCAAAAACAGGCCACTTACCATGGATTCGTAATCGGACCAAGGGTATTGGACCTTGTCATTAGTTTTGGATACGTCAGTGATCGCGTTGCATTTATTGACCTGGCTATACCAACGCGAAAGCGCACCACCACTAAGTGTCGCTAATCAACGTATATGGGACAACTACCAAAAGAGCCAAAGAGAATCCCGTAATATTAGATTCATTCTACGCAGAACTGAGCTCCGCCATTACTACCCCAGCTAGATTTCAACTCCAAGCTGGGTAAACTCGGCATTGCGGACAAAGGTTCAGGACTTGGCTTATGAATGGGATCTTATGGAGAGGGCACACGCAACAGCAATGGAGATACACCGGTGGCATTCCTTTGTTCCAATGGCCTATTTGCAACAAATATGGCTTTTAAACACACATGCCGTCACCGGACAACATGGACCGGACACATTGCTGATCACAAAGCCCAAAAAGGTTCTAAGGCTACAACAGATGTCTTCAACCAAATAGATTCCATACTATGCAAAACAGCAGCAAAACCCCTACTTCGGGATGCTCGTTCCTATGGAGGCACAGACCTCGATTCTGACCATAAGCCAGCCACTACACGCCTCCATATGAACCAGCTCCACCTAATGTATAAACACCATACCAGGCAAGAGCTTGGAGTCACCTACAACTTACCCAAGCTCATCAGGGACACTGACACCCAAATGTCATACAAAAAAGCCCCCCGGAGCAGATAGCTAACATCGACGTCAGCTCCGATCCAAACGAAGCCCTAACCAAAATACTGAAATCTATGGAATCTACTAGCACCATAGGTCTTCGAAAACCAACAGAACTGGGTATACTGATGACCCTCTCGTAGTAAAACTGTCAGCAGAACAGAAAGCGTTACGACTGCGCATCTATCAAAGTGGCCAAAGTGAAGATCACACCAAACTACGCCAGGAACGCAATAACATTCTGCGCCACATTAGCGAATGCTTACAAGATATTGCAATCCAACAAGCAGTCTCCTTAGCAGATGAAATCACTGCCATGGATGACTGCCACAAAATGTTTCGGGCAGCCCAAGCCCTGAGAGTTACTGACTACACACCACCACTCAGTGTACACAACTCTGAAGGACACGTTATCGGGACTGACTAGGGCAAAGCCGAGGCAATTCGAGAATGGTTCAAGGAACAGTTCACTGACCACGATGATAAGCCCTTGCACCCATTCTCAGGAGACACCAGGCCATTACTAACACCAATTAATACAGCAGAAGTTGGGAACGCACTTAAAGCCCTGAAAACTGGGCGTGCATCTGGGCCTGATAGTATGAGCAATGAACTATTCAAATATGCAAGTGACATTATCTCAAAACCGATCACGTACCTAATCAATTCAGCTTTTATGCACCACCTTCCCATCGACGCTGTAGGCCAAGACACCCGTATCGCGCTACCCAAGCCCAAGAAGCCACCTGGCCTCCAGCCAATCTGCAGCCCATTGTGCTCTTAACAGCATATGGAAAATCCTATCCAATGTTACTCTATGCCGCATCCGAGACAAGATTGATGACTTCACCGGATCATGTCAAAGTGGCTTCAAACGTGGACGCTGCTGCGCAGACATTGTATGGGCTCAACGCATGTTTGTGTCGGTAGTCATGTCCAAGCACTGGGATTTCCATAAAATGGACATTGACATGTTACGCACCTTCGACATAATTAAGCGCTCAAAGATCCTAGATGTACAATGCCAGGACAGTTGCAATGAAGATAAGCTACAACTAGTGGGACTACTGCTTGCAGACACCAAGCTGAGAGTACGAGTCAAGTCAATGAAGTCTGTAGAGTTTGAGACATCAATCGGCTCTCCACATGTGCTTTTCACCTGTTACCTGGAAAATTCCACAAGACCAACCCCAACCCCCCACCACCCAGTGTCAATACTGGGCATGCCGGTAGAGATGGAATATGCCGACGATGTGGACTTTATAAACAAGGAAAAGAAACCCCTTGACGAACTTCTCCCAATAGCTGCAAGCAAACTAAAAATTGAGTTCTCTTTATAAATGAATCCAAAACAGAGTTCACCCATATATACCTATCTACAAAGCATGAAACTAAAGAAAATGCCGACCCACTCCGTGGCGGCGAACAGTGGAGGAAAAGTTAAATCCTGGGCTCACTGTTTTGCAGTACCGCTGACATTGCTGCACGCTGCATCATGGGAACATAGCTTTCCAGTCCTTCTCTTCTTGAAGCTATGGATTCGTAGATCAAAGATGCCATTGGTAGAAAGACTACGTTTATACAATGCAGCCAGCGTATCCTTGATGATGTATAACAGTAACAGCTGGGCAGCTCCAAAGGCAGCTCTAGACAAACTCGACGCCTGCCACCGCAAACACATATGCGCCATCACTGGACACCGATGGCATAATTTTCAACGATGCACTATACAAGATGTCGCCGCTGCTGTAAAGGTCGCCCAGCAAAGATGGTCCATGTTTGGCCATGTGCTAAGAATGCCAGAAGACACACCAGCACAGAGAGCCTTGGAATTCGCCCTAATCGGAGCCAGCAAATACAGAGCCAGGAGAGGACCTCATTGCATAAATCTGCTTAGCATGCTACGAGGTCCCCTCAAGAAAGCAGGATTAGGTACACTCAAGTCAAGAATGGACCTGTGGAAGCTAAGGATTTTGGCTGAGGACAAGACACAGTGGGCAAACGCGAAGAAGGACTGATTGCAGCTATAGGATGTTTCTACTACTACAGCCGCAGAATAGTAATCATACATAATGGTGAAATAAGTATTATTTTTTTCATACAAAAGTTCCATTTGCAGACAAAGAGACTATTTTTGAAATTTTTACACTGGAATGACTAGTTTGATAAGCGAGCCAGTCAATTCCAGTGGTAAAGTTAAAAAGAAATTCTTTTCTTGGTCTGAAAATTGACATTCTTTAAGAACAATGCAGAAGCCATGTTTGGTCAGTTTGGCCATTCCTGGCTTAATAATAATATGCTATTCTATTATTCATCTTCTATAGTATACATACTGTTGTTTATCAGGCTTTAATAATCTATAAATCTAAAAGAAATGGATTATTTTAATTTCCAACACTAATTATTAAAAATAAGACTGCGGTCAAATAATTTCTCATACGGTAGAACCCACTACATCATTAAGTTACAAAATGTTTTCCCAAAGATACTCGCTCTCAGAATATGCATAGGTGACAGATGCACACTGCGTTCCAGAATTTCAGTACCAGAGGTGTGTCCACACATTTGCACTTGCATTTGAATAAGTTGCAAACATTTGCATTTAAATGCAATGGCGCTAGGCTGCATTTGCATTTGCACTTGCATTTGCATTTGCATTTGAATCATGTGCAAACATTTGAATTTGCATTTAAATGCAATACCCTGCACTTGTACCCAAGCCTGACCAGTATTCAAGTCAAATTGAGCATAGCTGAGGCAGATATATGCATTATTCTTATCATTCGAATATATATACATAAACATATAGACATAGTGAAGATTTTCGATATCACTTTCTACTGAATTATTTATACGCTCGCGACTACAACTTCGAGAAGACTTATGATGTTGATGATTGCTGCGACAATCAATCTTCTCGCCGCTGCAGTCGTATAGTTACCGCTCGCCTCTTCAAAGATGGGATGAAGATATTTTAAGTAACTGGGCCTGATCTGACTTCTTGAAGATTCTTAGTAAGGCACGGTGTTTCTCCGTACTTCTTAGGAGCTTCTAAAGAACAACCGAACTAGTGCCTTGTATTTTACAAGGGGATAATTTTATTTCTATAGCTAACTGTACAATAACTTTTAAGTATCAATGGTGACTTTTACTGTCACAGAAAATAAATTATACTTTATATTAACAATACTGCTTAACATAATACGGTCCTAACCTAAACTATTCAATTCTGACTTTGCCTAACTTACGGCTACCGATTACTCTCGACACTACGGTCGATATGATATCTAGCTAGCCCAACGTAACAACGACTCGATTTACTTACTACTGACAAAGCAACGTCTGCTTTGGAATCACAGATGGTGAAGATTAACTTTTCAATAGACCAAGTGCCTATTAAATACTCTTCATATTTTCCTAACTTCTATACATATTATGATATATAAATCTATATATATCGTAATATATAGTTTTTGTTCCTTTCATCCTTCTAGGTAGATATAACCACTGTTTGATTGGCCCGCATCATTCTTGCCTCCAATCAACCCCTGCTTATCTCTTCCTAGAAGTTTGTCCCTATTCTTGTTGATCATCCTGACCAATCCCTGCTCGCCTATCTCTTGATTTTACTTTGAAACCTTGTTCCTTTTGTTTCTCTGCCACAGAGTTTGACTAGATGCTCATTGATTATGACGTCATCTCGGCCAATCAAACTCTGGGCTTCTCTTCTAGGGATTCATTATTAAACACGGTATAGCTACACGCTAACTCTGGCAAAGCGGTTCTAGCTGGTTCTGATTTGATGCGATCTGTCAGCTAACTAACAACATTACGGAATGTGTTGTTGTAGCATGCCTTTCTTTGATTGACATATAGTTGATATACAAATTTCGATTGTGTTATTAATTCCTACAGGACGCTACAATGCCTCTGTCCTGTCCCTTGTCTATCATGGATAAGCCTGTATGAAACGAACGTTAATAAGCACATGAGCTGTATGATCTCATTTCCAGCTGGTGTTGTTGTACTTGCTTAAGGGAGTCGGAATGCCGACCATCAACAACTACATGTCAGTCTGTCACCTATAATTTCCTATAATCTCTCTCGATTCCCATCGATTCTTATTACTCGAATATTTACTAAACTAACGACCGAAACTACTGCTGAACATTATAAAAGTGTGTGCCGATCCCACCGCAACAACTTTTATCTTCAACTATTGACAGATATCATCAACCCAGAACCGTTGTTCCTATTTCAATCTATTCCAATTTCTAACTTATTGTGATGAATTTACTGCTACAGTTTCGACACAGTTTCTATCCTATTTCCGCGAAACTGTACCACTAGCACTGGTCAAAGTCAACCAGTGCATCCTCCTACTACGTATCTAACTGCTACTAATATTATTCTAATATTATGCACTCAGTTCCTTAGCTCACCTGTTATTTTCAAATATGAATTTCACTGAGGTCTTACTCGCAAATATAAGACGTCTAACGGGGTCATGACTTCCCATAAGACGATCCGATATCTACACATGCCCCTCAACCGAAGTTAATTAACCATCTCTTAAGGCCTTAAGACATCGATAATTAACTCGTTGTGCACTATCAACAACCAAACCACACTATACCAGGGCTACCCAGAACTGACGTCCATAAGCTAACGTAATCCTCCGTTAACACGCTGCAATAATAGAAATCCTATTATGATGATAAAGCATAGTTAAACAATCAATACAATGCTAAAACAATAAAATAACGAACTACAAATCCTAATCCTACAGTCAAATCATTACAGGTCATATACATGGTCATAGCGACATCCACAATACATGCAATAAACAATCAATACGTGGCACAATAATAAAGTTTGTGCACTGTTATGAAATATCCCCGGAATCCATACCATTGATCAGGTATGATGAAATATATGCAAACATGGCACTATTACTTAGTTCGTGCTACAATTTATGTCTTCATACTGTACACTGATATTAGTGTCCCTGGTTAGCTCCACGTCTATCCAGTCATCAGCTGTCGGGTCGATCACAGTCCTGTCAGTATCGTTAGGCGACGACCCGGCTGACAAACGCAGCGGCTCCGGTAGGGCTGCAGGTCTCCGGAACTGCTGGTCCTGAATAATCCGTGGCGCACTTATATGGACCGCATGTGGTCTGTGGGCCGCATGTGGCTTGCACTTAATCCACGACCACATGCATGAAATAATTCCACACTTAAACAACACAATAAAAATCACTATGATCACTACGAAGGAGCCTGTCGAGTATGAGATAAATGACGGTACTCCCATGCCATCGACCATCGCTGGGTCGACCGCAGATAATGGTGCTAGCGGCACGTACTTAGTCTTATGCAAATGGTTCCAATCTTGGACCTTTAATTGGCTAACAATTCTGGATTCATTTAGAACCCCGGCCACATCCAAATGGGGCATTTCAAGGGCTAAACTCACTCGAGTGTATGTCCGACTATAAGACAGTACTGGCTCGAATTGCCACCCTTTACCACTATGTCCACACTCACCCGACATCAATGCATACACACCATTCTCCACATTGCAGCGGTCAGTCAGTTGCCCGTCACAGTGGATCTCCATAGTCTCACCGAAGGTTTGCAAAACTATGCCTATTTTCTTGTTGGCAAATACTTTCTGATGCTTCCGATGTTACTATGCCACAGACAACCTGACCAAGTCAAAAGACTTATATCATGTCATAGGCGTTGTGGAGTCATACCGGGGTCATGGTCCGTATTGCCACTCTCCTCCAGCCCAATTATGGTACCCTTCCGAAAATTGCCCATTGACAGGCACCCATTTCGCGGTAGATAGCATCATCACCCAAGGGTAATATAGCCACAATTGCATGTTGATTAAGGACAATGTGGAAGACGTGATATGCAACATCCTGGTAACGGTTGCTGGTCCATCGACCTCAATAAACTTACTCAGGATCGTACCCTCTCGTCCCTCAACTCCCATCAACATTATACACAAAATTATGACCCCACTGATTCGGAAAGTATACATGATTGCTAGACTGATGCTATGCTACTTGTACAGTGATTAGGCAGAGATTAAAATTTTCTCTGGCTGCGTCGCCTTATAACTGCATCGATACGACCGATGAAGTCCTCGTATCGAGCACGGCCGAACGCGCCAATCCTGAGTCTTTTGGGCTCTGAGTAGACGTCAGGAGCGAGACTGCGCTTGCGCAGAAAGTAGGGATGCGAGGGAAGCGTTTCCATTGGCTCAGTGACAGTTTCGGGTACACCCTCCGAAGTGTCCATCACCATAGTACGAGGAGTTATGATGGTTTCACTCGCTGACTCATGGTTTCGAATCCGACTCGTACTAGGTTGATCTATATCTATATCAACCATCTTACCCCCCTTGCGCACCCTTGTTTCTTCATCGGAAGCTGGTCGTTTCCTACGAGCTCGCTTACTCGATGTTGCACCGGTGTCATTTACCGGCAAAGGTCTGGACTCGGGTATCATCACTCTCGGGTGGTGGCTGGCTTTCGTACCTTTGGCAGGGTTACGAATAGGGCGTGCTCGTACCTTGTCCCAACACATTTCTGAGTCGACTACACGCAACTTAGAGATGTTAAGTACACGTACCTTCCCAGATCTTTGATGTTGGACATGAGCTACGGGCCCATTGATCTTAAAGATCTCGTACTCGGGGTCACTGCGAGAGGTCAACTTCATCCTCTCCTCAGCCTTTACGACCACCGAGTCGCCAACCTTGTACTCCCCAGCGTTCGCACGCTTATTAATTTGTTCCCGGTGAATCTCTCTAGACTTAGCCGTTTCTCCCCGAGCTCGCAGCAAGGCATTATTGAGACACGTAAGTCTCTCACCAAGATCCTGCGAAGCATTGATTGGAATAGCAAACGGAATTCTAGATCGTCGACCATACGTCAAATAAAATGGTGTATCTCCGGTCGTGGAATGACGAGTACTGCGGTATGCTGTCAAAGCCGCACCCAACTCATCTTCCCAATAACGAGACTCGTTATTCACCCCTTTCTGAATCAACTCCTTAAGAGTTCGATTGAACCTCTCGGTACGTCCATTCGTTTGCGGATGGTATGGACTCGATCGTCTATGATCGATACCGTGTTCACGAAATTGTTCTTCCAGAGAATTGGAACAAAACTCTTTGCCCTGATCCGTTATCAAGATCTCAGGGACACCATGACGAGCGACGTACTCATTGAAGAACTTGTCTTCCACATTCTGAGCCGTCTTCGCTGGAATCGGATATGCTTCTGCCCAGGCAGAGCAGTGATCAATTACCGTCATTATATACACGTTACCCTTACTCGACTCTAATAGCGGACCAATCAAATCCATACCAATTATCTGACTCGGATAATTGGCCATGGGCATCTCGCTATACTTCGGTCGAGTAGTGACAGGTCGGTTGACCTGGCACGTCGTACACGTCTCCAGCATACGTACCACGTCTTTTCTTAAAGACGTCCACACAAAAGAATCCCGTACCATACCGATGGTCTTCTGCAGACCTTGGTGACCGGCTCGTTCATGAGCCATCCGGAGCACCTTCTCACGGAACAGGGTAGGTAACATGAGTCTGGGGTACTCAGCGTCCAACGCTGATGGTGTCACTAACGAATACAAAATACCGTTTTTGACCATATACTCCTCCGGTGTGTTCTTGAACAACTCTGGGTATTCCTTGGTCTGTTCGGTACGCAATTCGTCGTAGTGTATGTCATAAACCTCTAGAGGGACATGCGGTAATGCACCTTCGTCTACCTCGGGTATGACATAATCACCCGTGTCTAACGTGGCGATCTCCACTGGACGACGTAATCTGGACAACATGTTCGCTCGAATGTTCTTCGAGCCTTGGATGTACTCAATCTTACATCCGTACTCCACAATCAGCACTGCCCAGCGCTGCACCTTCGTGTTTTTCACTTCTCCCACAAACAAACTCTTTAGGGGTTTGTGGTCTGTGTACACGGTAAACTGCGCGCCAAATAGATATGGTCGGAGCTTCTTCAACGCATAGATCACAGCGTAAGCCTCCTTCTCTATTACGGGCCAATTAAGCTGACTATCTTTAAGTGTAGAGCTTACATACTGGATTACCCGTTCTATACCTTTCGCATCTTCCTGCACCAATATTGCACCGATCGCATAGCTAGATGCATCAGTATATAATTTATACGGGGCGTTTAAATTCGGATATGTGAGAACCATCTCACTACACAGCAAGTTCTGCAATTTCTTGAACGCTTGCTGTTCCTCCGCACCCCATTCAAAACGTGTGTATTTCTTTGTTAACTCTATTAAAGGCTTCGCAATTTCGGCATAGCCTCGCACACAGGATCGGTAGTAACCTGTAGCTCCGAGAAAACTTCTCACTTCACCCACATCTCGGGGTGGAGACATTTCTCTAATGACCTTGACCTTCTGGGCCTGAGGAGCTACTCCTTGTGCGGAAATACGATAACCTAACAAATCTACTGACGGACTAGCGAAATTGCATTTCTTCTTCTTAACCTGTAGATTATATTCTCGAATCTTACGCATGACCTTACGTAGGTGCTGGGCATGTTCAGCTGGATTTCGAGAATATATGACTACGTCATCTACAAAAACATGCAGATATTTTCCCACGAATTCTCGGAAAATATCATTCATTGCCCTTTGAAATATGGCACCTGAGTTGCAAAAACCGAACGGCATACGAATCCATTCAAACAAACCCTCACTGCAGACGAACGCTGTCTTCTCTATGTCTTGGGGGTCCATTGGTATCTGCCAATAGCCCGACTTCAAGTCCATAGTAGAAAAGATCGTTGCGCAGCGCATAGAATCAAAAATATCTGATATGTTTGGTAATGGATAGCTATCCTTGCGACATACGGAATTCAACTTTCTATAGTCAATACAAAACCTAGTGTCACCGTCCTTCTTAGGGACCAAAGTAATGGGTGATGCCCAGGGTGATGACGATGGTCTTATGACGCCCGCTACCAGCATCTCAGCCACTTGGTTCTTGACTACATACTGCTTGGCAAGCGGCAGACGGTAGGCCTTCTGCCTTATAGGAAACGCATTTCCTGTTGGTACCGTACACTTCACTTTGGGGACCAATCCTAAAGTGTTTGGATGAGCCGTATCAAAGTTATCCGCAAAGTCCTCAATAACTTTGTCGATATCTTTATATCCGGTCGTTTCTTTACAACTAGAATATATATATCTCGTCTGTTCCCTATAGGGATACCTAAAGGGATATACCTGACCAAACCATACTACTTCTTTGGTCCGATAGTCAATCTTTGCATTTCCCAAGTGCAAAGCATCCGCACCAATCAAACATTCATGCCGCATATTCGCTACTACCGTACCAGGAATAGGCCGGGCATTCTTAAATTTGATTTGTGTCTCCTCAAAAAGCTCTATTGGGGAACCATTTACCGCTAAGAGCGTCTTAGCTCTTTTTAATGGCCTAGCATCTAAGCTGCTATGCCATACATCCTTTCTAATCAAGGACCTGCTAGCACCAGTATCTACTAAGGCATGCAAGCACTTACCCTGATCTTTTGGACCGTGGTTGTCCCAGTGTAAACGGATCAGAAACCGCTCGGTCGGCACGCTTACCAACGGACTCCTCCGTCGCCATTTAATGAAGGGCTCCTTCATCTGCTGACCACTTCAGCGTAGGAATTTCTTCTTCCCGAAAACTCTCCACCATACCGTCCATATGCATCGGTTCCCTCCCCGGTTAGAACGAAACCGTCCTGATCCTCGTACTCCTCGTTACTACGAAGTCTGTTCGCGTTGTCTTTCCGCACGTTATGGGAATAGTTTTGTGCGGTGATTCTCGGCTCATTGTTCATCGGTCTATCACCTTGGTAGATCGCGTCGACATCCATATCACTCTCTAAACGTGGTTTCTTGGCCATGTTTCGCTGCGGTCTAGGTTGCGGCACTCTAAGTGGACAGTCATTTATGATATGTCCGTCCTTAAAACAATGAAAACAACGTACGGTCGGGGCCGGTCCGGTTTGTCTATCCCTATACCCCGCGAAGCTTTGTTGGTAATCATAGCAATCACGCGCCATGTGCCCTTGCTTTCCGCATGTGAAGCAGATTATGGGCGGTCTCTGGCCCCTTGGTTGGGCTACATGGGTGGGTCGTTTCTGCATATCATTTCTCGGAGGTTGCCTGGGCTGGTTACAATTCACCTTGTAGTGGCCTTTCTGTCCACAATTGTAACAAACTATGTCTCGTCGTGGGTAATCAGCCGGTGGTTTGCTGTGCGGTTTCGCCTGCGGCCGTTTTGGCATGGCCGGTTTCTTATGTGGCCTCGGCTCTCTGGGTGCCTGTTGAGGTTTGGCATTGGCTTGCAAAGCCTCTACCGTGCTGCATAACTGCTCGATTAATCTCGTCTGCTGGGCGATCTGCCGCTTCATACCGGTTATTATGGCCCATACATCTTTTCCCTCCTCCATGTCCAGCACCCCCACTTCCATGTCGGTTTCTCTACGATCATCGATTCGCATTGCCTTCAGCAAATCATTGCAATTTGCCTCTTCTTCCGCGATCTCTATCGCTCGTTGAAGAGTGGTGGCTTTCTTCCTTACTATTCTTCTTCCCAGTCCAATATCACTGAGTGCCTTGATATACACCCCCAGTATCGTCCTCTGATTATCAGCATTGGTGACGGGATACGCCCGGCTGGCCAACTCACGATACCTTCTGTTGAAGGCGATGATAGTCTCATTTCTTCTCTGGAGCACCCCTTCGAGGTCATACTTTATTCTCTCGCCCTCGTTGGCGGAGATAAAATTTTCTGTGATGTATGTTCTTAACTCATCGAAGGTAATGTCATCCCTATTCTTTCCAACCAAATAATAGTCTAGCGCTCTCGACAGTTGCCCTCGAGAAGCACGCGTTACTATTTAGGCTGGTATCCCCTCCAGCTTCCCTTCCATCACTGCCCATACACGATGAGCCTCGTCCAGGAACTGCCGCACCTGCTCTGGGGTGAGCCCGTCGCATGGTTGTATTCGCTGGGTCAGCTCCCTCACTTCTTCCCGATGGACCCAGTCCGCATCCCTTCTAACATTGCTTTGTACGATGGTACCCGCCATTGCGGTGCCCATCACATGCATGGCTGCTACCATTTCCGCTCGTAGCTCAGGATGCCTTTCATGTTCCCCCATTGGTGGTATGCCGGGACCCGCTGGACCTGGTGTCGCCATTATGTATTGTCTATTTAATGTTTATTCACTGATAGTATAAACAGACTATGACTCGTTTTAATCGAGGCTGCTCTTCACAATTAATGTCGGTAGTTATTTTGATTAATGAATTGTCTCTATATTCTCGGTGTTGCGTTACTTTTGCACTGTCAGATTGTTTGGCTAAATCAATGAATACTTGTACTCTGTCCGCTATGTCTTTTAATACTATGTTAGCTGGCCTGTCTACTTGGGCCATTCGTATTGTCTAGTACTTACTCAGTTCACACAATGTTTCCACTCCTATTATCCTGGCAGGCTCGCCACTGAAGATTTTCGATATCACTTTCTACTGAATTATTTATACGCTCGCGACTACAACTTCAAGAAGACTTATGATGTTGATGATTGCTGCGACAATCAATCTTCTCGCCGCTGCAGTCGTATAGTTACCGCTCGCCTCTTCAAAGATGGGATGAAGATATTTTAAGTAACTGGGCCTGATCTGACTTCTTGAAGATTCTTAGTAAGGCACGTTGTTTCTCCGTACTTCTTAGGAGCTTCTAAAGAACAACCTAACTAGTGCCTTGTATTTTACAAGGGGATAATTTTATTTCTATAGCTAACTGTACAATAACTTTTAAGTATCAATGGTGACTTTTACTGTCACAGAAAATAAATTATACTTTATATTAACAATACTGCTTAACATAATACGGTCCTAACCTAAACTATTCAATTCTGACTTTGCCTAACTTACGGCTACCGATTACTCTCGACACTACGGTCGATATGATATCTAGCTAGCCCAACGTAACAATGACTCGATTTACTTACTACTGACAAAGCAACGTCTGCTTTGGAATCACAGATGGTGAAGATTAACTTTTCAATAGACCAAGTGCCTATTAAATACTCTTCATATTTTCCTAACTTCTATACATATTATGATATATAAATCTATATATATCGTAATATATAGTTTTTGTTCCTTTCATCCTTCTAGGTAGATATAACCACTGTTTGATTGGCCCGCATCATTCTTGCCTCCAATCAACCCCTGCTTATCTCTTCCTAGAAGTTTGTCCCTATTCTTGTTGATCATCCTGACCAATCCCTGCTCGCCTATCTCTTGATTTTACTTTGAAACCTTGTTCCTTTTGTTTCTCTGCCACAGAGTTTGACTAGATGCTCATTGATTATGACGTCATCTCGGCCAATCAAACTCTGGGCTTCTCTTCTAGGGATTCATTATTAAACACGGTATAGCTACACGCTAACTCTGGCAAAGCGGTTCTAGCTGGTTCTGATTTGATGCGATCTGTCAGCTAACTAACAACATTATGGAATGTGTTGTTGTAGCATGCCTTTCTTTGATTGACATATAGTTGATATACACATTTCGATTCTGTTATTAATTCCTACATGACGCTACAATGCCTCTGTCCTGTCCCTTGCCTATCATGGATAAGCCTGTAGGATACGAACGTTTATAAGCACATGAGCTGTATGATCTCATTGCCAGCTGGTGTTGTTGTACTTGCTTAAGGGAGTCGGAATGCCGACCGTCAACAACTACATGTCAGTCTGTCACCTATAATTTCCTATAATCTCTCTCGATTCCCATCGATTCTTATTACTCGAATATTTACTAAACTAATGACCGAAACTACTGCTGAACATTATAAAAGTGTGTGCCGATCCCACCGCAACAACTTTTATCTTCAACTATTGACAGATATCATCAACCCAGAACCGTTGTTCCTATTTCAATATATTCCAATTTCTAACTTATTGTGATGAATTTACTGCTACAGTTTCGACACAGTTTCTATCCTATTTCCGCGAAACTGTACCACTAGCACTGGTCAAAGTCAACCAGTGCATCCTCCTACTACGTATCTAACTGCTACTAATATTATTCTAATATTATTCACTCAGTTCCTTAGCTCACCTGGTATTTTCAAATATGAATTTCACTGAGGTCTTACTCGCAAATATAAGACGTCTAACGGGGTCATGACTTCCCATAAGACGATCCGATATCTACAATAGGAAAAATGGCGAATCGCGTATCTCTATTATAAGGGAGCCATACAAACATTTTGGGTCTACCGTGAGGGGACCACCAAATTGTATGGTATTTTTAGGTTGTATGATGTGAACAGATTACAAATAGGTATGCAAGACCGTTTCTTAAGTGGTAGCTTAATTACAGAATGAGGTCAATCGCAGATGATAAACCGCTGATGACAGTAAATTTATAATCTACCATGCACTCTATTAAATCATAGTAAATGATAGAAGGATTTAGCATATTTTGATTCAAATAAATCAATTTAATATTGTGGCAAAATTTCCACGCTTGGTCTAAAATTCTTTGCTTATATTGAATTCTATTATTAACACCATCTATTTTAATGTATGATTTCGTAACATCGGCAGCTCGATATTTAATATACATACTATCGGATGGGTAAACGTTCCTGGAAAGGTAATGGACCTTTCCATTTTTAGCTGCCCTTACATATAACATTTCTATAGAATCATTTATGACACAATGATTATGATGTCATCCTACACGCCGCTTAGCTGATTATGACGTCAGATGACGTCAGATTGATATATGGATACTCTGGAAAGGTGAATGATTCAATGGATGAGTGCAAGTTTTGCTATTCCCGCCCACCAATCTCTGCCCATGCTCCACCCACGCGTTGAGCGTATTGGGATAGAGTTTTATACTGTGAACCCTGAATTCCCAGAATCTCAAATTTGCAGGTAAGCTGTTAAATATTTTGAAACTAATTTGACTGGGTGTTGTTGCTGCCCATGACAGCAACAGCGCCCAGTCAAATTAGTTTCAACATTTTCTGTTCAGAATATTTATTAAATAGTAAATATATCAAAGACATTCAATTCGTAGGCTTGATGGGCCATTCCAGCTGTATGACGGAGTATTTCTGTCAATTATGATTGTGACGTCAGCCTACACGTGGCGTAATTGATTATAACGGCATGTGCTTGATCAACAGATTGCATTCATAAATTGATGAATCCAATATGTCACTCAAGTATATGACGTCATAATATATATCAACACAATCAAAATCAAAATGTGCAATGAATGACGTAACTAAGTCGGTCTGAAAAACTATTTTTTTACTCACATTAATTATCTTTCCATCAAAACACAGTTTATGTGTTTTAACCCTATTGGAAAATTTACCAGTGCCTCGAAGATTATCCCTGGCTGAATTTGGTTGTATTAGCTTTTAATTTCGTGTTGATTTATTACTTTAATATCGAAGTGCACGAAACATATGTGGGCGATTACATATGTTAATAAATCAATTAAATATTATAACATTTTCCAGAGACATATTGAGGAAGGTCAGGCAAAATGGGACACGGGGCAAAAAGGGGCAGACCCCTCTCTCTCATATTGTGGCCTCCGGGGTGGGTACGCGTCGGTCCGCCCGAATATTCTGCTCCGCTGCACCGCATGTACATGATGCGCGGATTAGCTGGTTAGCGTCGGTTCTCGGGGTTACAGATCTTGTTTCATGACTCTCCGGGATGTACAAAGACAAACTTCTAGAGCCGGTGGAACGATAACGTTCCAGTGGGCTCGTGCGACAATTGCCGCCGCGATTGAACCATACCGTCTCGTCCCGTCTGTTCGTGTCAACGGTATGACGGTCCATTACTCAATTTGGGAGCTAGACATAATTAATAAAATAATATAACTAAAACAATCAATGCTACTCGTTTGCTAGTATGGGAGAGAAAATACAGCACATGGTGTCTTGTTTATTGTGGGCTCGTCAGAGGTACCTCACTGATCTTCAAATCTGCGAGTTAACCCTGCAAGGGAGAGTCATAGCGCGGTCACTTATGATGTATAATATAAATCATTAAACCCCTAACAAAATATACTATTGTTGCGAGAGGAAAGTGCCTCACACGGGGCTCCGTCACAGGAAGATGCCTTCAATATCGAAGCGGAGGAAGAGAGCTGGCAAAAAGGGCCACTCTCTTGTTCAAACATATGAGTGTGTAGTGTGGTTTAACCTAGTGAAACCGAATACTATAGTGATGCACGCTGAATTACGTGAAGATGGGGTGGATGATTTCAGGAGAATTCAACACCGTCATCTTATGTAGATTAAAGATACTGCATTGGTAGTTGCCGCTTTATTTATGCGGTCCTTCTGCTACACCATAAACCAACCTTTAGTTGTTAGGGCCATGTTCCACGCTTTTGCCGCAAGTGACAGGTAGTTCTACCTATCTTTTAAATACATGCCTGACTGGCGGAAATGCTCAGTTTCCATATGGTCACCTTACGGAGCATCCACCTCAGAAAAACAGCGAGCAGACATGCCACGGCGCAGCAGCGATCCCGTTACTTACCACACCACAACCACATACAATATCACTAGGACAAGACATATTTACAAAGCATTTCAAAAGCGCATATATACTTTTATGGTGGGGAAAAGGAGACGGATATCCAACTATAGTGACCTTCCCGTGAGGGCGTGGTGGGTTCCAAGACCGCATCCAGTCACGGTGAAGAGTTAGAGGGAAATCTTTGTCCCATCCGTCACCTGGTGTGTTGGGGACAGAACATATAGGATCCGATCCCGGGGACTAACATTTTACCTGTCTTTAGGGGTGTGTTAATAATGCCCATAGATACACTGCAGGCCTGTTAAAATAATATAATGTTTTCGCAGTGCTTCCTACTTTGGCATGGATATTTACACTGACTGGTATCCGAAGATACAGAGGGAGTGTTTACGGAATCAACACTTTAGTCTTCACCGCATGGAAACCCCAATAGTTTCCAGAGTTGGATCGCACCAACGTATCGAAGTGAGGTCCAGACAGTTATAAGCGTTACGGCTGCAGGAATGTAGGAAAAGACAATCGCTCATATATTAATAAGGAGACTTTAAGGTATATGGCCAATTTATACCACCTAGCCGGTGTGCGGAGTTACATATCCACTACAACCAGAAAAGAGGCGTGCACAAATGACTCCTAATGAGCGACCATCCATAATTACTTTTAAACCTATCCTATCACGCTAGAATAGCCAGGTTTAGTCGATCTTATGCCAGGTTCGCTTAATGAGAACCTGAACAGTGACCTCAGTGAAAAAGTGATGCGGGTGGAAAAAGGTGATGCGGATTTATTGTTGCTATATAGTGTAGCCTAGCGTACTGCGACCCTAGTATTTTATATAAAATAAACAAAACAAATAATTATGATGGCTGCTGCTATATACATCTAACTAACTACCACAGTAATGTCAATAATTAACGTCACACTACCTTGCGGTGCTTGTTAGTGATCAGCACAAAACAAGGATAATATATATAGTAAAAATATAAACTATAAGATGCGGTCTCAGACGACCGGTCGGTACCTATTATTCATCAGTACCTATAAATGTAAAAATACAATAATACACAAAAATACAGTTAGATGAGTACCTATTAGTCATCGGTACGAAAAAAGTTCATAGATCACTGTAGATGATGCGTCCCGGATGAGGAACGTGAGATGGCTCGATTCTGAAGCTGCTGGGCAGATATCCGAAGGCGAACTGTTGATGCGGCTCACTATCAAAGACGGTGAAGAAGATCGATTGCGGTTGCAGATGTCCACTAGATAGTCATATCAATTTAAACAGTGTGACAAAAAGTTCCATACGGTAGTAGAAGTTGGAAGCTGCCCTGTAGTAATGAAGGGCTACAGTTGAAAGTTAAATAATGATGCATGTGCATCTTCCGTGTACACAGCACATGATGCACTGCATAGCTCGCGCAACGCACCAGGCAATCCCACTAGACTGTGTTCTAAAAGTTAAATGCTATACACAATACATAGTGTGGAGTTTGATTACCACTTTTTGGCGTGGTCCGGTAGATCTGATGAATTGTCCACCAAGAATCACCACTCATTCTGCATACTACTTTACATCGGAGCCCCAAGGCCCATCCGCAGGAAGGCTCCTCTGAAGGTGGAAGTGAGGGTTCCTTCTGTTAGATTTATTTATTTGCCCTCGGGTGATATTCTCCCGAGATCATACAAAACTTAGATGTGGATGCGGTGGTTGTGTGCCAGAGACTAAGAGCTGAAATCCGAGAGGCACCGCTGCGGTTGTATGGTAACCAACAGTCAGTACACAGTTGCCCATATCTTGTACTGCTATGGCCTAAACACAACCTACCATCTTTCTCTCTCGCCGAAGTGTGATCTCGATTCCCAGTTCTTCGCTCCTTTTATACTCCTCGTGACGTCATAGCGAGAACGCTCAGACAATCAACACGCGATGTGTAGCCAATCAGCGTGCGAGCTGGAAGGGCAAGGTCATTATCACGTGATAAACATCCTCCCCATTCACTTAGTACATACACACTTTTATGACATTTTCAATATTTTGAACATAATTTATGGAGAAAAATAAGGATAACTCGGTCATTTCCCAACCAATTTTAAAATGGTTAACAGTTTTGGATTCCTCCTTCTGATAGGTACCAAGAATAACGAGGATAGCACAATTTAAGGAAATTATATGCACCAACTCGGTACATTTTTAGTATGCATTCTCTCCCAATGTTGACACGCATTGTCAGGGAAGCTGCAACGCACGCGCTTCCATGCTATGTGATCTCACAGATTTAGTCAATTTAGAAAGCCTCTCTTTTATGGCTTTATATATACGCATACTATCTTACCAATGGGGTGGGGGGGGGCGTTCTTGGAACGTACCGGGACAGCTGTCCCGAACCCAGCTGAGCTGGAATGGCCCGTACCTGTTCAGCCGCTCCACGCTACACCATACATAACGCGATGTAATTCAATTCAATTCAAGTAAATTTTATTCGCTTGTTTATAGTTTTACTTACAAATGCATATAGGTGACCCATTAAAGGCAGAGCCTATGGGGTGAAGGACCCCCTACATATAGCATGTATACATGAAATAACATTACAAACGATGAATTCATACAGTATATATACTAGAAGACATTAGACAGTTACAAACATTTCTCTTTTCTGCTTGACTATCAAGCCTATTAACCCTGGTGATAGACAGTATGTATGCCTGCAAATCCAAGTGATTATGCTTCAATGATGTAGTGTAGGGACAGGGGTGGGTGGGCTCGGGGTGTCGGAGGTTCATTATGTTCATTAGTTTATTATTATTATTATTATTATTATTATTATTATTATTATTATTATTATTATTATTAGCAGCAACAGCAGCAGCAACAGCAGCAGCAGCAGCAGCAGCAGCAGCAGCAGCAGTAGTAGTAGTAGTAGTAGTAGTAGTAGTAGTAGTAGTAGTAGTAGTAGTAGTAGTAGTAGTAGTAGCAGTATTCGAGGAGTAGTGTCGGAATTAAAATGATACCACCTCCCTCAACTGACTGCCGTTCGGCGATCCGTGGCCATGGAAGGTCATGGCGAATATAAAACTCCTATGCGGACCCCACTGTCTGGGAGAACCTCCTCAGGATACCGGCCAGTGGCCGGCCTCTCTCTCTCTCTCTCTCTCTCTCTCTCTTTTTCTGTCTCTCTCTATTCTGACCGGTATCCTGAGGAGGTTTTTCTATCTGTGGGACACTTTTCTACCTATCCTACCTATCCTATGCCACCTATCCTACCCCACCTATTTCCTACCCCACCCTGTTGCTATTCCATCCGGCTGATGTGTGTGTGTGTGTGTGTGTGTGCGTGCGTGCGTGCGTGCGTGCGTGCGTGCGTGCGTGCGTGCGTGCGTGCGTGCGTGCGTGAGTGCGTGCGTGCGTGCGTGTGTGTGTGGTGCTTTGACCCCGCACTGGGGAGTATCGTGGTGGGTCTTTATCTAACCTGGTCATATTACCCTGGCCCTAGTGTCTTACCTAGTTTCGAAATTTCAGGTAAGTTCTAGCGAGGTCTTTTGAGCGGATTTGAACCCTAGCCTGCCGCCTGGGAATTCTATGCAATTCAATACTTTATTGATTGACCCACCACAACACCACTAAAATCTCGCCTCTTAGTAATCTTATCTCTGAGCGTGAGTTGTAAAATTGCTGTTACTGCGCTTATCAGTCCCTCTAGATCTTGACGTCACTTCGAGATAATGCAGTAACAGCAATGAGAACATATAACTTATCAGCTATAATTACTAATGCATACATGGCCGAGGTAGTTAATGCGGGAGATCCTTGTTTTGTGTTTATTAGCAAACTTAAAATCACAGGTTCAAATCTCACTATTACCATTTGTGGATAACTCGGCCATTTCTGGTCCGATTTTAAAATGGTAAACAGTTTTGAAATTCTCGCTTCATTCCGGTCCAAATCGTTGCCAAGAACGACGAGAATGAAGTGATTTCTCAGTAAAATATAAGCATACACTCTCACAATACTGACACGTGGATCTGATGTGTGTCTTCAGGGACTATCTGAAGCTCTTCTATGACAAATGGTCGCCTAGGCACCCCATGCTGGCGTGCCAGGTAGCACAGTGTACGCCGCCCCTCCGCCTCCACATACCTGTCAAGCCTGTGAACATCTATCGACCAGTTAGGATGTGTTGCACGCCGTCGACCACCTTCCAACTCACAAGGCTAATACAGGTACCGAACCAGAGCATCAGGTGGTAGGCACTCCTCTCCCTTGTTCGCGCCTCTAGAGCTGTGACCACCAGAGTGTATGATATCCTCTACTGGCTTCTTCCCGATTAGCCTAGTAACCTCAGCATTGAATCTCTCCACCACAGCAGGCAGCCTTCTCACCCATACTCTAGAACGTTCACTCGGTGCGGCCATTTCCTGGGCATATTGGTGTGGGAACAATCTCTCTGTCAGTGTCTGATTTCACCGCTCAACAATAGCCTGGGCACGGTAATGCCCTACCTCACTTCGCCTAACTGCCACACCATGTTTCCGCATGAGGGCTGCAGTCTCCCCTCTGAACTCCTAACCCTCATCCACCTGCAACAATTCCGGCCACTGGAGGGGATTTTCCGAAGCCTCGTAGACACCCTGGAATGCCTGGGCCACCTGGCCAGCTGACTTTTCTGTGAGCTGTACTGCCGCCTTGTACCTGCTGGCGACATTGACGTCTTATGACCAACCAAGTCGTGTGGAAGGAATAGAACATTTGCCTGGTGAACTCTGTTCAGGACAGTTTCCTCGAAATGGGCATGCCTGATGTGCCGTGGACGGGGTATGTATATTTGCCACATCGCCTGGCAGCTGAGCCACTGGCTAACTGTCTCCAATGTGAAGTTGTCGCCCTTGCGACGTGCAACCTCGAGTAGTTGAGGGGGCTCACAGTAATATCCACCAGGCTGATAGTAGAGTTCCTCAAGAAAGACGGTTGATAAACTCCCAGATTTCATCACTGACGTCCACTCCCATCCTGTCATGCACGGCCTGGGTGAACTCTAAACAGACGAACAGATGGCCATCTTTCATTCGACCATCACTGAAGACCTCCTCAAACACCTCCATACACTGACATCTAATCTCTGCTGGATCCTCATTGAACAGTAGTTTATCGACCAACCCTCAGAAGTTAAGGGACATGACCAGGTCGTACAGAGACGCCATCCTTATATAGTATGGCTTAAATGTTCGGTGGAAGAAGAACGTAACTACTCCTGAGGCAATGGCTGGTATGGCTTCAGAAATCTTCTCCAACCCATGGAGAGCATTGTTGGCGATCTTGCAGACCGTCTGGCCAGCCTTCATTGTGAACAGAGCAATCAGAGCCCCAACTGCTACCAGCGGACCGATAGAACCTTTTACGTAAGTGCAATAGATTCCTTTCGCTCTGTGTACTAGCTTGAGGGATTCAGCCTCTACATCATCATACTCACCTGCGGTCTCCGCTACATTGTAGTCGTCTGCATCATAATCATCCTCCTCATCATAGTCCTCATCATCTATATCCTCAACTGGATCAGCCTCTGGTTCAGACATCGCTCTGTGGATCCATCGCTGGGGCAGTTATATAGTAGCTTTAAACTCAGGGCCGTCTTACCGCATGGGCACAGTGGGCAGTACTTTAGGGGCCCCGATCCATTTGAAAAAAATTAAAAAAATTATCGTTTATTAGCAGTGCCGCCGCCCGTGACTGCCGTCAAAAGAGATTTTAATGAGCGAGTCCCAGCTATGAGGTTTCCGATGTTGAAGCTGAGCTGATTTTCCTGATTAGGTGGTATGTCCCTGCCCCCGAGGTGGTGACGACCCTCGAGTGCCGACTCGAGGTCGTCGCTTCCACTGGTTAGGCGCAGAAGTGCATATGACTTAGTTTTCTGTCTGTAGAGTTGGCAATCAGCCAGCTCGCGTACCTCACCAAGAGCATTGGTCCCAGCAACCACAAGCTTGAAGTCGTCTAGCTTATCCACCTGCTGGATGGCTCCTCCCCTCTGAGCCATGACCACAACAGCGACACAGTCCGATGCACCACGATGCAATGTCAGCTCTACCTGTTGGTTAGCTGTGGCTTGGACCTGCTGGTGTTCTCGCTCCACATGCACGATCCGCTGTTTGGAACACGTTTGCTTCAGCTCCTGGTCATTCTCGTCATGCCAGACATGAAGTCTTGGAGCATTCATCGTCGCATCTGTGAGCTGCTCAGTGTACACCCGGAGGAACAGCCTATCATGCATGGCAGCCGGATTCACGTGTGTGTTCTCGAGGAGGGTTAAGAGTGGAACTGCCACTGGCTTCGCGACACCTGCCCGTAGTTCGAATTCCGTGAACCCCTCATTGCACCCAACAGCATAGTACCCCTTTCCCTTTGCATAGAAGGTTGGACTATGAGCCAGCGGACCTAGGACTTGGTACTCATCGTTCACATAGGTGGTGTCCACGGTGCTGTTGCTCTGCATGATCTCCCAACCTGTTCAGTACCTGCGGGAGCTCTACCGTCTGTTCTATTGTGCTCTGAAGCTTGAACTCGAGTGTCATGCTCTTGATCTCGTGGATTTGTGCCGAGATTGCAAAGTCAATGTACTTCCCAGCAGCGGACAACGGGTTCTCAACATGTATAATTTGTTCGAATGACCGTCAGGCAGTCCTTCCGAGGATCAGTGCAGTGCGATGTCACGGGTTCAATGGCCCCATATGGATGTTGCACATACTGCATCATGTTTAAGGTATGGGTATATAGAGGGGTTAAATGGCTGCCATGTTTGGTAAAGTTCTCCAGCAGATTGGCTATAGGCAGCAGGACAAGTCGGCACGACAGTCAGCACGACACTCACGGCGTGCACTCTCCCACTGTGACAGAGTCCGAGGACTGCTTCATGACATCAACATCATCCACGAGTGAGCCAAGGTCACACCTCCATCTGATGCGGAGATACTGGCCGCCATAGAGGAAGGATCACTAGCTCGTAGTACAAACGAACTCCTGATTCGGATACTCTACCAGAAGTTTGACAGCACCCAGGGCAGGACACTCCACCTACCTCATGTGGCCCAAACCAACAGTTCTGTTATTCTAGCTCTCCAAAGGGCGAAGGCCGACCCCAAAGATCTACAAACAGTCGGGAAGTGGGCTGCCTTATTTAGCCTCCATAGCCAGGAAGAGCGAGATATGCTGGATAGCATCCAGTCTGGAGCAAATAACTACTTCAGGGAGGAGGTCAGTGCCGCTGTAGCAGAGAGCCATGACACCAGTCATGCAGAAAGTACTCAGGAGGGGTTCACTGTTGGCCGCAAGGAGGCTGTTGAGCACATCTTCAACAAAAGAGGTCGCATGAGATTGGCCAGTAATCTGCCAACATTTCGGAAATTCCCAGATAACTACCAGGACTACCTCATCAAATCCGCTCACAAATCAGATGCTCATCGCACATGGACAAAGTGGATCTTCTGTGAGAAATTCCGTAGGAAGAGAGTCCTAGACATGTACCAGTGGGTAGAGTTTCGGCGACAGTACAGACTTGATGAAACTGCCGAAGTAACAGCGGAGACCACTGACGAAGGTCCTCAAGCAGCGGAGACCACGGACGAAGTAGTGGAGACCATGGACCAAGTAGCGGAGACCGCGCAGCCTTCTGATGAAAAAGAAAGTTGCAGCAGAGACTGCCGTAGTCTCTGCTCATTCTAGAGCAGGCTAGTTTCCTGGCTGGATTCAGCTTGTAGGTGAGGGTCTGCACCTTATTCAGAGATGGCTTGAAGTGTGACAGCTCACCTGTCTCCTTGTTGCTGAGGATGAAGCGGTACAGCTCAGCTTCCCTCTGTACACCTGCGATAAAGTCCCCTTTGGTCTCCTTGAGGGTTAGGCTGTCGTATATGGTCTCGAGCAGGGCACATCCACACTTGGAGCTGAAGTATAGCAACTGGCATTGTGGCGGATGTCTGGTGAGATCTCGCGGGTGTACTTCTGAAAGAGGATGAAGACAGTTATCTTTGTGTGCCAGATGCGCCTGGTGATGTTCCTGAGGTAGGTGACTGTCTTCTGGTCCATTGCAGGGTCATCGATAACTAGAACAAGTGGTTCTGTCAGTCGGGCTGCCAGCAGCTTCTCCATCAGTGCTTGCACGTTCTGCGTCTTGGTGATTGGGCCATTGTACCATTGATCATTACTGTTAACTGCCACAGCGGCGGAGTCATACATCAGAAGGATGTATTGAGAGTGTAGATGTTCGGCCAGGAGAGCCTGCAGCAAGATGTCCTGATGGGGCAATGATCAGCACCACCTACCAGCATCGACCGGCCTACTGTCGAATGGTACAGACATGCGTACGGAGGATGGTTAGCACTTGGTCGGCCGTATCCTCGTCTATATCTGGGAGACTAAACGGCAGTACTTTCTGCACCAGCTCTTTCACCTGCAGAGTGGGGAATCCTGCACCTCCGGCGGATACAAAGGATGCAATGGAGGCGGAAAGCATGAAATCCCAGCAGCAGCTGAGAAGATAGCGTAGAGGGCCTGTGTGAGCACCCACACTGTCTAGCACATCCAGTATCTGTATGATACATGCACGGGAAGCCATGACTATCCTGTGGTCTTAAACGATAAACCAAAGAACCCTGACTTCTTCACCTCTGGTAGCCGGAGGTGGCGGTAACACCTGTTTGGCCGTCAACAGTGATACTGCTCAGGCTGAGGGTGCCTATCTTGAGATCCTCTCCATCCTGTTGGAATGAGCTCCGTGGTTTCAGGAGATCCTTAACCAGGTCTTGTGCATGGGACTCAGCCATAACCTTGATGGCTCCAGCCTCATCGACTCCGAGCATATTGAGCATCATCGCCCTCTCCTTGATGCCCATCCCCTTGTTAATGGCCGATTATCCTACCGTAGCAGTGTTCCCGATGAGATCTCGGGCTAGGATGGTACCTCGGATCTCCTGCGGGTCTCCTTCCTCATCCAAGTCTAGGAAGGAGATAGGGGCAACAATGTCCTCTGAACCGAGGCATGCCTCGCCCAAGTGAGCAAGATCGCCTAGCTCTTTGCTTTCTAGGTCTGTGAGTGACAGAGTCATGGGCATATACAGACGGCTTAAACCTACTAGTCATACCCCCAGTGAAATAGTTGGGCATAGGAGGACCACACATTCGGCCAAGGGAATAGGTAGCAGTGCTCAGGGTACTGGCCATCTCTGCAGGTCCACCATTCCTGGGCATTGCCGATCCTCAGTCCGCATGCTCAACTATGGTCTACACACCGCCCTCTGGCACTCCATGCCTCATATGCTGCAGGGGTCTCGTGATCCATCTCTCACTATTCAGAGGGGTTAAACATACCTGACGATGATCTCAGCCATTGCACTCGTTCCTAACCCTAGAACCGCGGCCTCCATTAGTGTAACACATTCACCCATGATCTTGGCGGCAACAGTGTAGGAGGCACCACTGAGGGCGATCTTTGGGATGGGGTGAGTTATTCCAAGACAGTTCCCGGCCACCCCACTCACCAGTGCAGTGGCAGCAGGAAGAACCTCATTTCCCCCTGTCATCTTCACCACGGCCACATTCGCCACCACGTTAATGGCGACATGGACTGCCAGAGGTTTTGGTTTGGTCAGTAACGGCTGTGTCTTGGTTCGCAACAGGTTCCCCGCATTCTGAAGACTCGCCTGGCTCTCGGGCAGTTGCTTCACGATCTGTACTGTTGACGTCATTGTCTACGCCTCCTGTTGAGAGAGCTAATAAGATCTTCCCAGTCTGCATCTGCCAGGTGGCTGGGTTGGTACTCAGGAATATTCATCTCTCTATTGAGACATCTTACACATGTCCGGGCTCACGCTATGCGAGAAGTACTATGATGTCTTCTGGAGGGAGTTGAAGGACTAAAAGAAGAAGACACAAGATGAGCTCGCTCAGCTCTCCGGTGCTGAGCTGACAGAGGAGCTGACAGCTGTGAAGCTCTATCTAGGATTTGGCAAGGGACAGATCTGCTTCCTCGAATACCTTATCATGGGCGGGAGTATCGTCGAGCAGCTCCTGCGGGCTAAAGGTTTTTACAAGGATCGGGAGTATCTGTCAGATGTGTTCCAGCAGTTGCAGACCACCATGGCCCCACCGGACGCAGAGCTGAACAAGGCTCTGCGATACTACAAGCTGGAAAAAGGATGCGCTGCCGAAACCTCCAGCCCTTGGATGTGCATGTTGGCAGCGGGTATAGAGGCTGTAAGGCATGCCAAGCTGGTTCAGTGTCTCACCGTGGTCCCCACTGCTACTGTAGAGAGTCAGGATATTCTTATAGCTGATTTGCTAGCGGCGGAGTAGGCTGATCCAGAGCGCCACAATAGCTAGGCCTGACACCACACATAGAGATACCATGGGAAGCAGTGTCG
Source organism: Chaetoderma sp. LZ-2023a (assembly GCA_034401795.1). Lineage (NCBI taxonomy): Eukaryota > Metazoa > Mollusca > Caudofoveata > Chaetodermatida > Chaetodermatidae > Chaetoderma > Chaetoderma sp. LZ-2023a. Next base: position 57,253,604 of record CM067370.1, on the reverse strand, counting down.
TGTCGACTGGCTGCAGTGTCGGGGCGCCTGGAGCTGCCGTGTCGTCTGGCTGCATCTTAAACATGTCCGGGCTCACACTATGTGAGAAATACTATGATGTCTTCCAGAGGGAGTTGAAGGACTACAAAAAGAAGATACCAGATCAGCTCGTTCAGCTCTCCGGTGCTGAGCTGACAGAGCAGCTGACAGCTGTGAAGCTCTATCTAGGATTTGGCAAGGCACAGATCTGCTTCCTCGAATACCTTATCATGGGCGGGAGTATCGTCGAGCAGCTCATGCGAGCTAAAGGTTTTTACAAGGTTCGGGAGTATCTGTCAGATGTGTTCCAACAGTTGCAGACTACCATGGCCCCATCGGACTCAGAGCTGAGCAAGGCTCTGTGATACTACAAGCTGGAAAAAGGATGCACTGCCGAAACCTTCAGCCCTTGGATGTGCATGTTGGCAGCGGGTATAGAGGCTGTAGGGCATGCCAAGCTGGTTCAGTGTCTCACCCTTGGTCCCCACTGCTACTGTAGCGAGTCAGGATAGTCTTATAGCCGATTTTCTAGCGGCGGAGTAGGCTGATCCCGAGCGCCATGATAGCTAGGCCTGACACCACACGTAGAGCTACCATGGGAAGCGGTGTTGTGTCGACTGGCTGCAGTGTCGGGCGCCTGGAGCTGCTGTGTCAACTGGCTGCAGTGTCAGGGTCAGAATGACTATATGGCTCGTACTACGCGTAGATGCGTTGATGCCAGTGTTGAAGCCGAAGTGGACACTGGGGGAATTCCCCTCGACTATCATGTTGTTATAGCCCCTGACTTGGAGGTCTTCGATGTTCATGATCATGTTGCTCGGAATCAACCGTAGGTGTGGCAAAATAGCAAAGTCAAGTTTGCGACGGGCCTTCTGCAACCCCTGCTGGAACCTAGCAATGAGACTACTGGGGTCTGCCACGATGATCATATCCTCAACGAGACTGATGAACATGGCCTGGACCTCTGCTCCACTGACACCATCTATGGAATGCCACAGCTGGGTCTGTGCCATAAGGAGGCAGTAGCACAGTGCTTCCAGGGACTGGTTGATCCGAACATGTGAGGCCTGGGGTGGTAGGTGGGACAAAGTACTTCCACACATCTGGATAGTCCTGCCGCAAGCCAGTGATGTGCATATTTTGCACCAGCGCTCCAGGGTCAGAGTCTGGATCTAATCAGAATGTTGCTATCTTCCGACGGCCTACTCGTCGGCGGGGGGTGGGGGGGGAAAGGGGGGTTCGATAGGGGAATCCTGAGTAATCACATCTCGGGTCACCATACATAACCCCTGACTGTTGTTGTCACCACCATGCCACCGATATTCTGGGTCAGTGCTGAACTCTCTCTTTAGTCTGCTGGCCGCTGAGATGCTATGACTGTTGAGCTGTGGGTCGAAGGCATTTGTATCAGGGAGGCTTGCACCAAGCTCATGGAGGATTCGTCAGATCGTGAAGTACACGTGGAATCTGAGACAGCTGGCGATAAGCACAGCTTCAGGAGTACCAGAATAGGAGTGAAGCAGGGAAGAACTTACTCCACATCCTTCCATGGCACACCACATGGCAAAGTTCAGCTGCTGATTCCGGTATGAGAGGCTTGGAGCATCCATCCAAGTATGAGCTTGCTTCACATCCTTGATGGTGATGGGGAAGTTGGTCAGCAGTCGTGGGTTGATGGAGAAGCTGGTTTGGGACCGTCCATCCACTGTGATGGATAACAGTGTTAGCTCTGATATATCATCCAGTAGACCTCTTAGGCCAGTCAAGGGTGTACCCAGGAGGGGCGGTTGGCTCCAGGGCGGTTGGCTCCGGATGGCTGTCGTGAGGTTCAGTGGAAAGGCCATCTATAGTGGTGTTCTTAAAGCTACCGTACAGGCAGCATACTATTTGTAGTCGACTCGACTCCAGAGACCAGCGAGGCGACCTCGCCATAACATCTCATTTTTTAATTCCTCCATATCAACCAGCCCGCTGGAGCCTTTGAGGTATTGCTGTCACACTTTAGGTTTCTCCGTGTGGTACAGGGCTTGGACCTTGAATATATGGTGGTACTCTTCATCGGTGACCTGGCCATCCTCGAGAGCTTTGCTGACAGACTCATCGATAGTCCGTAGCACACACTCTGTGCCAGTGCCACGTACTTGGCATGCTTCTCCAGCCTCATTGTGATCTGCCGCTGCCCCACCTACAAGCCCGTGGCAAAGACAGTGGCAGCTAGTGTCACGCCACCCAGCGGGATGGCGACGATGGGCCCGACCCCTGTAGCGAGAGTGGCCACAGCTGCCACCCCGGTACTGGCTCAAATCACACCCGCAGCAGTGGTTGTACGTGCGAGGACGTTGTAGGCTGTCTTATATCACATGCACGTTCTGCTGTACTTTTCTGCCTCATGGCTGCGATTCTGTCTGATGGTATCTAACTGCTGGAGTCACCAGCCGTGGGTGGTACCGCCCTCGTCAGCCATCAGGGAAGGGTATATTTCTGGTTGCTTCTGCCACTCTGATTTTGCCATAGTATACCTGGAGATTAAACCTGCATCACCTGCAGAATCTGCTCAGAATGGTACATTTTGGAGAGCCTGGCGAACCATGCCAGCTTGCTGGTTTCGAGACAGACGTCTCTTAGACAGAGGTCATCCAGCACTATGTCGGGTGCCAGTAGCTTTCTGAGACGTGACATCTGGATCTTCACCTTATGACCAAGATAGTAGGTCTGCCGCTGGATGGCTTTCTTGGTCTTACACATCTGCGTCATCTCCTCTTCCCACTGTATGACATCTGGCTCATCCTCGTCTGTGAAGACACCTGGCTCATCGTCGTATGTGAAGACATCTGGCTCATCATCCCGCTTGCTCTCTGGCTCATCCTCGTCCGCAGTCTCCACTGCATCATCCACGGGCTCCGCTACATCTGGCTTATCGTCATATGTGAAGACATCGTCCTGCTTACTCTCCTCCAGGAGGGCCTGCCAGTATTGGAAACCTTCACTGTTCCTTCGCTTCGCGTTCTGTTGATACCAGCTCTCCCGCTGTAGCTGTAGTCACTCTCCTTCTTGTTGCAGTGTGAGCATCTCTTCGTTTAAGGCCTTTATCTGTGCAGGGGTCATGAAGGGGCAACCCTGTAGCAGGCTCTTCATCATCTCGGCAAAGGTCAGACATTCCTTGTGTGATATCATGTCAGGTCAATGAGTGATAAGAGTGTAAACTATAAATGGGTGTCTGATATCCCATCCGTGCTGGGATATATGTTAAAGGAGGGGCTGTCAAACAGGTGATTTACAGGTGTGAACAGGCTAGGACTGATAGCTTTCCATAGGTTGCTGTTGGCACCTGGGAGATACTCTATCACGTCCCGGCCGACTTCTACCAGTGAGCTGCGGTGTGCACTGCCCGGAGGTTGATGTAGTACATTGGCGTGTATGTATGTTGTGTCCTGCTGGGGCATCTGGAAGAGGATCCATTCTCCACAGTACTGTACCACCCGTCTCCCCTCTAGAGAGGGTGAGATTACGTTCTCACCACTGGAGAGCAGCAGTCGGACAATCGGCATGGTTATGCCTCCTATTTAAACCCCCCCTCTAGCATGCTATGGAACCCATATTTGCTCACTCGACTGGTCTTGCTGACCTGGCAGATGTGTACGCAGTTGCATATGCCAAGGTAGAAGAGAGCGATGGCAAGTCATTCGCCATACAGTACGAAGCAAACTCAAAGGCATTCTCCCTCCACCCCATTGGTGGTGATGGGGTGGAGCTGCTCACAGACCTCAAGGATGTGTCGAAGGAGTGCCTGGGTCAACAAGATCATGTTTCGGTACGATTTCCCGAAGAGGAAGTACATCCTCGAGCCGTTGATTGAGCTCTCGGATACACAGGTGGCAGACATCAACATCCTAAATAACGACCTCACCTTTCATCTGGTAAAACCCTATTCGAGCGGTGCACCGCCGATGGCCCATGATGGCCTTTTATTGACCCTGGCAAAAGACCTGCAGTTCATATTTGAGAAGAATGAAGTGTGGTACCGCGCTGAACCTGGGCGTGACTGGCAAACATGGTTGCCCCTATATAGGCCTCACACAGTAATTTACACAGAGGTTACTCGCCTCTCCAATGTTGTGAAAAAGGATGGGACAGTTCGAAAGCTCTACAATCGGGAATCATCCTTCCTCACCTACATAGGTGAACGTGTCTTCCTGACGAGGGTGGGTCAGAGGATCGGGGTTACAGGTGGAAAGCTCCTGCTGCGTCGTCCATTCGATGGACCAGAAGAAGCTGTTAACCTCCAGGAGGGCATCCTAAGGGTAGATGGTGTGCCACATGTCTCCAAAGTCAAGGGTGCTGTTAAACTGCTTGAGCGACTCGGACTCACTAGCCCGCAAACGACTCATATAGTCCTTGAGCTACGTTTCTTAGCCGGTGGCAGAGTGAAGCAGCTAGCCCCTGCCCCTGAGGGGATGAAGATTACTATCGATCCGGATGGAACAGGGCTCGATCTGGCACAGATATTTCTCGAGGGGTTCACTCTGTTCAGTCTAACTCTTCATATATAGCCATGATTCTCATCATACTGCTCATGCTGGCGTCTACAGCAGTGGCACAACGCGCTGAGACTGCCATGATATTGGATGCCCAGTGTGCCCACTTCCGGGATGACCCCCAGTACAATCCTTGGGTCAACCCCTTGTGGAGAAACATTTACGACCGCTTTCTCCCACGTGAAGAGATCAAGTCTGTCTGCCACTTCTATGGGGTGGAGAGGGTAGGCCGTGGTTGTCTGCTGGAGATCCCTGCTCAGCACCAGATTCTCTGCATAACATGTGAACATGTCAGAGTCTGCCGTGGTAATCACTTTAGCCTCCTCCCAGGTGAGCGTTGTCAAGGTAGATGGAAGCCCCTATGGGTGGTCCCATCATGCCGATGCGACTCTGGCAGAGACTACGTGTTTGTCTGAGCCTACACAGAATAGAGAGAGAGGCCGGCCCTGTGGTTGATGGCGATCAGTCGTGTATATCACTGTGGAGGCTTGTCTCTAAATGGGCGTTCAGACCCTTCATTTGCGTAGTAGTACTGTCGGAATTAAAATAATACAACCTCCCTCAACTGGCCGCCGTTCGGTGATCCGTGGCCCCCACCGCCCTCTCAATCCCTGGGGCATACCAACCACCTGTCTCAACAACCCTGGGCCTCCATCTAGAGGCATACACCAACCACATGTCTCACCAACCTATGCCCCAGAGAATGAGAGGGCGGTGGGGGCCACGGATCACCAAACGGCGGCCAGTTGATGGAGGTGGTATCATTTTAATTCCGACACTACTACTAGTCGTATAGGAGATAATGTATTCCTAAAATGACTTCGTGCTACTACTACTACTACTACTACTACTACTACTACTACTACTACTACTACTACTACTACTACTACTACTACTACTACTACTATAATGTGTTCTTCACTAGGGTAACAATTGAATACCCTGTCCCATTTGAGAACCACCACCACCTCCCCCCCACCCCAGTGTTGTGTAAAATGAGACATTTTTTCAAAAAATAATTTTTCTTTTTTTGCCAAAAGTATATTTCTTCGAACTCGTTTTTAGTTCTTCCTATATAGCACATAGTCTTGAGTGTGATTAACTATAATTTGATATAGTATAAGTTTGAAACAATAAGAAATAGAAGGGTTAGTATTTTGCGGCCCGTTTTGCCTCACCTTCCCCTAACACTTACACTTACATAAATAGGTAGGGTTAATAGTAGTGGCATAAATGAGGAGGAGGAGTGGAAGGAGGAGGAGGAGGAGGAGGAGGAGGATGAGGAGGAGGAGGAGGAAGAGGAGGCGGCGGCGGCGGAGGAGGAGGATGAGGAGGAGGAGGAGGAGGAGGAGGACGACGACACAACAACGACGACGACGACGATGGGCTTGAAGATGATGATGATGATGATGATGATGATGATGATGATGATGATGATGATAAATAGTATGGTGTAATGCATAGTTAATATTACTGCTACTGGGATCACCACCCGCTGATGCGTTTGTAAATGTGTGTGGGTGCAATTCGGATGGATAGATAGATCTGCAAGGTTTGTGCGCTGGACACGGCCTTCATTTCTCCAACAACAAAATTTATCCAATTTATGTCAGGCTCATAAACACGACTTTGTCAGGCTCATAAACACGACTTTAGTAGGCTCATAAACACGACTTTGTCAGGCTCATGAACACGACTTTGGCAGGCTCATGAACACGACTTTGGGCAGACTCTAAACAGGACTTTGTAAGGCTCATAAACACGAATTTGTCAGGCTCATAAACACGACTTTGTCATGCTCATAAACACGATTTTGTCAGGCACATAAACACGATTTTGTCAGGCTCGTAAACACAACTTTACCAGGCTCATAAACACGACTTTGGCAGTCTGTTCCCACTTGTATAAAGCGAAGAAAACGGCTATGGGAAAGTGTGTAACCAATGCACCACAACTTGATAATATCTCGCGGGTATCGCATTTGTACTGCGTCATCAAGAGAATACTATTCCACTGCATTTAATAAAAGTCGGAAGGCCAAGTTCTTTATTAGGAATGAACCAGGCGCTAATAGTTAATTACATTTGACAAAAGCTCCGCGTCACCTGCATTTTTAGCTCTTATAAGGGACTTGGCAGTAGCTCTTGTACTTTGAAAAGGCGATCATTTTCTGCGAGCTTATCAGTTATCATCTCTAGCGCAAGGCTTAGATCAGTCTGTCCGTATCAGATGGCATTCATACGCTATGCTCAGTATGTCTATACCAGATGACATTCATACGATAAGATCAGTCTGTCTATACTAGATGACACCCATGCCCTAAGATCAGTTTGTCTATAACAGCTGGCATCCATATGATAAGACCAATCTGTTTATATCAGATGACATTCACACACTATGATCAGTCTGTCTATATCAGATGGCATCCATACGATAAGATCAGCCTGTCTGTATCAGATGACGTTCATACGCTAAGATCAGTCTGTCTGTATCAGATGACATTCATACGCTAAGATCAGTCTGTCTATATCAGATGACATTCATACGCTAAGATCAGTCTGTCTATATCAGATGACGTTCATACGCTAAGATCAGTCTGTCTATATCAGATGACATTCATACGCTAAGATCAGTCTGTCTATATCAGATGACACTCATACGCTAAGATAAGTCTGTTTATATCAGATGGCATTCATATGCTAAGATCAGTCTGTCTATATCAGACGACATCCATACGATAAGATCAGTCTATCTTATACCAGATGACATTCATATGATAAGATCAGTCTGTCTATATCAGATGGCATCATGCGCCAAGATCAATCTGCCTATATCAGATGCCATTCATATGCTAAGATCAGTCTATCAGCCTGTCAATAGCAGATGACATTCATACCGTAAGATCAGTCTGTCTATATCAGATGACAGTCACACGCTAAGATCAATCTGTGTATATCAGTTGCCATTCATATGATAAGATCAGTCTGTCTATATCAGATGATATCCATATGATAAGATCAGTCTGTCTATATCAGATGGCATTCACACGCTATTATCAGATGACATTCATAGGAATGATGGACAGTTGATTTTCTTTGGAGCAGGACTCAGCAGCAAAGTCTTCTATTGGTGCAAATTATACGTATGCTCACATGGAATGATACTTCTGCCAGTCTGTCTATATCAGACGGCATTCATTTGCTAGGACCGGTTTGTCTATATCAGAGGACATTCACACACTATGGTCAATCTGTCTATATCAGATGACATTCACATACTATGGACAGTCTGTCTATATCAGACGGCATTCATATGCTAAGATCAGTCTGTCTATATCAAATGACATTCATATGCTAAGATCAGCCTGTCTATATCAGATGACGTTCATACGCTAAGATCTGCCTGTCTATATCAGATGACATCCATATGCTAAGATCAGTCTGTCTATATCGGATGACATTCATATGCTAAGATCAGTCTGTCTATATCAGATGACATCCATACAATAAGATCAGTCCGTCTATATCAGATGACATCCATACGATAAGATCAGTCTGTCTATATCAGATGCCATTCACACGCTAAGATCAGATGACATTCATAGGAATGATGGACAGTTGATTTTCTTTGGAGCAGGACTCAGCAGCAAAGTCTTCTATTGGTGCAATTTATAGGCATGCTCACATGGAATGATACTCCTACCAGTCTGTCTATATCAGATGACATCCATACGATAAGATCAGTCTATCTATATCAGATGACATTCATACGATAAGATCAGTCTGTCTATATCAGATGGCATCATGCGGTAAGATCAATCTGTCTATATCAGATACCATTCATATGCTAAGATCAGTCTATCAGCCTGTCTATAGCAGATGACATTCATACCGTAAGATCAGTCTGTCTATATCAGATGACATCCATACGATAAGATCAGTCTGTCTATATCAGATGACATTCACACGCTAAGATCAGATGGCATTCATAGGAATGATGGACGGTTGATTTTCTTTGGAGCAGGACTCAGCAGCAAAGTCTTCTATTGGTGCAATGCACAATTTATACGTATGCTCACATGGAATGATACTTCTGCCAGTCTGTCTATATCAGACGGCATTCATATGCTAGGACCAATCTGTCTATATCAGAGGACATTCACACACTATGGTCTGTCTGTCTATATCAGATGGCATTCACAAACTATGGTCAGTCTGTCTATATCCGATGACATTCATATGCTAGGACCAGTCTGTTTATATCAGATGACATTCACACACTATAATCAGTCTCGCGGTATCTGATGGCATCCACACGCTAAGATCAGTCTGTCTATATCAGATGCCGTTCATACGCTAAGATCAGTGTGTCTATATCAGATGACGTTCATACGCTAAGATCAGTCTGTCTATATCAGATGACATTCAAACACTAAGATCAGTCTGTCTATATCAGATGACATTCATACGCTAAGATAAATAATAATAATACAGCATTTGTAAAGCGCCATGTGTCAATGTCAATTTTCAAAGGCGCTTGTGAAGAGATGTGTTTTTAATTTTTGTTTGAAATCATTAATTGATTGGATGGATTTGATGTGGACAGGTAGCTGGTTCCATAGTCTCGGAGCCACAACACTGAAGGCTCTGTCCCCACAGGAGCGTAAATTCGATCGCGGAATTTGGAGCAATAGCTTATCCACAGAACGAAGTCTGCGACATGGATCATATGTCAAGAGAGGTTCCTGCAAATAGTCGGGAGCGTTGTTGTTTAGACATTTCCAAGTCAAGAGCAGAATCTTGAACTCAATCCGTTTCCGGATGGGGAGCCAATGAAGATCTTTCAAAATTGGTGTTATGTGATGACGCTTTTCGACCTTGACTACCAGACGAGCCGCAGCATTTTGCACATATTGCAGTTTATCAAGGGATTTTTCGGTGATGCCATATAAGAGACTGTTTCCATTGTCCATATATCAGATGACATGCATACACTAAGATCAGTCTGTCTATAGCAGATGTCATTCATACGCTAAGATCAGTCTGTCTATATCAGATGACATGCATACACTAAGATCAGTCTGTCTATATCAGATGTCATTCATACGCTAAGATCAGTCTGTCTATAGCAGATGTCATTCATACGCTAAGATCAGTCTGTCTTTAGCAGATGACATTCATACGCTAAGATCAGTCTGTCTATATTTGATAACATTCATACGCTAAGATAATAATAATAATAATAATAATAATAATAATAATAATAATAATAATAATAATAATAATAATAATAATAATAATAATAATAATAATCTTTATTTCAAGAGGGTACATCGTCAGTGGCCTGATGTTCCCGAGGCCCTCAAAACATATATACACTATGTACAATAATATATAATTATATACACGCCAGGTATGTACAAATAGACATATGTACAGTAATTGCACTTACACGCACGCATGCACGCACTCACTGAGACACGCAGGCTGACGGGCAGGCAGGCAGACAGGAAGGCAGGCAGGCAGACTTGTAGGGAAGCTCCATGTAGGCGTCTCCTCAAGGTAACAGGTAAGCTGTTAAAATATTTTGGGAAACTAATTTGACCGGACGCTGTAGCTACCTAAGGCAGCATCTGCGTCCAGCCATAATAGCCCCAAAATATTAAACAGAATATTTATTAAATCATACATGTTCAAGTTCACTTTCACTCATATAAATGTACATAACGACTGTGGTGGTAGAGTACTTGCAGTACAGTAATAATTACATGTGTGTAATATTCATAATTCTATGATTCGGTAGTAGTAGTAGTAGTAGTAGTAGCAGTAATAGTAGTAGTAGTAGTAGTAGTAGTAGTAGTAGTAGTAGTAGTAGTAGTAGTAGTAGTAGTAGTAGCAGCAGTAGTAGCAGCAGTAGTAGTAGTAGCAGCAGCAACAGCGGCGGCGGCGTTTGGCGGCGGCGGCGTCGGCGGCGGTGGTGGTAGTAGCAGTAGAAGCAGTAGTAGCAGTAGTAGCAGTAGCAGTAGCAGTAGCAGTAGCAGTAGCAGTAGCAGTAGCAGCAGTAGCAGTAGCAGTAGTAGTAGTAGTAGTAGCAGCAGTAGTAGCCGCAGTAGTAGTAGTAGCAGCAGCAACAGCGGCGGCGGCGTTTGGCGGCGGCGTCGGCGGCGGTGGTGGTAGTAGCAGTAGAAGCAGCAGTAGCAGTAGCAGTAGCAGTAGTAGCAGTACCAGTAGCAGTAGCAGTAGCAGCAGTAGCAGTAGCAGCAGTAGTAGTAGTAGTAGTAGTAGTAGTAGTAGTAGTAGTAGTAGTAGTAGTAGTAGTAGTAGTAGTAGTAGTAGTAGCGATTGTAATAGTGAAAGTAATTTTTCATCCTAGCCCTTAATTATCGTATTATAATTGTCCCAAAGGAAAGCCTGGCCCGTGTCTAAAACCAGTGTGAATCCCAAAGCGTTTTTCGTCTCTTCAGAGGACCAAAACTTTGTCTCCAAGGCAGATGTGGCAATGAAACGAAGAAGAACAGATTATTATTATTATTATTATTATTATTATTATTATTATTATTATTATTATTATTATTATTAATATTATTATTATTATTTGATGTTCATCTATCTTGTATGTTTGATGTGAATGACCTAAGATCAGTCTGTCTATGTCAGATGACATTCATACGCAGATCAGTCTGTGTATATCAGATGACATTTATATGCTAACATCAGTCTGTCTATATCAGATGACATCATATGCTAAGATCAGTCTGTGTATATCAGATGACATTCACACGCTAAGATCAGATGACATTCATAGGAATTATGGAAGGTTGATTTTCTTTGGAGCAGGACTCAGCAGCAGTCTTCTATTGGTGCAATGCGCAATTTATACGTATGCTCGCACGGACTGATACTTCTGCCATGTTGAAACTCAGCTTGGGGTATAACATTACAATTTCTAGTCCTTAGCTGAAGCTCTCCTCTCGCTGGGCACATATCCTATATTCGTATCACTACGGCACTTTATGGGTGAAATGTTGTCAAATGATCAATGACTGTCATAAAACTTCCTTTCCTATCACAGCAATAGCATAATAACTAAACATTAAAAAATAACTAAGTTAGCTGTCATTATTCTAGGTTGAGTTATTAAGTTATCAAAATAAAACTTATCATTCTCAGGAACCAAAACACATTACCATTTTAGCATTAAAAGCTATAAAAACAAATGCTCAATTGTGACGGGTCAAATAATGTCGGTCAGACATAAATTCACGATGGGGCGGAACCAATCGCTCAAAGACATTGAAAATATTCATATTCTTATTTGTCAAGACTCAAACCTATATTTTACAATTTACCGATTTTCATACAAGTAACACTCAGTTTTCCGCACGCACGTATGCACACACGCGCATAAAAGCGCGTGCGTGCGCACGCCATACCGTCCTAATCTATTAACTAGTATACCGGTACTACTATAAAGCGAGTACATTGAACTAAGCCTAAAAGCTTTAGGTTACATAAATCGTCATTATAATGGAAAACACTGGTGAAAATGAACCGCAAAGGTAAACAAATCTAAGATAATATACCCAATCGATCAAGTGCAATGATAAGTTTGCCCCAGCCGCGAGGCGTTTCCTTGTTTTTGCTGGCCCCGCCCGGTAAGACTGAAATTTGTGAAACACCAGATCATAAATTCAACCAAATCTGATATGTAAGACATCATTCCCATGCACGAGGCTATCTACACTTGGCTCCACCCCAAGGCGGTGGGGGAGTGGTCAAAACATCAAGTTTTAACTTGAGGAAATTGATTGTAACGCAACTCCTCTGAAACCGGTGGACGGCATTTAGTCAAATTTAGTATGTGAGTCATCCATATCAATGTTGAGTGCATGAGTACATCTACATAGGGGCGTGGGAGTGTGGTGGGGTGAGGGTGGGTGTGAGTGTGGTCTGGATGGGGTGTCTAAAGGTCATGGCATTGATCGTAATTCAACTCTTCCGAAATTGTTGGACGGAATTCAATCAAATTTGGTATATGAATTACCCATATCAATGGGGAGTGCATGAGCACATTTGCAATTGGCCCCGTCACCTGGCGTGGAGGAGGGTCAATAAGTAAAAAATTGATTGTAACGCAACTCCTCCGAAACCAGCCTTGGACGGAATTCAACAAATTTGATATGTGAGTTACCCATATGAGTGCCATAGGCAATTTACATTTGGCTCTGCCCGCAGGGGGCGGGGAAGGGTGGGGGCGGTGTTATGACGTCAAGAAATTGGTTGTAATGCACCTCATCCGAAGCCACTGGACGGAATTCAACCAAATTTGATGTGTGTTACTCATATGAGTATGGAATACAAAAGGAAATTTGGATTTGACTTCACACCACTGGGTTGTGGGGTGTGTGGTGTGTTCAAAAGGTTAAAGCGGTGAAGTGGGGATGTATAATGACGGGTCATCGACCGAGCAATCTAGTATTACATTTTAATGGCAACATAATTTTAAAAACAGTCTTACCTTAGGCCACGCCTTTCTACAACCAGGTGTATTTTAACCACCATGTTTGAATACCGCTGAACACTTTCCTTCAGCGTAACATCACTCAGACAATGGAGTCAAATACTTTCAAAAGTATTTAAATGCAAATACAAATACGGGTCACGGTTATTCGGACCTCTACAAAACTTTGTTATTTTTTAATGTTAAGGTTTTTGGCTTAGAAAATCTGATTATGTTATATTTTGGGATTGCTAAACCCTTACCACTCTGATGTCAATATGCTGTCTTACTGCATCAATAGCAATGAAACTGGTGTATATTTTTCAACAATTTTGATGGGCGACAGCAAGATCCTCAACCAAATTTGTTGAAAAATGAACACCAGTTCATCTTTTAATTTAATTTGAATATTTAAATTTTAGAGTTGTAAGGGTTAACCCTAATGGAACACAACTTGGGTACATGGTTTCTTATACAAAGAGGATACAGGATGGTGATATGGAGATCACCAGGTCAAAGGTCAATGCCATTCTAATGTTGCTATTTGACCTCTGCTTTTTCAACCTTAAGTTTTTCCATTCAGCAAATCATTTATATTTCAGGTTTGGTTAATCCTACTGGAACTAAACTTGAATACATGGTTACATATAATGTTAGGAAGCAGCATGATAACATGGAGGTCGTAAGGTCAAAGGTCTAGACCACTGTAACAAACAGGAGACAGGCGAGACATTTAATTCCACGGAATTATTGTTTAACTTAGCAAGGTTAAATCACTTATACACATTCTTGGAGCTAAGATCTTTTTAGTTTGAAAATGATTGCACTGAAAACAACTTCACAATTAGGATAAATACCTTAATCAAATTGTTTTCAAATGACCATCCTTTATGATAAATTTTCTACTTTATTGACTGATTTATTCCATTAAATGGTTAAACGCTGATTTGCATCCAGTTTAAATTCACAAATCGACTTTTATTGCTATGATACCACGTATTCATTCACCAATTCTATTCATTTTCCCACAAAGACATCCATGTCAATTCTAATCAAACCTGCCCTCATTAGACCTGTCCTCACTGCATTATACCACCTATGCTTAACCGTCTTTTATATTTACTTTCATGGTATCTATTTGAAACTAATTTGTCTGGAAGCTGGTGCTGCATAAGTTTGCAAGGGCCTCCATTAAAATTAATTTCAAAATATTCAACAGCTTTCCTGTATAGTTACATTCAAATTGAGATTTAGAAGCCAGTTTCATCGGTGAAAGGGTTAAATAAACGATAGTTTATTGTAGTTAAAAGTTTTGTTACTTTGAAAATTATGACAGAAAACTTTTTCTCCCACAGGAACCAGTACAGTCAAATTGTTTGCAAATCTACATTATTCATGAGAAATTCATTTTGTTGAGCAATGTATTCCATTAACCCTTTCACTGATATGGAATACGTTAAATCACTTTTTGACAGCAACCACACAGGACATGCAGGAAAAAATTTGAATATTTTGAAAATAATTTGACTGGAATATATTGCAACAACTTCTAGATAAATTAATTTCAAAATATTCAACAGAATATTTCTTACATTAAAAAAATCGGTTGTATCAGGTCTGTACATGTATCATTGAAAAGTTAAGAACTGTTTAAATCAATGCACCCAAACCGGAGTGTAATTTTACTGCTTCAACACCAAACTGCTGTTTTCAAACAATCATTTGTCTGTACATAAACCTGACACACGCCTTTATAATGTAGGAGAAATTCTGTTGAAGTCTGAACCAAATTTTTTGGGTAGTTGTTGCTGATTAAGGCAGCACTGGCTTCGAGTCAAATCATCTTCAAAATATCTTGCAAGTTTTTCGTTTGGTTTGGTTTATAGATCTATTGCTTAGAGGGAATTGACATCGCGTGTATGGACAATCTAACCCATTAACTCCTGAATTCAGTTAGAAAGAGCTATAGAGAAAATGTAACTTTTTAAAGACTACATTTAACCGTCTGACTGAGTTTTGCAGATGACATATTCCAGCGGTTATATCTCTAGACATGTTAAATATTTCGAAAACAATTTGACTTAGCCACAAACAACTTTCAGGCAAACTTTTTCAAAATATTCAGCAAGTCAAGCGGCATTGCTCATAAATTATTGTTGGGTGGTCTGTAGCAGTAAGGGAGTTAATATTGTTTGTTTTGATTAGCATTTACTATAGCTCTTATATTAACCCTTATCACACTAATACCAAATATAATTGCTACATGGTTAGTAGAAGAAAGACTTTTAAACATTTTCTATTGTCATGTTTTTTAAATCTGTTGCTCTCTTTAGACACCAACAGTTTCCAGCGATTTTGTTTCCAGAATGTACACCAGTTAATATAAGAAATGGAATTAATTGAGAAGCTGATATTTCAGTGGTCGTTATGATTTAATAAGACTTTTGAATATTTTGAGTTTACTTTGCTGGAATGCTGTCTATATATATATAGACAGCATTATATGAAAAGTATTTGAATACGCATTTGAAAACCATTTGAAATTTTAAATACTTTAGCAAAAATATTTAAATGCAAATGCAAAACGTTGGGGTTTGAAATCTTCAAATGCAAATGCAAGTGCAAATACTTGGAAAAAGTTTTAAAATGCATTTAAATGCAAATGCATTTGCATGTGCCCCCAGATCTGAGGCCTGACCAATATAAATATAACATGGACATGTGTTATGTGACAGCCACGTTTAAGTTATATTTGTTTGTGAGCTTAATAAAATTAAATGAAATTTCCATGTGGAAATAAATGCTGCTTGCTTATAACATTCGACGCACATATCTACTTAAGTACCTAGATAGGCTCCCGAATGAAATGAGGAACAATTGATGAATCTAGTTTCTCAGCCAATATGACGTCATAATCAACTACGTCACATGTAAGTTGATATCATAGTCAATTACGGCATGAATGACGCGATTTAGTCCGTCATAAACGCTTAATAGTCCGTCAAGTTGTACGAACTGTATGTCTTTACAATATAATAAACATTCGTAGGCAGCAACAGCGCCCATTCAAATTTGTTTCAAAATATTCAACAGCTTACCTGTATTGTTTTCTGGAAATTGAGATTCAGAGAGGGCAGGGATCGATTAGTCCCAACATGGACAAGACGTGGTTCAGCTTAGCTAGAGATTGGCGGGGCATAGCTAAAACTCGATTCCTCCATTAGATGACCACGAGCTTTCATATGTAGACATTAAGTCATCATGTAGAAACAGAATTTCTCCGATTGATTCACAACAACATTTGAGGCTAACAATCAATATGATGTTTCAAGCTGTATATGGCAAACTGTGAGAAAAGCTTAGTGAGAAACAATAGCTTTCAGAAGGAAACGTTAAGTCGAGAGATATTGTGGATAAACACACAATAGTAGGGGAGCCGAGATTAAAAAATTGAAGCTTCACCTACCGGAGAGATATAGTTTATATCACTGCATTTTTATGTTCACGTGGGTATCTGCTTTGGACGAAATTATTTTCTTATGGCATGCGATATGCACAGTAGCGTGAACCCTGCCCCAGTCACTAGCTATACCCTCCAAGAATGTCACAAGACTACCGCTCCTCCTACATAGCTATGGGCCCATAGCCCACCATCACCTTCAGTGCATCCGCGGCCGATCATCGAGAGTCCGTGCCTCTATCTGTCAAGACCTGCTTGTTCACTTGCCCTCCCCTCCCACTTCCATCACCTATTTTAGCTGCTGACGAAGTTTCTGAGTGAACCTCTGACGAAGCTCCTGACAAAGTTCCTCAAGCTTCTGATGAAGTTGCTGACGAAGTTGCTGACGAAGTTGCTGAGTGTAGCCGGAAAAAGAAGACTAAACCCATCCAAGAGGCTCGGTGTGTATCTGTATGCTGATGTTGGGTGTGGCATGGTGTGGACTTCTTTTTCCGGCCACCTTACTGAACATGAGGGCGTTTCATTTGTCTTTACAGGGACACTGTAAAGATACCTGAAACATGAAGCAGTATGTACAACATCAGGACCGAGCGGTTGAGCCCACGACCTCGCATCATACGGATCAACAGTAGGCCTGTCTGGCAGTCATTCGTCCTGATATCCATAATGTGAACACTCTATCGACTTTGCCATGTCGGGACAGATTCGTGAGATGCGGAGCATGATGTTCAAGTTCAAGCTCGAGATCACGGCTGAGAAGGATGTAGAGCTCCCGCAGATTGTTAGCAGGTGGGAGATTGTGCAGAGCAACAGCACCGTAGACGCCACTTATGTGAACGATGAGTACCAAGTCCTGGCTCCACTGGCTCATGGACCTGCCTACTATGTGAATGGGAAGGGGTCCTATGCCATGGGGGTGTAATGAGGGATTCCCTGGGTTCAGCTTGCAATCAAATGTAGAAATGCATGTTGCAGCGCCAGTCCTCTCCCTCCTCAAGATCACACACGTGAACCCGACCTTGATGCGGGACAAGCTGTTCGTTCGGGTGTACACTGAACATCTTGATGGTTTAATGATGAACACTCCACAATTTCACATCTGGCATGATATGCGAATGACCAGGAACTAAAACGTGAGGATTCTAGACAGCGAATCCTACGTGTGGAGCGAGTGCATCAACAGTTCCAGCCACAGATAACCAGCAGTTAGAGTTGAAAGTACAATGGATTATCGCAGATTTCACAGCTGTAGCAGTCCTGGTTCAGATTTGAGGGGTGGTCAACAGGTGGGTAAGCTAAGTGACTTCAAACTTATAGTGGCTGGGGCGAGCGTTCTCAGTGAGCGACGCGATCTGGCTGATTGCTGTCTCTATTAACAGGAGACAAAGTCGTAACCTCGACTTCGTCTAACCAGTGGCCACGAGGATCTAGGGCTGGCACACGAGAGTCAGTACCACCTTGGACGTAGGGTTATCCCACATAATCGTGGCAATCAGCTTAGCTTTCATGTTGGAAACTTGCTCGTGGAGCGAGCTGGCACTGCACAGTGGGCGTGACTGTGCTGTACTTGGGCTATGCCAAGGTTTGTGTATCGCACCCCACTCATATTCAGCTTGAGCACACGTAGAGCATGATTACTCCCATCACAGACAACTGCATCCGACGTCTTCCGAGCTGCCGCCAATCCATGCTGCGTGGTGGCCCTGGGCTAAACAGGGTGCCAGCAGTGCTGATTGTGTTGTCTCAGCAACTTCTCGTGGCAGGTAGGTCTTGACGGTCTCGTGGCTTGATTGAAAAGGCTGAAAAATGCATGGAGACTGGGTATTTACTCTAGTGCTGATTGCACTACAGTGGGATTCTAGAAGATTCGAGTCGGGAGATTGGATAGATTAGGCTTAATTTTGGGAAAAGCCACACTGTCACACTTTCACATACACGCACGCACGCACGCACGCGCGTGCGCACGCACGCACGCACGCACGCACGCACGCACGCACGCACGCACGCACGCACGCACGCACGCACACCTAGTTTATAACACTGGTTTCTGTGTTGCCGTCGTAATGTTGATCAGATGGGGATAAAACAGCACAGCCGGTTTTGAGGTCCTAACCCTGAGGATGGTTTTCAACCACCCGGGTCTTTTCAAAACGTGTAGAGGATAGTGGGAGACAGGTGCTGCCTATGGAACAACTGTTTTGAAACTGCTCGAACTGTTTTGAAACGGTCTAAACTGTTTTGAAACAGTTACGGGTCGGGGAGGGTGATGGGGCTCGGCCTGGGTGGGGTCCTGGCAGTCCCAATTGTATAGACCAGCTGTGGTATGTGTGCTGATTCTCGCCCACTCATGTTATGGTTGGGAACTGCTAGATACCCTGGGTCCGGTCTGGTCGGATTTCTTGTTTAGCTGCTGGTGGGTGAGACTTATCCCAACACCCTCCCAGGAAGGGTGTGGTCCAGAACCGCCATTTTATATACTACTTATGCCTACCAAATCATGCAAAATGTGAGATGGGCTAAAACATGCCAATAACTCATTTTTTCAACCGGCATCTTCATAAACAGGACATATGTGATAATATAGAATTGCATAGCTATCAAATATATCTTTCCGATGGCAAATTCCTAAAATAGAGGCTTTTTGCCATATTTGCTCCCCTACTACAAATAGAAACAGTGTACCATACTTTCTCATATTTACTTAGCATTAGATACTAAGTATTAAATATTGCCAACTTAACACATGTAGCAAATGCTATATTCCCCATGCAAGCTATTCAAATGTGGTAATATAATGATCATGTACACAAATGAACACAATTCAATGACCATAATTTACATATTGAACTACACAATGTGAGCACAATGCCAACTTATCCATATTTTTTAAGATCTACCAACAGATGGGAAAAATTATATGCCAGAAGTCATTCTGTACAGATGAAAGTCACAAACTAAGCATGGTGATAGTTTTTTATTGGCTGTGCCAATGTTCAATGCTGTATACATGTTCAATTCCATTGTCTTATTTAACCCTTTATCCATTGAAACCCCAGTGTATCAATTTCAATGCAATTATACACGAATGCTATTGAATATTTTCAAACTAATTTTATCGGAACCTGTTGCTGTAACAGAATATTCCTTAAATCATAAATAATCTGCCACTTTTTGTCTGTAAGCGTTAAATGGCTACACTGAATAAGATAAGACACACCTGTAATAGCAATCGTGTACATTTCGTTATATCCACGCTTTCAACCGCGAAACTCAGGTATGTCAGCGTGAAAGCAGCGACACATGCAGATTGTTGAATAGTTTGCTATTAATCTGATACGAAACAGCTGAAAGCATCATTTCCTAGCTTAATTAGGTCTAGTTTCAACCAATTCAACAACATAACTATGTTTTACATCGTGATTAACTTGTGATAGCTTGCCGTGTGTTGGTCAGGGTTACGGTCGTGATTATTCTTATCACTAAGCAGACATGTATGTAGGGAAGTGTGCTAATAGTTCACTACAAGTTTTTGCAAATCTGAAGGTTTGTGGTAATGCATTAAATATAACTAGTTCCACAAATCAACATTTTGCTGTCGTCTAATTAACTATCTCTCAAGATGGCGCTTGCTTGCATACGTTTTCTAGTTCTATCATTGATTTTGACCTGCGTTCTCGGTGAAACAGAATCACAATCAGCCGAACGAGAACAGTTCATGCGCGAGAGACAGGCAATCCTGAACGATGAAAGAGGACGACTTGTTGGTTGGGATGTTTCTTTGACTCCAGATGAAGTGGCGCTTAATGCCTTGTTAATGAATTTCAAACAAGATGAATTCCAAAGAGCGGAGAGAGGAGCGCCATTTCTACCTGCTATGCATTTCTTCAAAGCCAGGCCGCTGATCGAGAAGAGTAATGTGTTCAAGGTCATTCGGCTGATGCCTAAAGGTAGGAAACCAGAGTCGTGGTGAATTGTATTCAAGTCGTTGAAAATTGCATTAAAATACACCTCAATTCATTTGCTCAGTTCCAATTTAAGAAAATACAGTCAACCCAAGAGACCGTACCTCTTTTGGAGCCAAGCAATGAGAGAGATGGTCTTTCGACAACGTGTCTTCGAGAACACGCACCATACCTTTTGTTCCAACAGACGTATCGTATACAGCATTGTAAGCGTATTAAAGGTGCGTATTTACACCAGAATGCCCGAAAAAAAATTTGTTAAAATTGTCAAATTTCAGAGACTTAAATTGTGTAAGTAAACGTAATGAAACGAAATAAATCTTAGCATATGATGGTTTCGTTCCGTATAAATAAAAATAATTTTAGTTGATCAATTGTAATTCCAATTCCATGGAGATTTTGTTGAATCAATTCTAGGTTTTTTCCCCACAGAAGAGTTAAATTGAAATTCATATTCCATTTTCATTCGATCATTACCAATTTCCAATATTAAATCAGAAGAGCTTCTAAGATAGGAGCCATTGCATATGGTAGACAATAACTTTGATGGATAAATGACAATACCAGGGAACCAATTCATTCATCAGTAATGGAGAAATCTGATCTGTCACTCAAGTATATGACTTTTATGACCAATTGCGTCACGTATAGGCCGATGCCTCAATCAAACTATCTATGTCTGTCATGAACATTGAATAGTCCGCCAAGTATACGAATTGTATGTTTTTACTATATAATACAAAATTCTGTTGAATATTTTGAAACTAATTTAATTGGGCGCTGTTACTGCCATATGTAGCAACAGCACCTAGTCAAATTACTTTCAAATTATTCAATAGGTTACCTGTATTGTTAGCGTGAAATTGGGATTCTGGGAATTCAGGATTCCAAGTATATAAATCGATCCCAGCACGCTCAAATCATGGGCCGGGCTTAGCTAGAAATGGGCGGGTCATAGTTAGAAATGGATACCCTTTATAATGGAGTAACATGTTGATATGGATACCATGGTTATAGACAAACCTGTCTTAAACGACCACCTCCAGATGTTCCAATAGCTGATCATTTATCAGAGAACGATGGTCTCGCAATACTTGTGAGTTGATGATGTAATGCTTTTGAGGCCATAATAGTATAGCTCTGAAAGGCAGATCGTCGTTCGTACACCTGTTTTATAGAACCGCCTGGGCCCAATAGACAGATGGTCACTCGAAAATGGTTGCTTGTACATTTTGACCTGCTCAGGAAACCCAATATTAATGGAGAGAACCGATCTGTCACTCCAGTATATGAAATCCTAGCCAATTACGTCACATGTAGGCTGACATGAGTGACGTGACACTCATAATTTACACTCCGTCATGTAGCTGGAATAGTCCGGCACGTGTACAAATTGTATGTCTTTCGTGGATTTATTATTTAATAAAGATTATGTTGAATATTTGGAAACTAATGTGACAGAGCATTGTTGCTGTCAGTGCCATAGGTAGCAATAGTACCTAGTCAAATTAGTTTCAAAATACTCAACAGCTTACCGGCGCTTTACACTAGTAAGTTTATACTAGCCAACTTATACTAGTTCCTAGTCGCGGTTAATTATGGGGTCTTTCGACTAGCTGTTATGAATAATGGTGTAGTTTAAAATCCGGCTTTTGTTCTCATTCACCAAAGTAGACTATATGCTCTCTTTCTTTCAGGGGGTATTTTACATACACACGGCGCTGTACTGTATACGACTGACTGGCTTATACAAAATGCCACCTATCGTCCGTATTGCCACATCTGTATCCGCACAGATGACACTGTACGTTTTACGTTTACGACACATCCGCCGTACAATCCAGGTTAGTTTATTAGCCTAAACACAATTAAGGGATGCTAAAATATTTACTTTATTTGAAAGATTATTAAATATATAATGAAATTGCGGCAAAATATTCTCAAAGAAAAAGAAATGGTAATGAAAAGGTAGAATCGTCGATGATAAGAAATATAAATTTTCCTGCCAAAATGGACGCTATCTTGGATTTCATTATGAAGATGTCATCACACCAAACTGTTATGATGAAAAATGATGATCAACAAAGGGTAATCGTTTAATGAATTTCTATCAGTGTTTAATTACCAACCATAAATTTGCCATACCTAGCTCTTGTGTCAATGTGTCATGAACTTAAGGACACATTTTGAAGTGTTGATAAAAATTCCCAAAGCCCACATATGGGGATTTTTTCGGAAATACGATGGAGTACACTGATTAAAAAATATATATATCTAAAATATAAAAATATATATATAAAATCAATTTTCCTTTTAATTTTTTTGTGCACCCCGACTACAGCAGGTCGTAACATTTTGTGACAGATCTATGTTGATTAAATCGTTATAAACAATACAACACTTATTTAGGCATGGGATGATGCATACCGCACATACGGAGATTGCTGGTAGTCAAGGGCAGACTCTGAAAATAAGACTCACCTTAAACATCCGTGGTAGTAGATGGTACCTGGCAAATAACATTTCTAGGTTCACATGGAGTTTCACCAGGTTGGTCTCCACGCTGACATTTTCCTATATCGGCGGCCATCTTGGATTTCAAATTGGCGGCCAAACAAAATGTATTTTAAACAATACATTGGCTTCCAAACGTAGTAAAAGCATAATTCTGGTGACTATCCGGGGATGGCAAGAAATCTTATTATCGTATTCCTGAATGGCTTAGTCTAGTAACTGTTTCTAATTCTAAAGATGACACCGTTATAGAAATTTTGGAGTAAATAAATCAATGATGATATCAGTTTTGAACAACCGATAGAATGGTACAATAAAACAGCTCTAAATCGGTTTTGCTCGCCTTTATTCAGCCATAAGATCATTATTATAATGATTCACACACACATTTGACCAGTTGTCAGGAGAAAAGTTTCATTGAATTCTCTTCCATACTCCAGCCGCACATGATGGAGAGATCCTGATTTATGTTCAAGTACTGGTTCCAAACAAGAGTCTGGCACTAAGCTCGTTTAATATGAAACATCAGGGCATCTTTTCGGTTTTAAAGTTAATCAATATTGATCGTGTATCTGTATAACAACGAGTAATGAACTGTGTGAATTAATTGTGAAGATAGAGCTGGATTAATTCATGCTGTTTACACACAAATGCTTTGACATATGATAATTCTTAAAGCTGAAGGGTCATTATGAAAATAAGAAATATTTTTTGTAAAAAAATATGGTAAGTGAATTAATTATTCATGTTTGCAATTTGTATCAGGTAAGCGTCCGCCATATTTTTACAGCGGCCATTTTCTTACCCCCACACATCCAACGTAATAAAAGAGCTCGTCAAATCTAAATCTGTCCCCATTCACTTTTTTATGCCTCCCCTGTAAGACTAGACGCAAGCACAACAATATCAAAGTTTTTTCACATAAAATACATAGAAATCATGAACTGAGACGCAAGAAGGAAATGAATATGTTTATAATTACGTTCTATCCCATCCAGCATAAATATCTATTCAAAATTGAATAAAAATGTGTAGTTATTCTCTCTCAGACGAGATAGTCCGCCTTGCACGAACACCAAAACATTTGGGAATGCACCGCCCCCCCCCCCCACCCAACAATATAGTCGCGGAAAGACTGCCTCTAAAATATGTGAATACGCCGGCAATAGGATGTATGATTTTATGTTTTTACACCGAGCCACTGATAAGAATTCACAGTACCACTACGACTACCAATATCGCTCAACTACCACTATCACCATCACCACGACAACCAGCAAGTCCGCCACCATCAACAACAACAACCATCCTACTCCCCCCCCCACCCCCATTATACCCCCACCCCGGCACCACTACTACTACTACTACTACTACTACTACTACTACTACTACTACTACTACTACTACTACTACTACTACTACTACTAATAATAATAATAATAATAATAATAATAATATGACGATGAAGACGACGACTGCTGCTACTAGTACTACCTCGGTGCCACGTACCCATGACCGCAAACACAACAATGGCGATGATGATAATGACGACGACAACAACAGAGGTATATTCAGGAGTTCGGAAGTCTTTATGGGATCGAAATCCCTCCTTGTTTACAGAGCGCCATTTTCCTTTCCATCCAGTCATCGTCACCGTTGTCGTCGTCGTCATCGTTGTCACCACTACCACCAACACAACCACCACCCTCACCACCACCACCACCAGCACTACCATGCATCATCGTCACTGTTGTCGTTGTTATCCTCGTCCCCACAAACACCACCACCATCACCAGGACCACCACCACCACCACCTTCACCATCCATCGACACCACCACCTCACCTTCTGTTCTTGTCAGTGCTGTTTCTCTGTTAGCAGTCTTTCCCATCATCCTAGTGTTCTGATCGGGGTTATATTGTTTTGAGGTTGATTGTGGTTGATAGTTATGCCTCACATGTTGAAACAAACTCGATATAATCTCAGAAACTGCGGGTTCCAGATTTGTTTATTTTCCAAATATTACGAATTTTGTCGCATCACACCCAAAGTACTGTGTTAAAATTTGAGCCAAATCGGACCATAAGTTCCCGAAATATTCACAGATCCCGTGTTTATCCGACCCTGATCAGGATTATTTTATCTGAAATATGGCCAAAACCCCGCAAATCCTTTTGCGTGACAACTTCATTCGATGTGTTAAAATTGTAGTCAAATCGAGTAGTTTTTAGATATTTTCCGGAATATTCTTTTGTGATTGGGTAACTGACTAAGGAAATGGCGGTTTATTGAACTGCGATCTGCAGCTAAGCACCTATAAGGTATATCCCCTACCTGCCTGCCTGCATGCCTGTCTGTCTGTTTGCCAGAACCTATGGTAGAATTCAACCAAATTTGTTATGTGAGCTAACCATATGATTTCAGATTAGATGAGAACATTTATATTCGGCTCTGGTTCCTATGGCCAGGGGTCAACAGTTTACCTATAAACATCTTGTTCTTTGCGATATCTCGACCAACATCGTTCAGTGAAATTCAACCGAATTTGTTATATGAGTTATCCATACCATTATCTCAGAGATGAGGGAAGGGTGGGCTGGTGGGGGTGGGGAGGAATTTGGCACATCAAAAACAGGTTGCTGATTTTCGATGAGGCAATTTAGTTTTTCTTGTTGCAGTGGTTTGTGGTGATGATGATGGTGGATGTGATGGTGGTTATGGTAGTGGCGGTTTGTGTTGATGGTGTTTCTTGCAGTAGTGGTGGTGTTTACTATTGTAGGAGTTCTATTGGCATTGGTGCTGGTTGAAGTTGTTATTGTGATGATGGTGGTTCTGAGTATCTTTTACAACAGCGCCATGACTGGTCGTAGCTGTTACTGTTTGGTGGTTATGTCGTTATTGGCGGCAGCATCAGTCGCAGCGGTGTCAGCAGCGATGGTGGCGGTGGGGGCCACGGCAGCGGCAATGGTGTGTGCGGGCGTGTGCGTATGTGTGCGCGGGCGTGCACGCATGCACGTGTGTGAGTGCGCGTGTGTGGTATGACGATGGATGGGGGGGGGGGGCATAGAGTTGCTTATTAGTTCCCTCTCACCAAACTACAATATCATTTTTATGTTTAAAAAATCACGCATAGTATATGAAACTGTTCACGCATTGCCCTACGCTCCCCTATTATTAGCTCACCTGGCCTGAAAGAGCTTATGCCATGGCGACCGTCCGTCGTGTATCCGTCCGTCCGCCCTTCCGTCCATCCATCCGTCGTCCGTCCGTCAACCTTTCCTTTAAACGACTCCTGAAGAACCACTGGGCCGATTTCAATTATATTTGGCGGTCCTTGAAGCATCCAGAGGACACAGGGATCCAAGTTTGTTCAAACGAAGCCGATCAGCAAATTTGTCCGGCGGCCATCTTGGATTTTGGCCGATTTTAGGAAACGTCTTTAAAAATCTTCTCTGGAACCGGTTGTGGGATTGATGCACACCTCATGAAATGTGATCTAGGGCAAGAGCTGAACCAAGTTTGTTCAAGGGAACTTGATTGGTCAAATGGTTCAGCGGCCATATTGGTTGACCTTGTTTTAGCGAAAACGACTTCTCCAGAACCGCTGAAGGGATCAGGTCGAAATTTGGCAGATATGATTAGGGACTAAGCGCCATTAAAGGGAAGTTGAACCGTTAAAAAACTTGGCCGGCTGCTGCAGGCCAATCAAAATATAGCATGTTTGGCGGCCATGTTGGATTTTTTTATTTGTTGGATTTTGAGGCCGAAATTCGTTTTATATGTGTTTTTGGGTATTCTGATCTCAAATTTACAATTTTAGCAGCCAGCTTGGATCATTTTCCCGCCAAAAGCTCCCATACCAAAGCAATGGGAAATTTAAAATGTCTTCTCGAGAACTACTGAGCCAATTTCAATTATATATGGCAGGAAGCATCCTTAGGGCACAGAGATTCAAATTTGTCCAAACGAATCTGATCAGCCAATTGGGACAGCGGCAATCTTGGATTTCGTTCGATTTTTAGAAACGTCTTTAAATATCTTCTCTGAAACCGCTTGGGGGATTGATGCAAACCTCATGTAATATATTAGCTGAAACAGGTTTGTTCAAGAGAACTTGATTGGCCAAATGGTTTGGCGCGGCCATCTTGGTTGGGCTAGTTTTAGCTCAAACGACTTCTTCTCCAGAACCGCCAAAGGGATCGGGTCAAAATTTGGTAGATATGATTAGGGATTAAGGGGCATCAAAGGGAAGTTGAACCGTAAAAAAATGACCGCTGTGGGCCAATCAAAATGTAGCATGTTTGGCGGCCATATTGGATTTTTTATTTGATGGATTTTGACGACAGAACTGGTTCTATGTACGTTTTTGGGTATTCTGAGCTCAAATTTGTCATTTTCCAAACTGTCGAATAAACGGTTTAGTGGCCATCTTGGATTATTTTCCGCCAAAGGCGCCCATACTAAAGCAATGGGAAACTTAAAATGTCTTCTTCTAGAGAACTACTAGGCCGATTTCAATTATATTTGGCAGGAAGCATCCTTAGAGCATAGGGATTCAAGTTTGTTCAAATGAAGCCGATCGGCCAATTTGGCCAGTGGCCATCTTGGATTTTGATCGATTTTTAGAAATGTCTAAAAATCTTCGCGAACCTGTTTGAGCGATTAATTCAAAACTCATAAAATATCACTTAGGGTCAGAGCTGAACCAAGCTTGTTCAAGAGAATTTGATTTGGATGGCCTCGTTTTCATGAAAGCAACTTCGTCTCCAGAGCCACTGAACGGATTGGGACGAAATTTGAGAGATATGATATTGATGTCTAAGGGCCAATAAAGTTTGTTCAAGAGAAGTTGATACATAAAGAAACGTGGCCTCTGTTTTCTTGTTGCAAGTCTGCTCAACTCATTCTACTTATTTTTAATGACCATTCTAGTTGAAATGCCTATGGCCCAGGTGGGCGATACAGGCCCCTTGGGCCTCTTGTATTAGGAATTCCAGCAGACTAGACCTTACTATTTGGCTAGCACGCATATCTTTGTTATGCAAATGCATATCTTTGATATGTAAATAAACTAATTGAATGTATCTACACACAGATCAATGACGTCAGCGATGTTGGCATTTTCAAAATGTCCTGGAGTTCGTGCAAGGTGGAATAGCTGGTCGGAGAGAATAACTACTGGATTTATATCAGATTTTGACTGGATATTTATTCTTGCTGGTATAGGACGTAATTATCACCATATTTATTTCATTTTTGTGTCCTCGATTCGTGATTTCTCTGTATTTTATTTGAAGAAACATTGATATTGGGGATCTCCTTAGATGCGTTACACACAAGGCATCAAAATGTGAATGGGACGGATTTAGATTTGATGAGCTCTTTTATTAGGCTGGAGGTGTGGGGAAAGGAAAATGGCCGCCGCAAAACAATATGGCGGACGATTACTTGATACAAATTGCAACCATGAATAATTAATTCACTTACTAATTTTTTACTACAAAAATATCTTAATTTCATGACCCTTCAACTTTAAGAGGCTGGCAATTTATGTTTACCAAGCCCATGTGTAACGCTTTATTGTTCTCTGTACACCTTGAATGTAGAGAGTGTTGCAATGTCAGTAAATTGTATAGTCGTCTCGCGATCAGTTATACCATGAAAATCTAAAAAGCTATTATGAATGTATTCTAGTGGTATGTCATGCAGTTGTAACTGGGCTATTTTCCAGAGATCTGGGGATGAAGACGTTTGCTGACTGGTTGTGATATTACAACAACTTGGATGCTAGCCCGTTCATTGAAGCCTTAGAGAAGATGCGAGAATTCTACACAGAATGAGGAATTGACATTCTGAAGGATGTGGTGTCACTTCCTGGTGTGTCGCTTCAGTACTTACTTCGTGGGACTGCTCAACATGAGCCGAATATTAGCCTTTACTCTCCAGGCAAGGAAGCTTACGAGATGTTAAAGGGTGCTGTTGTTGGTGGTCCGCGCATTGTGTTCACAAGATATCACGAGGCTGGGGTTACCCAAATTCGCCAAGCTAAGCGAGTATGTCAACGTCTCCTTGGTTATGATGCAAATGATCTGGATTTGTCAACCATGGCCCAAGCAATGCCTTGTGGTAAAGAAACTGTACGACGGTGGGGTGGGCGTGTAAGCAGTGATATTGAACGCTTTAAGCAGGATCTGCTAGCGGATCGTTGGTTCAGGTTTGCTGAGGTCCACATTGAGGTATCTAAAGTGTTATGGCCAAAGTTCGAGGAGATGTCTCCTCTCTTCTATAATCGTGAGATCCCAGAAGAGGCTATACCTTCGGAGATGCTTGCGTACCTTGATAAAACAGGTCGAAGAAAGTCTACAACTAGCAAGCTCGTTGGTGCACTCTCTGTTAAGAAGAGTGTATTGTATGCACCAACTCTCAAGTGGTACCTTGCCCTGGGTTAGAGATTACTGCTATCTATCGCACTATAGACTACACCTCACAGAAACCTTTTGAATGGTTTGTAGACTCTTTTACTGAGGCACGTCGTAACGGGGATGTTGACAAAAGTAAAGCCTTGTTGCCTGATCTCTTCAAACTCCTCGGCAACAGTGCATATGGGAAGCTGATCGAGGCATTAGAACGTCATACCAACACGAGCTTCACTAAGGATGAACGGACAGTAGACAGAGCCTTGCGTAGCGCATGGTTCGAGGTTCTAGAGGAGATCGGGGATTCCTACAACTTGCAGAGCCGTAAGGCTGAAATCACCAGTCGTCGCCCCTTCCAGGTGGGTATAGCATTATACCAGCTGGCGAAGCTGCGAATGCTGGAGTTCTACTATGACTTCCTCAACCGCTACGTAGCTTGTGACAGCTTCGAGTACCTGCAGATGGACACCGATTCTGACTATATCACCATAGCAGGCTCCAACCTCGATGAGGTGATGCGCCCAGAGATGCGAACGCAGTATGAAGCCTGTAAATGGGACTGGTTGGCATGGGAAAAATGGTCTAACCACACTCCGGGATTGTTCAAGCTCGAGGTCGAGGGCACTCGTGGTATTGCTCTCTGCTCCAAGTGCTACTACGTGGAGAATACAGACCACTGGAACAGCAGAAACTTGCAAGTGAAATGCTCGACCAAGGAAATGTCTAAACGGCAGAATGACATCTCCTGGCAGAGCTTCTAGAGCGCCCTCCATGGTGGGGTGGACAGAGCCACCAATCGAGGTCTACACTTGTGCAACCAGGGTGCGGTGACGTATATGCAGGAAAAACTCAGACTCTCCGCTTACTATGATAAGCATCATGTGCTGCCAGATGGGGTCCATACCGAGCCCATCGAGTAGCATCTTAGCACCCTAGGGGGTGGTAGCTGTGTGTCTTCAGGGACTAGCTGAAGCTCTTCTATGACAAATGGTCGCCTAGGCACTCCGTTCTGGCGTGCCAGGTAGTGCAGTGTAGGCCGCCCCTCCGCCTCCACATACCTGTCAAGCCTGTGAACATCTATCAACCAGTTAGGATCTGTTGCATGCCGTCGACCACCTTCCAGCTCACTAGGCTCATACAGGTACCGAACCAGAGCATCAGGGGGTAGGCACTCCTATCCCTTGTTCGCTCCTCTAGAGCTGTGGCCAGCAGAGTGTCTGATAGCCTCTACCGGCTTCTTCCCAATTAGTCTAGTAACCTCGTCATCGGATCTCCCCACCACAGCACGCAGCCCTTTCACCCATACCCTAGAACATTCACTCGGCGCAGCCATTTCCTGGGCGTACTGGTGTGGGAACAGTCTCTCTGCCAGTGTCCGATTCCACCGCTCAATGATAGCCTGGGCATGGTGATGCCCTGTCTCGCCTCGCCTAACTGCCACACCGTGTTTCCACATAAGGACTGCATTCTCCCCTCTGAACTCCTTACCATCATCCACCTGCAACAATTCCAGCCACTGGAGGGGATTTTCCAAAGCCTTGTAGATTCCCTGGAATGCCTGGGCCACCTTTCCAGCTGACTTGTCTGTGAGTAGTACTGCCGACTTGTATCTGCTGGCGACGTCGACGATGGTGAGGGCATACTTGTAGGTCTTACGACCAACCGAGTCGTGTGGAAGGAATAGAACATCTGCCTGGTGAACTCTGTTCGGAACAGTTTCCTCGAAATGGGCATGCCTGATGTGCCGTGAACGAGGTCTGTATATCTGCCACATCACCTGGTGGCTGAGCCACTGGCTAACTGTCGCCAATGTGAAGTTGTGGCCCTTGCGACGTGCAGCCTCGAGTAGTTGAGGAGGCTCACAGTAATATCCATCAGGCTGATAGTAGAGTTCCGCAAGAAAGACGGAACTCCCGGATTACATCACTGATGTCCACTTCCATCCTGTCACACATGGCCTGGGTGATTTTATCACTGACGTCCACTCCCGTCCTGTCACAGATGGCCGTCATTCATTTGACTATCACTGAAGCCCTCCGCAAACACCTCTGTACACCGGCGTCTAGTCTCTGCTGGATCCTCACTGAACGGTAGTTTATCGACCAACCCTAGGAGGCTAAGGGCCTTGACCAGGTCATACAGAGATGCCATCCTTATATAGTACGGCTTAAATGTTTGGCGGGCCAGTTGGCCACGAGCGCTATGGCAACATACGGTAGCCATGGGCCTGCAACTCCGAAGAACGTACCTACTCGTGAGGCGATGGCTGCTATGGCTTCAGATCAGAAACCTTCTCCACCCCATGGATAGCATTGTTGGCGATCTTGCAGACCATCTCGCCAGCCTTCGTTGTGAACAGAGCGATCAGAGCCCCAACTGCTGCCAGCCAACCGATAGAACCTTTTATGTAAGTGGGATAGATACCTTTCGCTCTGTGTACTAGCTTGCGGGATTCAGGCTCTACATCATCATACTCACGCGTGGTCGCCGCTACATCGTAGTCATCTGCATCATCCTCCTCATCATAGTCCTCCTCATAGTTCTCGTCATCTATATCCTCGACTGTATCTTCATAAGCCTCTGGTTCATACATCGCACTGGGGATCCGTCGCCGGGGGACAGCTATATAGTAGCTTTAAACTGTAGTCTATAGCATGGCATCCGCAATCTTGAATGCGGGCGTCTTTGCCTTAGCGCACTGGGGACTCAGCTTCGCCGACAAAAATCGGCAGAGGTCGAGCGTGAGTGTCATAACCAGGCGATGGGGAAGCTGTCTAAGGAGAAGTTTGAGTACAGGAAAGCCCTCGAGCATATGCAACAGAGGGAGGCACGCCGATGACAACTCCGAGCTCAGGCCAACCAGAGCCTCAAAGAGGAAGATGAGAGTCTTGATGAGTACTACGAGGCTGTAAAGAGATCTGAGCCAATGCTCGACTATGAAGCATCGAGAGGTCAGAAGACAGCAGAGCTTATAGTAGTGGTGGCAGCTGCAGCGGTAACAACACGAGTCGTGCTCTACGCATGCTCAAGCTGAATACCTGATGTGTTCGACAGGCATACCTTAGCATAGCCAAAGTAAAGTACCGTCACACCTAATGAGTGAGTCCCAGATATGAGGTTTCCGATGTTGAAGCTGAGCCAGTTGCCGTGATTAGGTGGGATGCCCCTGTCCCTGAGGTGGTGACGGCCCTTGAGTGCCGACTCGAGGTCGTCGCTTCCACTGGTTAGGCGCAGAAGTGCATATGACTTAGTTTTCTGTCTGTAGAGTTGGCAATCAGCCAGCTCGCGTACCGCACCAAGAACATTGGTCCCAGCAACCACAAGTTTGAAGTCGTCTAGCATATCCACCTGCTGGATGACTCTTCCCTTCTGAACCAGGACCGCAACAGCAACACAGTCCGATACAGTCCGATACACCATGATGCAATGTCAGCTCTACCCGTTGGTTAGCTGTGGCTTGGACCTGCTGGTGTTCTCACTACACATGCATGATCCGCTGTTTGGAATCCGTTTGCTTCAGCTCCTGGTCAGCTCTACCATCTGTTCTATTGTGCTCTGAAGCTTGAACTCGAGTGTCATGGTCTTGATCTCGTGGATCTGTGCCGAGATTGCAAGGTCAATGTACTTTCCAGCAGCGGACAATGGGTTCTCATCGTGTATACTGGGTCGAATGACTGTCAGGCAGTCCTTCCGAGGATCAGTGCGGTGCGATGTCGTAGGTTCAATGGCCCCATCTGGATGTTGCACATACTGCAGCATGTTTAAGGTGTGGGTATATAGAGGGGTTAAACGGCTGCCATGTTTGGTAAAGTTCTCCAGCAGATTGGCTATAGGCAGCAGGACAAGTCGGCACGACAGCCACGGTGTGCACTGTCCCACTGTGACAGGGTCCGAGCTCTGCTTCGTGACATCAACATTATCCAC
Source organism: Chaetoderma sp. LZ-2023a (assembly GCA_034401795.1). Taxonomy (NCBI): domain Eukaryota; kingdom Metazoa; phylum Mollusca; class Caudofoveata; order Chaetodermatida; family Chaetodermatidae; genus Chaetoderma; species Chaetoderma sp. LZ-2023a. Next base: position 57,220,277 of record CM067370.1, on the reverse strand, counting down.
GAGCGAGCCAATGTCACACCTCCGTCTGATGCAGAGATACTGGCTGCCATAGAGGAAGGAGCGCGAGCTCGTAGTACAAAAGAACTCCTTACTCAGATACTCTACCGGAAGTTTGACAGCACCGGGGCAGGATACTCGACCTACCTCCTGTGGTTCAAACCAACAGTCCTGTTATTCTAGCTCTCCAAAAGGCGAGAGTCGACCCCAAAGATCTACTAACGGTCGGGAAGTGGGCTGCCATATTTAGCCTCAATAGCCAGGAAGAGCGATATATGCTGGATGGCCTCCAGTCTGGAGCAAATAACTACTTCAGGGAGGAGGTCAGTGCCGCTGTAGCTGATAGCCATGACACCGGTCATGCAGAAGGTACTCAGGAGGGGTTCACTGTTGGCCGCAAGGAGGCTGTTGAGCACATCTTCAACGAAGAAGGGCGCAGGAGATTGGCCAGTGATCTGGTAGCATTTCTGAGATTCCCAGATAACTACCAGGACTACCTCCTCAAATCCGCTCGCAAGTCAGATGCTCGTTGCACATGGACAAAATGGCTCTTCCGTGAGAAGTTCCAGAAGAAGAGAACCCTAGACTCTGACCCTCAGTGGGTAGAGTTTAAGCAACAGGCTTCTGACGAAGTTTCTCAAGCTTCTGACGAAGTTCCTCACGCTTCTGACGAAGTTTCTCAAGCATCCGACGAAGTAGCAGAGACCGTGGGCGAAGTAGCTGAGACCGCGCAGCCTTCTGATGAATGAAAAAGGTTGCGGCAGCTGCGACAGTCTGTCAGCGATGACGCGTAGAGCAGACTAGTTTCCTGACTGGATTCAGCTTGTAGATGATTGTCTGCACGTTTTCCAGAGATGGCGTGAAGTGTGACAGCTCACCTGTCTCATTGTTGCTGAAGATGAAGCGGTACTGCTCAACTGTCCTCTGTACACCTGCGATAAAGTCCCCTTTGGTCTCCTTGAGGGTTAGGCTGTTGTATATGGTCTCTAGCAGGGCACGTCCACACTTGGAGCTGAAGTATAGCAACCGGGCATTGTGGTGGATATCTGGTGAGATCTCGCGGGTGTACTTCTGAAAGAGGATGAAGACAGTTATCTTTGTGTGCCGGATGTGCCTGGTGATGTTGCTGAGGTAGGTGACTGTCTTCTGGTCCATTGCAGGGTCATCGATAACTAGAACAAGTGGTTCTGTCAGGCGGGCTGCCAGCAGCTTCTCCATCAGTGCTTGCAGGTTCTGCATCTTGGTGTATGTGCCATTGTACCATTGATCATTACTGTCAACTGCCTCAGTGGCGGAGTCAGACACCAGATAAATACGCGAGAAAAAATAATTATTATTATTAATTATCCATTGTTTTTTCACATCTTTTCTCTCATTCTTAGAGTTAAACGTTTCACTTTTGCATCGTTTCTGTCACGTTTTCTTAGCGTCCATAATATATGCTTCATGTCTACACCTCTCGAACGATAATATAAGAACTATACACAATAATATCCGCATGTTGTTGTTAGTGCTGGTTGAACACGTTCAGCATCATAGGAATAAATACGCGCATGACACCCATTGTGTACATTTGATATCATTCTTCTGGCTGAAGGGCGTCTTTCATAATGGTCAAAGTATTCTGATTTCCCACTCGATGTGTAATAAAACGACCCAGTGCTGGCCGCCTTTATTACTGGGATGCGTGTTTATCACTAATGAAGATGGACGATATTTAATATGAACGGGTACATTGTCAATTGGAAAAACTCAGAGGAAGTGTTCGTGCGTTTTGTTGTCACCGAAAAATAGATGCTCTATTTCAAATGTATTTAAAAACGCCGACCCAGGTATTTACATAGTTACCTATGCATACCTGCCAGTCTGCAAACTTCCGTCAAACCTCCTATGTGTGAGTGAGTGAGTGAGTGAGTGAGTGAGTGAGTGAGTGAGTGAGTGAGTGAGTGAGTGAGTGGGTGGGTGAGTGAGTGAGTGAGTGAGTGAGTGGGTGGGTGGGTGGGTGGGTGAGTGAGTGAGTGAGTGAGTGGGTGGGTGGGTGGGTGGGTGGGTGGGTGGATGGGTGGGTGGGTGGGTGGGTGGGTGGGTGGGTGAGTGGGTGGGTGAGTGAGTGTGTTATGCTTTTTTGTTTATTCCGAACGGGTGCATCGTTTTGAGTTCTTTGATCCAGTAGTGTTCTCTGTTTAATCTTAGTTTTTTGTTATCTGTAAATATTCTTTCAATTGGTCTTATCGTGATGTCTTTCATAGAATGTCTTGGATGGTTGAAATGCCATGAGATTCTCGTGTCTGTTTGGTGTCGGATTGCATGGATATGTTGTGTGAGTCGTTTGCTGAGTGTTTGACTTGTTTCTCCTATGTATTGAGAGCTGCATTGTTTGCATTCTATGAGGTAAATAATGTTGGTGGTATTGCAGCTCATTTGTGTGTTGATTTTGTAGTCTTTACCAGTGACGAAACTGGTGAATTTGTCAGCAGTGTTCATGTATTGTTTGCATGTGATGCAATTGTTGTTGTTGCATTGTCGGAGTGTCCCTACTATGTCGTGAGTGTCATTTGGTGTCGGTACGATCTTATTGTTAGCATCTGGATTTTTTATTTTAATTAGGCTAGAGTGGACTAGGTGGTCCCTAATGCTTTTATTTTTCTTGAATGCTACTACTGGGTAGTTGGGAAAAATTGGTGCTAAGATTGGTGAAGACAAGATGTACTTTTCCCAGTAGGTTCGAATGGATTTGCCTATGTGTTCTAATGTTGGGTGGTATTGTAGTATGCAAGCTGGCCTAGGCTGTTTTTGTGTGGGTTGTTTGTAAAGAATGTCTTCTCTCTGTGTGTTCTCGGTTTTTTCTATGATGGCTTTAATTTCTGTCTCTTTGTATCCCCGGTGGATGAATGCATCTGTGAGTTCCTGTGTGCGTTGTTTTAATCTAGTAGGATCTGTGATGATGCGTTTGTATCTTAATGCTTGGCTGTAGATTATGGAATGTTTTGTGTTTTTAGGGTGGCTTGATTGTTTGTGAAGATACTGTTGTTTGTCTGTAGGTTTTCTGTATAGGTCCAATTTAAGTTTGTTATCTTCTTTGTATACCATTGTGTCCAAAAATGGGATTTTTTCCGTTGAATATTCCAAGTCAAATTTTATTGTGGGATGCCCTTTATTCATGTGTGCGTGAAATTCAAGTAGTTCGTTCTCACTGGTGTTCCAAATGAAAAATATGTCATCTATGTATCTAACTAAGTGAGATGGAGTGCTGCCCATCCATGTTGATAACATTCTGCTTACTATGGTGTACACGTAAATGTTAGCATATTTGACAGCAAACTTGGCTCCCATGGCTGTTCCATGTGTTTGTATGTAGTAGTCTTCATTGAATTGGAAGCTGTTTTTTGTACGAATGTATCTCATTATTTGGGCCAATTCGTCTGGGTAGATGTGTGCAGGTGTGTGGTTATTGTTGTTTGTGTTTGTTTTTTCAAGTGTATGTCTGTAATGTTCTGTGACAATCTGTATGCCTTCTTCGTGTGGGATGTTTGTGTATAGTGATCTGACATCCATTGTGCATAGGATTGAGCCAGCATCCACTGTAGTGTTTTCTATATGTTGGATGAATGCAGTGGTGTCTCGTAGTAGATTTGGGATATTTAATATTCTTTCGCGCCATTACATCCTCTGCTAGCCTAACTCCCGTCTAAGAGCGTGTTTGCCTACTGACTTGGCAACAGGTTTCGCGTCTGCCTAGGTTATTACCTAACCCATGGCCCGCCTGGTATCATGCACCTACAAATAATGGAATACGTCCATAACCCGCCTGACTGGCATAATACCGCCCCAAGGCACTAGCATTACTCAATCTTCTCATCGTCGTTGTCGTCTGAAATGTGTAGAGAGTACACTCAGTGACGCTCCATCCTCGATTTGTATATTTGAGCCTGACCTATCAGTTATAAGTATTCCTATTGTATCGATGTAGTTCTTTGACACAGAGCGATACTGAATATCGGGAAATTTCCACTGGCATATAGCGATATTGAATATCGGAAAATGTCCACTGGCATATATCTTTCCTGCCATCAGTACTAGACAGTGGAATCACTCTGAGCAGTGGTGCTGATGTGTCACCTACTACACTGTGAGAGACAACGTCGCAGTATATATATGCTGTCGTTGGTCCACCCTGGTGGCTCTTTCGAAATGATTTTAATACTTCTACTGGTCCTGTCTATATTTTTTCATCGTAGCCAATTAAATTAGATACTTCTGGACCAAGCTTAATACCATAATTACGTCTAATCATAAGAGCTACGAGACTCACGCGATGTAAGTAAAAATTGAGAAAGATTTTTTTATTCTTAAATTTCTGATGATTTTCTATCTGTCCATTTATATAGTCTACCCTATTCTTCACCGCATAGTATCCCTTTGGTACTTTTAAAATATGTAATTCGCTAAGTTCGTGAAAACTACGATGAGTACGCTTTTTTCCCTGAGCGCTAGGCTGATCATTTTGTCACCGTCTTTTGAGTTTGTCCAGATCAACAGGTGTTGGTTTACCAACATCCACTACAATACCAGATTTGGCATTATCCTCATCCTTCTTCTTTGTCTTACTCCACGCATATATGTGTATGTAACTTTCTCTAATAATAGTAAGCCAGCTCCTGGGATATAGTACGCTTGAGATTCCCACTTCACACTCGCCATCTAATGACAATGGCGTCTGTAGCTGCGTTCTAAACTCGGATATCTTATTGTTAGGATAGTACTGCATACTACTATTGCTCGGAAGAGCCACGTAAAACTGGTCCTCGTACATTCTCCAAAGACAGTTGCGGTATCTTTAACGTCTTAATGCGTGGACTGGGTAATATATACCTTAAGTAACCACTCAGAAGCGATATCCAGATACCTGGCTGACCATTCTGTATACTCAGATTCACGATACACGTAATGATCACGATATAAATAATTATGACTTGCGCTAGGTATACTATCTCCTCCTTTGGTACACGCGAACCCATTACACGCCACATTCCATGATCAAATGTCTCTCTATATACTCGACCATTATTAATGGTGTATAGTGTTGAGCTCAGTAACCCGCGAGTTAAACTTGGAGGGATAGTCGAGCCACTTGACGTAATATTCACGTACTCCCTTAGCTCCCTTCCTACTCTTAGTTATGTGCGCCACTGCATTTTCTCTATCTTCTTTCATGCCACCAATTTTCTGAATCTCATCGCGATAAAAAGTACCAATAATTGGATCACCCGAATAATCTTCCAATTTATATAAGATCAGACATTTGCCAGAAAGAACATCATTCACCGTAAACAATTCACGGCTCCACTGCCCGCGATACGCCTTCTCAAATGGCATTCATGCTTGGGAGATTCTCACATGATCACCAGATTTCGGTGTATTTTTCTTTAGTTTAGGGTTCTTCCTCTTGTTCTTCCCTACACATATATTTCTCCATGCGATTAGCTCAGTACTACGAACAACATGTATCGGTGCCACACATGTGCTGGTGTGTACAGTTTTATTGTAGATGCAACTAAACTAGGTAATACATCGATATACCTTCTCGTATTCTTATGAGTCATTTATCTATATATTTGAACCCTCAACGTCTGCTGAAAACGTTTCACCAGCGTGTGGCTCATTCTGTGAGGTATAGAAATGTATTCCTTCTCAGTCAAATATTTCTTGACTACTCCATTGACGACCTCACCACCTCTGTCGACTTGAATAGCGTGTGGGCGTCATTCAGTAGGTGACAGAATAGCTTCTAATCCTTTCTTGACTGATGCGGACGTTTTGCTATACAGATTTTCCACCCAAGCATACTTCAAGAGTGCATCAACAATGCAGAGTAGGTATAACACGTCATCGTTTTCATTGGCTAGCATTCCCATCGAGCACAGATTTGCCTGCCATAACTCGTCGACGGCCATTAATGTTATCTTACGTCTGGTAAACTTTGTTCTCTGTGGTCTGTGAAGGGTGTATAAATCCTGACGTTTTAACGATTCTTCAATATAGACACGCGGTATTTTACCTTTAAATGCATTGTTTAGCTTTTCCTTTCCACCAAAGGAGGCAGAATGCTTCGGATCGTAATATACTTTCGCCAATTTAGCATCATTCATTACTTCACTAAATTCACCCACACCGGTGTAGTATATCTCTTAGCTTTGCTCTTTTTCTTCCTGTTACCCGCTAGAGGTGTGTACTCGCTAACAGACGGTGTACCAGTAGTTTTTCTACACATCCTTTTACTCGTGGCGGAAGGTACATATGCCCTGACACTATCATCATTATCATTGACATTATATATCCACTGCAATGTTTTCTCTTGCCCGATAAATCTGCGTGGTATGTTTAAGTCGCATAGCAGATTAAGAAACTTGCCCTCTGTGACATCGAGCATACCGCTATGTTGAGGTGTGTGCCCATGAGCAACAACATTTGTAAGCAGATCGATTACATTACTTTTTGGGTAAAACATACCCTCTATCGTTACTTCGCCCAGATCATTAACATTAAAACGTTCAGGAAATGAGTGCAAAATATCTATTATTCCACTGGCTTTTGTCTTATATGTCTTTGGTATTCCCCTCATTGTATGATAAAGTATTTGTGTAGGCAGTGAATTTGACGTAGGTATGGGTTAAAGAGGTGGTGCATGATATTGCGGTCCTATTGATTGCTGAAAGTAGTCCCTGTATTTATCCAATACTTGCGAATACGATGTCAGCTTTTCATGCTCAGACATATCGTGTCGAGCTAATATATTGGGTATCTCGTTGTCGAGACTACTAGGTTTACGTATCGCTGGGTCTGTCTGCAGCAGAGGTATTTTACTCTGATCATTTAAATTGCCTATCAATTCGTGTGGTACCAAAGCCATCTTACGTACATGTTCCATCTTCTCACGTGAACAGTCTACCAATTAATGGTGCTAGTGTGCCAATCATTGCGGGTAATATGGGTCCCAAAAATCCACCTGTCTGTATAATAGACATCTTTTACGCATGTATGGTATTCCACGACTGGTCAGCGCATGCATATGACGTTTATATTTACTCAGTTGCTTGTATCATGATTTATAAGCCAGAAATTCCCACGTAATACATTAAGGCATGACTCGCATAGCACATGTATCAATTCATTTGAACATTGCTTGAGAACATCATTTCTGATCTTTGGTTTTACTTTGGTCAGATATTGTAGTATAGGTAAATGCTGACCTATATTACGTGGTGCCATTTTTTCACTTCTTTGGTATGTACATGTAACAGACATCCTTTGGTCTAATATTGTCCGGTGTTGACTGTTTCAAATCCAAAAGTAGATATGAGTGAGGTGTACGTGTAGCATCCTTATATGCTTCTATCAAATACTTTGTATTACAAGGATACATCTGATTGGATAAAGACTGTATAGAGGATGCATCGCGTGAATTATGAAACAACACCATGTAGTGACAGTTAACTGATAAGTTACGCTGATTACGTGACTTGTGAAAAAGGTTTTGTGCTACAAAGATAGCGCTACAGTTCTCATGATGAGAACGTTTTGTAAATAAGTCAGCCACATTTTCATTGCATTTATTCATCAACTCGTCCAGTATCACCAATGTCCTACAAGTTCTGTCTAATTCAACAGTTACCCCTCTTTAAATTCTACCTCTTTTGCTAAATCATTATATCCATGTTGGCACAGGCCATAGCAGTACACGATCCTCTTTGGAGGGGGAGTAGCTGCCGTTGGATCTCTTATTAATGCTTTTATCGTTTCAATTTTACCACACTGCGTCGGACCACAGACAATCATGGTTTTCACTCGTCCTGTTTTTATGTCTAAGAACATTTATGGTTAGGTGAAGATTATTATGAAGGTGGGGGTGATGGGTGCACCATTCAATGGTATGATTGACAACGAGTAAACAAATTAAATCATATAAATTTTTTTAATTTATACAGACATCGTAAAACGACACAACATATTATTACATCGATATGATTCTAGTCCGCAACATCAAACTGTGATGTAACGATATGTTTACTAATACTACAATATTAAGACAATATATTAATTAAAGGCAATGATATTAAGGGTATCAATAGTATGGTGTTAACTGTTGTTTAACATATACCACATCGGTGATGCACCTAAACCATGACATCATACACAACCGGTACAAATCAGTACTTTACCCTTTATTGACTAAATTTGGTCCTGCATCAAACTGCGATACAATGATATGTTTACTAATACTACAATATTAAGACAATATATTAATTGATGTTATGGTGTTATCAATTGTTTGACATATATTACATTGGTGACGTGCCTAATCCACGATGTCATACACAACCGGCACAAATCAGTTTTTAACACTTTAGTGACTAAATTTGGTCCTGAAAATAATATATCGTGCTTAACTCTTTAATGGTGAAAACCTCCATAGCCACCCTCCTTAGTAGGCTAGAAGAAGCCCCATTTGCGGGCCGAGAGAAGACTAATTTTGAATTTTACTGCCGTAATGACTCCCACAGGTATTTAAATAGTGGCGTAGCGGTTATTTGAGTCAGTAGTCATATACTAGGCGTTCTAGAACAGTTCCCCTTGGGAGGCACCATGGCGCCTGGCTCCACTCCCACCAAGTAAAACAGGTCAGAACAGAGGCGATATAAATATATATATATATATATATATATATATATATATATATATATATATATATATATATATATATATATATATATATATATATATATATATATATATATATATATATATATATATATATATATATATATATATATATATATATATATATATATAATGTAGGCGATATACCATTGCTAGACTGTGTTACTCTGTCGTAACTGCCAACCCACGATCCGTGACGGCGACCGAGTAAAACAGGTCAGAACAGAGGCAATATATACACCTGTGCAAAAGTTAAGCACCACCCTATTTTTACGCACAGGCGAGGGTATATTCATGTGCTATGAAGAAAGCAATAGCATAAACATTTATGTACCCATCCATCTTAGTGCAAGAGGTAATAATGCAACTAGAGGAATGCTGATTATGATGGTGGGGAAACACTGTATGTTTTTGTTTGAACTTGAAAACGAGGCCTGAATATGGTTACGTTGACACAACTGACAACTATTGCCCTACAGTTGACACACGTGACTAGATTGTCATTAATGGTGTCTGAAAACGAAGTTTAACATCTGTGCACGAGTTTGAGACTGTCATTATTAATACCTGGTATATCCACCTTGTGCCTGGATGACGGCCTGGACACGACGTCTCATGCTGGTCACCAACCGACTGATACGCCATTGTGGTATTCGTTGCCATTCAAGATGGAGTGCGTCTGTTAATTCCTGTAGGTTCTGCACAGGAGGATCCCTCCTTCTCACCATGTTTCCCAGAATGTCCCAGATATGCTCAATAGGGTTCATGTCAGGGCTCCTTGCTGGCCATGGTAGGGTTTCGATGGCATTCTGGCGGAGGTATTCATGCACAGCTCTAGCACGATGTGGTCGGGCGTTGTCATCCATGAATATAGGGTGGGTTCCAGGTGCATGATTTACAAAATGAGGGACCACAACTCTATCCAGTATGGAATCTTGATATCTTTGTCCATTTAGTGTTCCAGGTACAGTCAACAGATCCAGCGTACAATCAAATGAGATGCACCCCCATATCATAACGGAACCTCCACCAAATGGAACTTCTTCCATGATGTTACGTTGGTCGTACGCCGTGCGTCTGGACCTCCATACACGAGTTCGACCATCTGTGGCATGAAGCAGGAACCGACTTTCATCGGACCAGTGTACCCGTCTCCAGGATCTCATGTTCCAGTGTCTTCTTTCGTTGCACCACCTCAGACGCTCCTCTTTGTGGTGTGCAGTGAGGAGAGGACGTCTGACAGGTCTCCTAGCTTTCATGCCAGCAGCATACAGTCTCCTTTTGACGGTAGACATTGACACTCTATTGCGCGTTTCCCATTGCTGGCTGAGCACTCTGCTGTTGGTGAATGGAGATCTCCTAACAAGGCGTACTAGGGCTCGATCATCACGGGCAGTAGTCTTCTTCGGTCTTCCAGATCTAGGCCTGTCCTTCACCTCGTTAGTTTGCCCATGTTTTGTAATCAAACGACTGATTACAGTATGGTTAATGTTCAGCTGTCTGCCAATCTCTCTGCATGACATACCAGTGGTATGCATGCCTATGATTTGCCATTTCACACGATCACTTAACCTTCGTCTTGCCATAGCGGTTCACAATCAAGAGCTAATTTTCTCTGTACAAATAAACCACGGTCATGAACACAAAATTCCTAATCTTGTCGCCTAAATCTGTATGTAATGTTCTACACCTCAAACTGGACTTTTACATAACTGAACACGTGTGCTGTTTCCCGCCACGCACGGACATCAAGCGGCGTGAAGTCATGCATGCATGTGCATTTCGTACTTGGAATTATGTCAGCTAACGCGGGGACAAAAAGTATGGCAGCCTAGTTGTACCATCATGTTTCTACGTTCTATTGTTTTTGCTGGTGCTTAACTTTTGCACAGGTGTATATATATATAATGTAGGAGACCCACTGTTGTTAGACTGTTTTACTCGGTGACAGCTGCAGATGGCGGAACTACGTGTTCCAGAGGAAGGAGGTGGGTTGTCAGCACAGAGGCGACATATATATACCCCCCGGTGTGTCCCCAGCTATTGTTCCGACCATTACAGGTAGATACAAAACTTTCATTTAGACCCACGACATCATAAGCTTATTCACGCCAGGAGAGTACAAAACTTCCACTACAAATACACTATTAGTACAGGTTGATACGAGCAAAAATCCCCATATTAGAGAAATGCAACTGTATAGATAAATACCTGCTATGGACATTGATGAAGTATTTAAAAATTTGGCGAGATTGTTGCAGCAGGGGCTTATTAGCCATACCACTTATGCCGAAAACCTGGCAGCTCTCCTTCCCAAGAAGCCAACCCCACACAGGAAGCTGCCAACTGCTTCCGAGACGCCAAGCCCAGCCCCACGCAAGAAGCTGCCAACCACTTCCGAGAAGCCAACACCATGCAGGAAGCTGTCACCCACTTCCGAGTAGCCTACACCATGTAGGAAGCTACCACCCACCCCAACACCACGTAGGAAGCTACCACGCACTTCCGAGAAGCCAACCCCAACTCTACACAGGAAGCTGCCACCCACTTCCGAGAACCCCCCCCCCACCCAACCCAAAGCTAGAAAACCCACCCAAGTTCACAGATGAGGAGCTCAACAGTTTTCTTGAAGTTATAATCCAGGAAATGAGGGGCATACCTCCAGGATTTGTGAAGGTCCCACATGCAATCAAGAACTATCTGCAGGGATGGGAACTTCCTGGACATGGGAAAAAAGATCCAACAGATTTCCTGGATAAAAACCTGGACAAGATCGAGAGGAAATTGGTGGAAGAGGTCCTCGACCTGAAGGGGGTGAAGTTCTGCCTTGCTCTCAAGATGACCATCTACAAGGAGAAGAATGATGGGACAGAGGTCACCACAGATCCCCTGTTCTGGTTCAAGCAGCATGCCATCCTGAAGGCAAGCGATATTAGCGAGGCTGAGAAGGAGGCCAAAGCCAAGGTGCTGCAAGGCCTGGAGAACTACACCCACGAGGGGTCTGGCTGGGCAGTCGACCAAGTTAATGCATTGTACCTCAACATCGGCAGATATCAACCACTACGTGGTGGATCCTACATCAATCTCCCCACTTCGATTAAGCGAAAACATGCCAGAACAATGATGACCTCTGTCTTCGCTGGTCTCTCTTGGCTGCTGCTTATCCTGCAGACAGTAATCCCCAGCAGACATCGAAGTATTTAGGGCACTGGAATACCCTTGATTTCAGCGGTGCAGACTCTCCAACCTCTCTCCACCAGCTTAAGTGTGTTGAGCGGCAGAATGACTTGGCCGTTAATGTATTCAGGCATGACAAGGGTGTCTACCCATTGCAGCTGAGTGAGGCTGACCCAGACATTCCGAGGACAAATCTGCTGCTTATTGAGAAGGACAGCAAGCAACACTATACCTGGATTAAGGACCTGAATCGTCTGCTCCATGATCAGAGTCAGTGTAATGAGAGAAAGCACTTCTGCGAGCGGTGTCTCCACTGTTATTCTCGCAAAGACCTCATCAAGCACAAACTGGAGTGCTGTGCTATCAGTGACAGACCAATGCATATAAGAAAGCCTACAGCAGATAGGAAGATGCTACAGTTCACCAACTACCACAAGCAACTCAAGGTGCAATTCATCATCTATGCCGACTTTGACGCCCTAACAACCAAGATTGAGGGGCCAGAGGCGAATCTGGCTTAGAACAGCACACAGAAAACACAACACCATGAGATCTGTGGGTTCTCATACATTGTGGTCCACTGTGACAGTGTCAGTTAACCACGGGTGCTGTAATGAGGAGAAGATGCAGCTAAGCACTTCCTGGATCGATTGGCATGGGAAGAGGAGAAGATAACGACCGTGATCGCCCACCCTAGGCCGATGGAGATGACTAGAGAGGACTGGAGAGCTCATAAAACTACAATCAGTTGCCATGTATGCTACAGACCATTAGCTCGTGACGGAGTCACAGATAGTGTCAGAGATGACCACCACATCACTGGTCTCTACCGGGGAGCAGCACACAAGGTGTGTAATCTAAAGCTGCGCCATAACCTTAAGACTACCAGCATCCCGGTCGTGTTCCACAACCTGCGTACGTATGATTCTCGCCTCATCATGCAAGCTATCTCTCAAACAAAGGGACAGATCAAGCTGGTAGCTAGTTGCACAACGTTCCCACTTACAAAACAGTATGAACCTAGCACTGATAAGTATGAGCTCCTGCTCAGCAAGGGTGTATACCCCTATGAGCACATGGATGGGTGGCACCATTTCAATGAGACCTCTCTCCCACCTCAAGCTGCTTTCTACAGTAAAGTCTCTGGCGAGGGAATATCTGACAGCGACTACAGCCACGCACATGCCGTATGGGCCCAGTTCGGCTGCCAGCCCATGGGAGACTATCATAAACTCTATCTGTGGTCTGCCACTCTACTCCTTGCAGATGTCTTTGAGAACTTCCGCATCACGTGCATCCAGCAGTATCATCTGGACCCAGCACACTATTACACGAGCCCGGGGTTGAGCTGGGATGCACACCTATGGAGGACAGGTGTGGAAGCGGCGCTCCTCACTGACTATGGCATGCATCTCTTCATAGAGAAAGGACTCAGTGGGGGTGTATCAATGGTCAGCAAATGCTATGCTAAGGCTGGGCGGTTTGAGTGGATCATTCCCACAGAACAGGACATTGATGACTCATTGCTAGCCATAAAGCTTACACAACAACCCGATGATGATGGAAAAAGGCTACATCTTAGAGGTTGGGCTTGAGTACCCACAAGAGCTGCATGACATGCACAATGACTAGCCGCTGGCGCCTGAACGGATGAAGGTAAAGGGAGAATGGATCTCAGAGTATCAGTGTGCCTTGGGCGAGTCGATTGCAGAGACAACAGCAGAAAAACTGGTGCCTAACCTGAAAGACAAAGAGTGCTATGTCCTACACTACTGCAACCTGAAGCTCTACCGTAACCTCGGTATGAGGTTGAAGAAAGTACACAGGGTTCTACGCCTCAATCAGTCACCATGGATGGAGCCTTACATCCGACTCAACACAGAGCTCCATAAGAAGGCCAACAGTGACTTTGAGAAGGATCTGTACAAGCTGATGAATAAAGCTGTCTTCAGTAAGACCATGGAGAACTTGCACAGGTGAGTGGATGTCAAGCTAGTGCTGTCATCCGAGGAGGACAAGCTGCGCCACCTAATAGCCAAGCCTAACTTCTCCTGGGCGAAGGTGTTCCATGATGATCTAGCTGCTCTCCACATGTACAAGACGAGCGTGCTGCTGAACCGCCCTGTCTATGTGGGAATGTCCGTCCTCGACCTATCCAAGCACCTGATGTATGACTTCTACTACAACGAGCTGAAGCAACTATATGGTGTCAACTGTGAGCTCATGTACACAGACACCGACAGCCTCCTGCTGGAGGTTCAGACAGAGGACATCTACACTAATATGGCTTCAAGGAGTGGCCTCTATGACACAAGCGACTACCCAGTAACACACCCGCTGCACAGTACCGCCAACAAGAAGGTCCTGGGCAAGATGAAGGATGAGTGTACCGGTGTGCTAACCCAGGAGTTTGTTGGTCTGTGCCCGAAGATGTACTACATCAAGCAGTCGGATGAGCAGGACATCAAGATGGCAAAGGGTGTACACAGGGCTGTGGTTAGACAGATTCGCCATGAGCAGTACAAGGAATGCCTCTTTGAGCGAAAGGTCTTCCACCATGGTATGAATATGTTGCGAAGTGAGGGTCACCACCTCTATGGGGTCCACCAAAACAAGACAAGCCTCAGCCCCTCAGACACAAAGTGATGGATCACTCCCAATGCTATTCACATCCAGGCATATGGTCACAAGGATGCCATGCGTCTCACAACCCCAATGGATGTCGAAGTGCTGCTCATATGAGCATCATGCGACATCAACCAACAGTCAGTGGAGGATGTCTACTCGACGTAAGCACTCCCGGTGGAGGTCGCTGGTTGTCTGTAGGGATAAGCTGGAGCTCCCTTCATACAAACGGCCGCCTAGAACTGGTCCACACTCTGTGCTAGCGTGCCAGGTAGTACAGCATAGACTGTCCAGCCGTATCCACATACCTGTCAATCTTGTGTACATCTATCTACCAGTTAGGGGTCAGTTACCCGCCTACGTCCACCCTCCAACTCGCCAGACTCATACAAATAACAAACCAGGGAATCGGATGGAAGTCTATCCTCAGAGCACACTCATTCCGACGGTTGGACCACATAGGATCGCTGAATGGCATTGGCAGGCTTCTGTTCTATCAGCCTAGTAACTTCAGCATTCGATCTCTCCACAAAAACGGGCAACCACACCCCCCCCCCCATACTCTGGAACGGTCGCCAGTCGGGAAAGCCATCTCCTGAGCATATTGATGTGGGATCAGCCTCTCTGCCAGTGTCCGGTTCCACTGCTGAATGATAGCCTGGGCATGGTGATGTCCCACCTCGCCTCGCCTAATTACCACGCCATGTTTCTGTATGAGGGCCGCAGTTTCACCTCTAAATTCCTTACCCCCATCTACTTGCAGCAACTCTGGGCACTGGAGGGGATTTTGCAGGTCCTCATAAATATTCTGGAACCCGGCAGCCATCTGACCCACATATTTATCTGTGAGAGGCACTGCCACCTTGGATCTACTGGCGACATCGGCGACGTTAAGGACGTACTTGTAGGCCTTGCATGTTCCTTTGGAACAGACCCGATCATGTGGAAGGAACAGCACATCAGCCTGATTGACTGATGTTCGGGACAGGTTCATCGAAGTGTGCATACTGAATGTGCCGTGGACGAGGTCTGTAGATCTGCCACATCACCTGCCTGGTGATCCACTGGCTAACCATCTCCAAGGTGAATCTATGACCCTTCCGACATGCAGCCTCGAGCAGCTGGTGAGGCTCGTGAAAATAACCGCCACGCCAGTAATAAAGATCTTCAATACAGGCGGTCAGGATGACTGAGGCTGCGGGTGAACTCTCGGACTTCATCTCTGACGTCGACACCTGTCCTCTCCTGCACAGCTCGGCCATACTCTAGACAGACGAACAGACGACCGTCGTTCATCCAACAGCGGCCCCCGTGGATGAACACCACTGATGTCCAATCTCTTATATAACATGTCTTAAATGTTCGGCAGCCCAGATGACTGCAAGTGCTATTGCAACATATGGGAGCCATGGACCAGCAACGCCAAAGAATGTGCCTACGCCCATGAGATGGCTGGAATAGCCTCAGAGATGTTCTCAAATCCATGGAGAGCATTGTTGGCTATTTTGTGGCCCATCTCGCCAGCCTTCGTCGTGAACAGAGCAAACAGAGCCACACCTGCTGCTAGTGGGCCAAGAGAGCCCATAGGTACAATACATTCCTTTGGCTCGGTGGATTAGTCGGCGGGATTCGGGATCTACATCATCACCATCATAGGCATCCTCATCATAGGCGTCCTCATCATAGACATCCTCATCATTGTCTTCATCTTCATCATAGTCATCCTCATCGTAGTCCTCATCATAGTCCTCAACTGGATCCTCGAAAGCTTCCGTTTCATACGTTGCTTGTAGTTCCTGCTGACTATATGGTGAATTTAAACTCGTTATATATAGTGATATAGACATGGCATCCACATGGCATCCACGATCTTGAATGCAGGCGAGTTTGCGTTGGTGAACTGGGGCCGCTGCATCGCTGACCATAAGATGGCAGAGGTAGAGAGAAAATGTCATAACAAGGCAATGGAGAAGCTGTCTAAGGAGAAGTTTGAGTACAGCAAGGCACTCGAGCATATGCACCAAAGGGAGGCACGCCAACAGCAACAAAAGGTTCAAGCCACCCAGAACATCGACGAGGTCGATGAGAGTCTCGATGAGTACTACGAGGCTGTAAGGCTCTCCACGCTGACACTCGACTATGAGGCATCAGGATGTCAGAAGATGGCCGAGGCCATAGTAGTGGTGGCTGCTGTAGCAGCAGTGGTAGCTGGTGGAGTTATGCTCTACGTGGCTCACAGAGCTACAAGCTGAATACCTCCATTTTGCGAGAAATGAACCTTGCTCTGTCAAAGTACAACACCATTACTCCGACCGGGCGAGTGCTCCCTCGCTCTCCGTGCACGTTCCCAATATGAAAGCTGAGCTGGTTGCCATGGTTAGGTGCGATGTCCCTTCCTTCGAGGTGACACAGGCTATCTGGCCACTCGAGCACCGACTCGAGATCATTGTGGCCACTGGTCAGGTGGAGTAAAGCATATGAATTCGTTTTCTCTCGATAGAGACAGCAATCAGCCAGATCGCGCACCTCATCAAGAATGTTGGTCCCAGCCACCACAAGTTTGAAGTCGTCTAGCTCCCCCACCTCCTGGACCACCCCTCCCTTCTGAACCAAGACTGCTACAGCTATGCAGTCCGAGGCACCTCATTGCAAAGTCAACTCTAGATGCTGGCTAGCCATGGCCTGGACCTGCTGATGCTCTCGCTCTACATGTAGGATTCGTTGTCTAGAGCCTGCACGTTTTAGTTCCTGGTCGTTCTCATCATGCCAGACCTGGAGTCGTTACATCTGGAGGATGCTCGGTGTACACCCAAAGTACAGCTTGTCTTGCATCAAAGCCGGGTTCACATGTGTGTTCTCGAGGAGGTAGAAGAGTGGCACTGCGACAGGTATTTCTATGTCTGGTTGTAAGTCGAATTCTGTGAAGCCTTCATTATATCCAACAGCATAGTACCCTTTGCTCTTCACGTAATAGGAAGGTCTATGAGCCAGTGGTGCAGGACTCGGTACTCATAGTTCACATAGGTGGTGTCCAGGGTGTTGTTGCTCTGCATAATGTCACACCTACTCACCACCTGTGGGAGCTCTACCTCCTTCGCCACTGTGCTCTTGAGCTTAAGCTTGGGGGTTATGCTCCTAATCTTATGGATCTGTCCCGAGAGGGTGAAGTCGATGTACTTCCCCACTGTGGAGAGGATACTAGGTCGAATGGCTGTCAGACAGTCCTTCCGAGGATCAGTGTGGTGCGAGGCCATGGTTTCAACAGCCCGATCTGGATGCTGTACATACTGCTGCATGTTTAAACATCTGTATATACAGATTTTAAACGGCGATGTTTGGTAAAGTTCTCCAGCAGATCGTCTTTGGAGGGCAGAAACCAGTTGGTGGCCACACCGCCTCCAAGAAGAAACCAGGTGGTGGCCACACCCCACTCCCAAAGAGCGTGCCGATTGACAGAGTCTGACGACTACTTCGTGATGTCAACATTATTCATGAGCGAGCCAAGGTCCCCCCTCCGTCTGATGCAGAGATACTGACTGCCATAGAGGAGACCACACTAGGCCATAGTACGAAGGAATTATTGACTCGGATGCTCTACCAGAAGTTTAACAGTGCCAAGGGCAGGTCACTAGATCTCCCCAGGACACCCACTAAGAGTCCTGTAATTCTAGCTCTCCAGATGGGTAGGATTGATCCCAAAGATCTCCTAACTGTAGGGAAGTGGGCTGGCGTATTCAATCTCCTCACTGATGATGAATACCAGATGTTGGATGATATACAGGCTGGGGCCATAGATTACTTCCGAGCAGCGATCAGTACATGTATGACTGAAAGCCGTGAGGCTGGGCATGCCACTGGGTCAGCCGCTGGCCATACCGAAGGTAGAGAGGAGGGGTTGGCTGCTGGCCATAAGGGGGCTGTTGAGCACATCTTCAACGAAAGAGGGTGCGAGCAGCTGACGAGAGTAGAGGCAGCATTTAGAATATTCCCAAGAAGAACTACCTCAAATCAAAACAAATGCTAAGAAGGCATGGGCGAAGTGGATCTTCCATGGGAAGTTTCAGAGGAATAGAGTCATAGCATCTGATCCTCAGTGGATAGAGTTTCAGAAACACCTACCCAAACCCTCTGGGGCAGCGGACTCTACAGACGAAGCAGCAGAAACCATGGACGAAGTTCCTCAAGCCTGAAAAACATCCTGGCTGGCATCAGTGCAACTGCGCATGTCGACCCGACTGACATGTGAGGTTCCTGGTGGATTTTAACTTTGTAGCTGAGGTTCTCAGCCTTCTCCAGTGAGGGCTTGAAGTGTGCGAGCTCCCCTGCCTCCTTGTTGCTGACGAGGAAGAGGTATATATCTGCGACCTTCTGCACTCCTGCAATGAAGTCTTGCTTGGTCTCCTTGAGGATCAGACTGTAATATATCGTCTCAAGCAGGGCACGACCACTCTTCGAGCTAAAGTGCAGGAGCCTCACATTGTGCCGGATATCTGGCGATATCTCACAGCTGTACTCCTGAAAGAGGATGATGACAGTGATCTTGGTATGCCAAATGCATCTGGTGATGTTGCTGAGGTATGTGACTCTCTTCTGGCCCATTGCAGGGTCGTCGATAACTAGAACAAGTGGTTCAGTTAGTCGAGGCATGAGCTCTTTCCATTAGTGCTTGCAGGTTGTGTGTCTTGGTGTTTGGACCATTGTACCACTGATCATTATTGTCAACTGCCTCAGCGGTGGAGTCGGACATCAGGAGGAGGTATCGAGATTGTTCGGCGAGCAGGGCCCGCAGCAAGATGTTTTTCCCATGTCCTGATGGGGCAATGATCAGCACCACCTGACCGGCATCATTTGGTCTACTACTGTATGGCACTGACATGTTGCATGTGCGCATGAAGGATGGTTAACAACTCATCAGCCGTAGCCTCGTCTATATCTGGGAGATTAAATGGCAGTACTTCCTGTACCAGCTATTTTGCCTGCTGTATGGGTAGCGTTGTACTGACGGTGGATATGAAGGATGCGATAGAGGCATCAAGCATGAAATCCCAACAGCAGCTGAGAAGTTAATGCAAAGGGCCTGTGTCAGTACCCGCAGTGTCTAGCGCCTCGAGTATCCGTATGATGCAAGCTCGAGCACCCATGCTTATTATGCGATCATAAATGGCAGGCCAAAGAATCCCGACTTCTTCAGCCCGGGTAGTTGGAGCTCTGCTGATGCATTCACTTGGCCATCCACCGTGATATGTCTCAGGCCGATGGTGCCTACCTTGAGATTCTCCCCATCTTGTTGGAATGAGCTCCGTGTTTTCAGGAGATTCTTAACCAGGTCCTGTGTGTAGGACTCTGCCATAACCTTGATGGCACCAGCCTCATCGACTCCGAGCATACCTCGCAGCACTGCCCTGTCTTTGATACCCATCCCCTTATATACAGTCTTGGCCTTGTTGATGGCTGATTGTCCTACCGTGTCGGTGTTTCCGATGAGATCTCTGGCTGGGATGGTACCCCTGATCTCTCGAGGTTCTCCCTTCTCATCGAAGTCTAGGAAGGAGATGGGCAACAGTCTCATCTGAACTGAGGTGTGCCTCACCCAAGTGAGCGAGATCACCTAGCTCTTTGCTCTTTAGGTCTGTGAGTGACAGAGACATCATTGGGTGTATATATATATATATAAACCTGGATATAGGCCACAATGATCTCAGCCATAGCACTCATTGCTAGACCTAGAACCGCGGCTTCCATTAGAGGGATGCGTTTGCCCATGATCTGTGCGGCAACAGTATATGAGGCACCACCAATGGCGATCTTTGGGATGGGATGTGTTATTCCTAGGCGGTGGTCAACAACTGTACTCGCTACAGTGGCGAGGACAGTGGCTCCAGCAGCAGGAATAACCTCATTACCACTTGGCATCTTCACCACGACCATATTCGCGGCCACGTTACTGGCGACATGAATGGCCAAGGGCTTAGCCTGTGTCAGTAGTTTCTGGGTCTTGCTTTTGAGCAGCTTCCCCGCCTTCTTGAGGCTCACCTGGCTCTCCAGGTGTTGCTTTACAATCTGTAACGTTGACGTCATCGTTTAAGCACTCAGTGTACAATGCGGTTAAACGTGTACATTCTACCTCGAGACGGCTAAGCAGATCTGACCAGTCTGCATCTGTTAGCTGATTAGATTGGTACTCGGGAATATCCATACAGTTCTGTGCTATAGTGCTATAAATAGCAGTTTAAACCATGGACCTACTAGTACTATGCACTAGGTACTATAACGTCTTCCACACCGAATTGAAGGACTATAAGAAGAAGTCACTAGATGAGCTCGCCCAGCTCTCTAACGCTGGGGTAGCAGAGGAGCTGACAGTTGTGAAACTCTACCTAGGATTTGGTAAGGGGCAGATCTGCTTCGTCGAATACCTCATTATGGGTGGCGGCATAGTAGAGCAGCTCCTGCATACTAAAGGATTATACAAGGATCAGGAGTATATGTTGGACGTGTTCCAGCAGTTGCAGGCATCCATGGCATCCCCCGACTCTGAGTTGAATAAGGCTCTGCGCTACCACAAGCAGGAAAAAGTCTGTTCCACCGAACCATACAGTCCTTGGGTGTGTATGCTGACAGCGTGTTTGGGGGCTGTCGGGCAGGCCAAGCTAGTTCAGGCAATCTCAGCCATGACTCGCACATCGCCCACAGAGCAGTATCTCATGCTCATAGAGCAGGATCTACTAGCGGTGGAGCAGACTGGCAACGAGTATAGCAATAGTAAGAACTGGCACCACTCGTAGGCCTATCGTCCTGCTAGCAGTGATCTCATCAGAAACACTGCTGGGCAGGGTGGTGAGTGTCAGCACGGGTCGCTGTTTGTCATCCAGCACTCCTGCTGTTCCAGTCGGAATGACCGTCGGAATGACAATCGGAATAATGGTTGGGACGGCATGCGTGGCCGAGTTGATGTCAGTGTTAAACCCAAAGTGCACATCTGGGGAATTCCCCTTGACTATCATATTATTGTAGCCTCTAATCTTCAGATCCCCACCATTCACGATCATATTGCTCGGAATAAGTTATAGGTGTGGCGATATAGCAAAGTCAAGCTTACGACGGGCCTTCTGTAAGGCTTGCTGGAACCTGGCAATGAGGCTACTGGGATCTGCAACAATGATCATGTCCTCAACGAGACTGCTGAACATGGCCTGCAACCTCTTTTCCACTCACCCCATCTATTAATTGGCGCAGCTTAGTCTGGGCTGTCAGGAGAAATAACATAATGCTTCTAAGGACTGGTTGATTCTGACAATCCCTGCTGGTGTGAGCCCTGAAGTTGTGTATGGGATTAAAGTATTTCCACGCCTCTGGAAGGTCCTGCCTGATTCCGGTGATATGCATATTCTGCACCAATGCTGCAGGCTCTGATTCTGGATCGAATGAGAACGTCCCTGTCTTCCGACGGCCGATTTTTTGGGATGTTTGATAGGAGAAGCCTGAGAAGTCTCGTCTCGGGTTGCCATACATAATGCCTAGAGCGCTGTTGTCTCCACCATGGAAACAATAGTCTGAGTGGGCGTTGAACTCTCGTTGGGGTCTACTGGCTGTTGAGAGGCTGTAACTCTTGGTTCCCGCTGGCTCTGGGTTGAAATCATTCATATCAGGCAGGCTTGCACCCAGCTCATGGAGGATTCGTCTCACCGTGTAGTACACATGGAATCTGAGACAATATATATACAATGGAGCCCATATTTGCTCACTCAACCGGTCTAGCTGATGTCGTGGATGTGTACAACGTTGATGCTGCCAAGGTTAAGGAAAGCGATGGCAAGTCGTTCGTCCTCCAATATGGAGCAGACTCCGACATTCTCCCTCCATCCCGTCGGTGGAGATGGTGTAGAGCTGCTCACTGACATAAAGGATGTCTCGAAGGAACGTCTGGGCCGAGAAAGAGATGGGGACAAAATGGTGTTCCGCTCATCCTCCGCCCTTGATAGAGCAGTAACTAAACAAGGTTGATGATGTTAACATTTTGGACGCTGATCTCAGCTTTCATGTTTTAGAACCGACTGTGAAGCATGCCCCACCAATGTCAGATGATGGTGTGGTGTTGACCCTGTCAAAACAGCTGCAGATAGTCTTCGAAAAGAACGTGGTGTGGTATCGCGCTGGACCTGGTGGTAAGTGGCGAGCATTGGCGCCACTATATAGACCTCCAGTGGTTATTTACCTGGAGGTCACCCCACTCTCCACCATTGTGAAGAAGGATAGCACAGTCCAGAAGCTTTATAACCAGAGGACATCCTTCCTGACCTATATAGGACAGGGCACAACCCTAGTTGCAGTGGTCCATAGGATTGGAGTCACTGGTGGACAGCTCCTGCTGCGCCGCCCCTTTGATGGACCAGAGGAAGCCATCAATATTCAGGATGGCATCCTGCAGATAGAGAGTGTGTTGCACTCCTCGAAGGTGAAGTCCTCAGTGAAACTGCTCGAGTGTGTCGAGCTCATAAGTCCGCAAACATCCCATATTGTGCTAGAGCTGCGGCTTCTAGCTGGTGGTAAAGTGAAGCAACTAAGTCCTGCCCCAGATGGGATGAAGATCAGCATCGAGGACGGCACAGGACTCGATATGACACAGATATTTCTCGAGGGGTTCACCTTGTTCGATTTAACCCTCCATTTATAGAGCCAACATGCTAGCGCCACTATTACTTGTATCTGTTTTCGTTGTCATGGTACTGAGTGCGGATGTCAGGACGACTGAGACAGCCATGATATTAGATGACAAGTGGGCCCACTTCTGAGATGATCCCCAGTACAATCCCTTCCGTGATCATCTATGATATACTATATATATATAAATATGTATGTATATATATCGCCTGTGTTCTGACCTGCTTTACTCGGTGGGAGTCACAGATCATGGATTGGCAGTTACAACAGAGTAAAACAGTCTAGCAACAGTATGTCGTCGGCTACATTATATAATATATATCTGACCTGTTTTACTCGGTGGGAGTAGAGCCAGGCACCATGGTGCCTCCCAAGAGGAACTGTTCCAGAACTCCTAGTATATGACTACTAAGTCTGATGAATATTTTGAAACTAATTTGACTTTGTGATGCCATAGGAAACTACAAACTCGCATTCATGTTAGTTTTGTAATATTCAACAGCATAGATATATAGTTGATAGACCGCTAAGGAGGGCGGCTATGGATGGTTTCGCTATTAAAAGGTTACGCCTGATATATTAATTAAAGGCGTCAATATAATGGCATTAACATTTGTTTATCATATACTACATCGACGTTGTACATTAACCATGACGTCATACACACTTTTGAACGATAGCAGTACACGTTACTATTTATACTATGCTAGTGTAACCATAGGGAACACAAGATAAATCATCCAGTTTCAAATTTCGTTTTTTGAAGGCGGGTCTGAAGATCTTACTACTATTGACTGAAAGAATTCTAAATTGAGACATGCATGTGATCTTAGATGGATAGCTTAGTAGTATGCTATTAGTATCTGTAATTTCAACATCATTTATAATTTGATAGATGGAATTTTTCATCGCATCAAAATTTACTTGTTTTGATTGTTTGGTACCCAGTGTTAAATCTGTAACCTTTGATACCTGTTTAACAATCGATGGATAATCATGACACTTCATTTCAAGACTATTGTTTTTAAAACTTGTTAACTCGTAGTCAGAGGGGATTTCACTTGTCCAAGAACCTAGATATCTGCTTCGATCTTGAATGGTCGGCTCACCTTCACGGGTACTAAATACTACAGAATCCATACCGTGATAGGCTACATGGCGACTGAGTAAGGACAAGACGTCATAGAGTTTTACTCGCCCATAAGCTGTCACCAAAGATGCAAGAATACAGTTGGTATTTAATGGGGACTTGACGTACTCTTCATTGACTGAATACACCACCATTAAAAGATTATCATTGAGGAATGAAATGCTGCCGACAGATTCACTTTTATCCCTCAAATGCCCTAGTAGCTCTTTTCGCGTTGATATCATCTTATTCTTGGCATGATCACGTAGCGAAAAACGGCCCCACAAAATATTCAATCCAGATTTAGCTACAAAACGTAGACCCAGATTATTTGATATTTTCGCTGGGTCAAGTTGTATAGCCTCATGCTCGTAGTACTCTTGTACATAGTGCTCTTTATCGCTTTCACTACAGATCCAGTCTGGATACTCACTACTTTCCTGTTTAATTTTGAGGAAGCGGTTAATGTTTTCAGAAAATAGTCCCTTATCGCCATGTTGTTCATATTGCGATGACTCAGGATAATGCTCGACTTCGTAGACTTCGTCTAAATATTCTAGCTTAGTATGTTCACCCACTTCCAGAAATAATCGAATTGCAGATGTATGCCCACCAAATAGAGCATCATGCGGAGCTATGGGGGTGGGGGTGCTAAGTCCAATTCATTGATAAAATCATTTAGTCCATCGGTATTAGCATTAGTTTATTAAACGCGTATTCCCACATAATTCTCACCATATATCCATGCGATTCGAATAATGAAATGTGATATTGAAGAGCGCAATATGCTTCTTAGTATGTCTGATCACCGTATGGTGTATATGTCTGCTAACGTTTATTGCCACAGCAATCAAAGTCATGACCATGAAATTTACACCCGCAAAACTCAAAAATAATATTTTCGCATAGAGCAATGCCATCTACACAATGCCCGCAAACCTTTTGCTCACCCTGGTTTAGCGCGTGTAAGATTTGGTAACCCTCACTTAACCTAACCCATTCCATCCATTCAACAGCGATCATGCTATATGCACATTTTGCTCTTAGCGAGTAGTCAGGTAAAGTCTGAATGCTATCAGGGTGTAGATAAAAATTGTGATATGCTGCATTACACGCACCTGTTAGCATTATCCCTGATACGAATGCATTTTGTCCATCCATTGATTCAGAAAGTAAGGACTTAAATTTAGACATGGCTAAAAGTAAGATGGTTACGTCATCATTACAATATTCGATGAGATTTTTATCGACATCGTCGTGTGTATCTCTAGATATCTGCTCATTGTACCATCGATCAAATTCGAGCAGTTCATTCACTTTCATATTTTGTACACTGAATACCTCCCTCTCAGGAAAGGGTATTACCTTACCCCAATACTGAGGCGAGTTCAGCTGATGGGGAAATATTCTCTTGCATACAGGAAGATTAAAAGCATTGACAACCTTACGTAATGAAAAAAGAAAAAAGTTAATGGAATCGGTGAAATGAATTGTTCCTATTTCAAATGAGAGAATTGAACAACCACGCATGATGATGTTTGAGGGTTTTAGATGAAGGTTAATGCACTTGCATATGCATTGAAGGATTAAAAGCAAATCATATGCACGCGCATTATGCGTGATAATGAGGTAGTCAGAGAAAACATATTTTCGAGTGATACATTTATTACCACGCTTAGATTTTATGCGCGTTAACCATCTAACAAACTGATCCACAGCGTCTAACCCATGAAAATGATCATATCCATTATTCATGCCTCGGTGACATGTAGCGCACTCAGCTCTGAGCGGTTGCTCAATGCACCTGTCACAGCATACATTTGCTACCACGAGATTAAATTTATGCTCTCCGACAATATTAGTGTCGACATTGTTAATGGGTTCTAAATATGTTTCAGTATCATAAATGATGTATTTTTGATAAGATTCGTATGTTATATCCTCGTCACCCATTTTCATGGCACGCGCATGTGATAATGTTATAGCAGTTTCTTCAATTACTTTATGAAAACAAATATGTTCTTCATTAACATTAAACTTCTCTTTACATGTGTGACATTTAGTCATTCCACATACGTGTTCATCACCCCCATTACGTACATGTACGAAGCAGAGGGGATAGGCTTTTACGATTTCGCATGTACCATTTGCACGATGATTTGTCATACATCCTCGTTATAAAACTTACAATGACAATCATTACATATTATCATATGTGATGTGACTGTAGAATTACACACGTTGATACCTGATTTAGCGGAGAAACATCGACAACAGAGTGATATGCAATCGTGAGTATTACTATATGATATGTCGCAATGGGGACAGTAATTGTGCACTATAAGAAATGCCGCGATAGCCGTTATTAATGAAATGTGATTAGCACATTCCAAATGTAAAAGATGTATTGATGGTAGAGTAGTAGTAGAGTCACTGCCGAATAGACATTCGTGTGTTGACTCGGAGTAGACACAGATACTAAATTTGTTGCCGAAATGTTAATGAAATTTCGACTGGTAAGCACTATTAATCTCACGTTCAGGAATACAACATGCTGCATGATACTCACTCGCCATATGCGTCTGATATATTTTATTTTGTCTCAAATTGTGCCATTCGTGTTTAGTGATCTGATTTTTTGTTTTCTCGATAAATTTTATGCCTAAATATATACCAGCTGCGAAACATAATGGATATTCTGCACGGACAGGTATAATACATTTTTTGATGCGCTTGTACTCGTCTTTAACATCGCAATGTATATTTAGCAGATTTACATTCTCACACCTGATCGCAGCACAGTGAATATCATGCCGATCGCCAGAGTTGCAGTCCTCAATGCGAAAAACGTGAAACTCAAAGCCATCTGATAGTTTGCATTTAGTTTTTGACTGAATTACTTTTTCAATCGAATCCAAAATTTGATCCATTGTAATTTTATTCCACGTCATAAAATCCATCATGACAGTCATATCCAACGCCGATTGAATGATCTCAATTCTTGCATGGTCATTTTCTTGAACATTGCTATAGGTGCTACATGTATCGAGCAGAGTTTGAACCGCACCTGATATAAATTCTGAATGACTCAATGGCGAATCAGTGATAGGATATTTCTTAAATGATACACTATATTCAGTACCATCAATACGATAGCCTTCGTCGTTATATAGTCCGAATACTCGATCAGAACACCACCTACCTCAGTTTGTATAGGAGCGTATGTGACGTCATTATATAAGAGAAATTGATCATTATTGATCGATAGAACATGGTCATCATGTAACAAATATTGATTATGATCGGTATTACGGAGTGGAATGCATGCAGATATTTGATGCATAATGTTCGGTACATTTTGTGCGATTCGCCACTCTGTTTAATTGACGATAGGCACTTGTTGTGTAGGCTCATTTAAATCTAATGCATCAACAAACTGAGGTTGGGTAGAAGAAGGCACATTAGCGGGTGGTAAACAGTCAGATATTTGCTGCATAATATTCGCATCCATCACGATGGCAGTAGGAGCGGGTACGATGTCATTATCCAACAGATCTAATAGATATTGTTCATTATTGCTCAATAGAACTGGATCATCATGCTGTAAATATTGATTAAGATCGTCATTAGTGAATGGAATGCATGCAGATATTTGCTGCATAATGTTCGCCACATTGTCGTTAGTCTTGTTTTGAACAACGCGTTGTTCTGTGTGATTGAAGATAGGAATTTGTCGTGCAGGCTCATTTGCATCTAATGCATCAACGAACTGAGGCCGGGTAGAAGAAGGTACACCTTTGTATGGTAAACAGTCAGATATTTGCTGCACAATATTTGCATCCATCAAGATGGCATTAGGAGCGGGTACGACGTCACTATCCAACAGATCTATTAGATATTGTTCATTATTGATGAATAGCTCAGGGACAACATGCTGTAAATATGGTTCACACTCGTCATCGGTGAATGGAATACATGCAGACATTTGCTGCATAATGTTCTCCATGTCGTCGTTAGTCTTGTTTTGAACAACGCATTGTTCTGTTTGATCAAAGATAGGCATTTGATGAGCATGGTCAAGTGTGCTTTCACATGGTGTCTGATGCACACGTTGTATAGTGTCATTGTTTGATGCCATGCGATCCTCATCTGCCATCTGCTGTAAGATTGCATTAATAGCATTCTCCTGTTCGTTTAGTTTATCATCCTTAATTGTGTGAATAAATCGATATCCTAAAGCTAAATGGTCAAATATAGTTCACTACTGCTTTAAGAAACAGGATTACTATCGAGTGAATAAGTTCGCTATATATTGACAACTTATTTACACATTAAAGTCTCTTTATTTAGTTTAACACAATTCTATTAATGTCTTCATTAATTTTATAGCATTTAGCGGTCGATACATGCGTTTATGTTAAATCATACCGCTTTTATACTAACTATAACCCATTCGTTCATGCAGTTGGTCGCTGCACGCTATTGTTCATAAGTGTCAGCTGGACGCCATTGTTCATAAGTGAGCACTGGATGCTATTGTTCTAAATGAACAGCTGTATGCTATCGTTTGTGCAGGTGGCCGATTAACCCATTGACGTGCATCATTTTGAAAATTTAATAATTAAATGACTGCCACTTTAAAGAATCTCCTTAAATACGATAGCTACGTGATTATTATCTATATAATATTATACAACATCAATAAGTTTATCTATTACATGTATAATGCTCTGATTTGAAAATTAAATGACTGGGAACATGTTCATGCAGGTGGCCGCTGGACGCTATTGTTCTAAATGCGCATCTGGACGCTATTGTTCATAAGTGGGCGCTGGACGCTATTGTTCTAAATGAGTGGGTGGACGCTATTGTTCGTGCAGGTGGCCGATTAACCCGTTGACGCTGACTAGGAATGCATTTTGATCATACTTTTTGAAAATTTAATATTTAAATAACTGATAATTTAAAGAATCTCCTTAAATACGATAGATAAAACTAGCTATATAATATTATACAACATCGATAAGTTTAACTATTACCCGTGTAACGCTCTGATATTTTTGAAAATTAAATGAGTGGGAACACATTTTGTTCATATTTTAAAAAATTTAATAATTAAATGACTTACACATTTTCAAAATATTTTTTACTACAATCACGTCCACCTAATTAATATGTTAAATGCTACAAAGAGACGTCATTATTCATCGTTCACTTGTGAACAATAGCGTCCAGCCGATACTTATGAACAATAGTGTCCACCTGCAAGAACAATAGCACCACTCATTTATAGCAAATTGCACTTGACCTCGTGTACACATCAATCATTTTTTACTGGAGGGGACCGGCTGGACTACATTATTCTCCAACAATTGCACTTTACCATGTGACCTATACCCATTAATCATTTTTGACAGAATAATAGCACACAGCGAGTCCCTTAACTACTAAATCACTGCTCATATATATTTACACTTTGTTTCCTAAAAGCTTGCTTATCTTTTGTTATCTGCTTTCCGGTTTCATTTAATCGCCTGGCCAAAACATCACCCTTTAATTATGTTGTCTTTCAGATTGTACTTGGACGCCTATAGAGAATCATCGGCGGGGAAGCAATGCCAGCCAATTTGATATCTGGTATGTATGCAGACAAATAGATGCTACTGTTGTCTCCACACAAATTATCTTAATAGTACAGCACAATTAGCTCAATTTTAGTGAAAACCTAGACATTTAGAATAACAGACTGAAA
The DNA here is from genome assembly GCA_034401795.1 of Chaetoderma sp. LZ-2023a. Taxonomy (NCBI): domain Eukaryota; kingdom Metazoa; phylum Mollusca; class Caudofoveata; order Chaetodermatida; family Chaetodermatidae; genus Chaetoderma; species Chaetoderma sp. LZ-2023a. Next base: position 57,190,218 of record CM067370.1, on the reverse strand, counting down.
CTTTCAGGGTATTTTCAAGCGACCCAGTATGTAACATACTAAAAGTCCCAAAACTCCAGTTGTGGGTTTGCTTTAATGCTGCTGGTGAGTGAACCAATTGGCGTAATATGTTAATTTCTTTTGCAAAATGTGTGTATTCGTAATCTATTTAAATTCTATGTCGATTGATTTCTATTTTTTTTTAAATCAAAACAAACCCTGGTTGCGTGTTTTCATGTAATCATGGTTAAAAAATGGCCGCCATCTTTGATTTTGGAATATTATTATTTTCATTCTACAAGCAGGGGAAGCAATGGACGCAAGGAGTCAATTTTTGTAAAATTTTCACATTTGTGTGCTCCTTAAATCTCATATCTATTCTTTGATAAAATATGTGTTATAAATCTGGTAAATTTGCCATAATCGTGAGAAAATGGCTACCATCCTTGAGGGGTCTTTTGAACAGATCCTGACAATTTCTTTCATTTTACACAAAGTGCCTAGATTTTCACTCATATTTAGCTAATTCACGCCAAAATAGCACAGTAGGGCTAATTATAAATGACTTGAAATAAACATAGAAATTATATATATATAAATATATATATATATATATATATATATATATATATATATATATATATATATATATATATATATATATATATATATATATATATATATATATATATATATATATATATATATATATAATTTATATATATATATATATATATTTAAACTTCTAGTTGAGTTGTCTATCTATGCAGGTGATGGACCTGCTCCATCTTCGTTGTCTAACATATCATCCACATCATCTCCATCCACTAACATATTTCCTGCAGCATCTCTATCATCAAATATACCATCCGCATCATCTCTACTATCATCTTCACTATCATTAGTGACCTGGTTGCTGCAGCCATGGTCAACAATGTACCCACAAATTGGTGAGCAGTGAAGTCCACTCTGGCAACATTCACAATTATGTTCGCCGACCGCTCTGCAGTTGCAAATTATATGATGCATAAGTAGGATTTAGTTGTCCAGTTCTCGAAGGTCTTAAGTGTCCACCCTCATGCCTCCAACTCCAATTAAATGGTTCTAGGTTTACTCCTTTGCACTGTTGCACTTGGTGGTATAATTGAAATGAATGCTGGTTTTGGAGGTAATGTAGCCAAGTCGAAGTTGGCATGCCCCTTCTGTTTGACAACTGTTAGTAGTTATATACTAGGAGTTCTAGAACAGAGGGTAGTGGCAGCTGCCAATCCATGATCCGCAGCTACCAACAAGTAAAACACGTCAGAACAGGTGGGCACATGAACATTTATAATTCCATATTAGAGAAATGCCTTCCCAAGAATATCTTGCAGGATATTATAAAATTGAAAATGTTTATCCTCTGTGTTGAAGATATTATTTGCGCTTTTCAAAAGCTGAACAATCATATGTTCCATTAAGTAATGTTTTACAAATCGACTGGGGCCATATTCGAGCAGGGAAACATAACGCTAAGTATGCGAGTGTATTTATCATGATAGATGGACATCGTTATCCATTACATTACTGTTTTAAGGGAGAGAAGCATGTAGGCTGCCTCGGCCAGCCCACGGTCGGAATTCCTCTCCTCAACTTCAAGTTCAGAAATATCCAACCTTAGAGTATGATGAGAAAACCAGTAATCTATACACATTGTTTAACTATATAAACAAAGCGTTCTCCGATGAGATCCATTGGATGATCCATGAAAAACGTATCGGAAACATCAACACACCAATTATAACACCTAACTTGAGAGTAGTCAACTTGACTCAGGATCGAATCTCAGATAAAGCAGTCATGAATGGTGGGGTGTTGCTAGGTAACCCTATGGTCCATGTACATCATAGATTCGATGAAGCTGGAGAGCCTATAGGTAAATACTATGATAAATCCAACAATAACGAGCGGATATCTGTGACTGATGAGAATATAGATCTAGTTGGCACATCTGGGTCGATACACTCCGGGATTATCGATGGTTCTGCAGTTGTATTTTCAAGTATGGGAATCAGTTTACCAATGAAAATTCTGGTAGACATCATTGAATAGCCTCCTAAAAGAAAAGCGTACGCCATAGCTGACATTTATTAACTCCTCTCTAAGCTGGACAGCCTAATCAGATGATCTAAAAACTGTCTTAGTTCTGCAATTGCCATTGCTGTCAGTGGATAGCGTCTAGCCCCTAACTCGATACCTGGCAGGGTTTTTCGGGTGAGGAACTCGTCTACTATTATTGCGTATGATAGGTCAGGAGAATCTCTCCAGAACTCAAGTGATTTATTTGCATAGTTGCCCAGGTCATGTAATGATCTTGCCACTTTTTTCCGCCATGCCGCGCAGCCTACACCATGCATGTGACTCCATAACTCTTCAGGATAACCCATAATTGAGAATTGTTTACCTATACAGTTGCGTTTCTCTAATAGGGAATCACCTGGTGGTGGCCTGTTCTAGAACTCCTAATATATAACTACTTAGCTTCTGATAATGCCACACTAGCTCGTTATTTAGTGATATACCGATCACCTGTGATCAACCACATTACATACAGAGACTTGATAACATTGCAGCAAACGAAAAAAACCTAGAAAAACTAAAAAACCCAAAAACTGGGGAAAAACCCCGCAGCATCGATGGCCTCTCTCTCTCTCTCTTCTCTCATCTCTCATTTTGCGGGTTTTTTTAGTGCTTCATCCCACAGTGTGGGCTCCCTCATCGCTCCTATTTCTGTCATTACACCACTACACTAGTGCGCACTTTTCGAACTTGGTACCATCTATCTGAGGTCTTTTGAGAGATTTGAACCATGTTTTTTTTTATTAGAATTCAGCGCTTTTATCAATTGAGCCAATGGGGAACCGATAATTAGATTACAAATAATGATATTTATCATTTATGAATTGTTGTGCAATAATAGCAAACAGATCAATCGGATTGATAACACACTGATAACTACATTTTGAAATTATTGACAACAGTCTATAATTTATGTAAATATATAAATATATATGCTGGCATTACTGATTGTAATCTGTAGGTATATATTCCCTCTGCTCTGTGAAACAGGTATGAATTTGCAAATAATAACTGCATAGCTCAGATAGCTAATATGCTGCTTTGTTTACATGTTGAATTACACTTGAAAATCGCCAGTTCAAATCTCGCTATGTATTATTAGTGAAATATTATTCCCAATCATGTAAAAATTAATTCTATCATCATAAAACACCTACAGACGACAATACTGCTACAAAAGATATATAGACCTAGCCGATATACATGTGTACAGATTTTTTCTTAGGATATTCATATCATAGACACGCATAACAGGTTATCAGCTAAATTTAGGTAACTTTGTTTAATGCATACATAGCCAAGAAAGCTAATGCATTGGATTATATGTTGAATTACACTTAAATCGCTGGTTCAAATCTTGCTGTGTGTTGTTATTGCAGATAGTAGAGCATGCTGGACAACTTGATGATGATGATGATGATGATGATTGATGATGATGATGATGATTGATGATGATGATTGATGATGAAGTTGATGATGATGATGAGGATGATGATTATGATTGATGATGATGGTGATTATGATGATGATAAAGTTGATAATTATGATGATTGATGATGATGATGATGATGAAGTTGATTATGATGAAGTTGATGATTATAATGATGATGATTGATGATGAAGTTGATGATGATGATGATGATGATGATGATGATTATGATTGATGATGATGATTATGATGATGATGAAGTTGATAATTATGATGATTGATGATGCTGATGATGATGAAGTTGATTATGATTGATGATGATGATGATTATGATGATGATGAAGTTGATGATTGATGATGATGATGATGAGGATGATGATGATGATGATGATGAAGTTGATGATTGATGATGATGATGATTATGATGATGATGAAGTTGATGATTATGATGATTGATGATGCTGATGATGATGATGAAGTTGATGATGATGATTATGATGATGATGAACTTGAGGATTATGATGATTGATGATGATTATTATGATGATGATGAAGTTGATGATGATTGTTGATTGATGATGCTGATGATTATAGACAAAATGCTGGATCACAAATACATGCCACGCCTGTCATTCCGACTGTCTCCATATCTAACAAACATGTAGTCACGACCGGTGTCACATCGACATGAGGGGATTACACATAGGCCCTTCCAGCTGCCTTGGCAAAGCTCACTTGGCAAAACGTTAAAGTGCCTACCGTCTGCACCATGGCAGAGTCTGGCATGCTCACATGTGACACAGAGGATCTGGTGATGTAGCTGGAACTGCGGCTGCAGACAACCCCGCCCTACCCTTTCTACACCATAGAAGTGGCAAGTAGATTCAATTTCCTGACGTGGGTGAAATCGGTCATAGATATTTATTTTCAAAGGGATTGTACTGGGGCTCGTCTCGGAAGTGGGCCCACTTGGCATCTAATATCATGGCTGTCTCAATCGTCCTGGCATCCACACTCAGTACCATGGCAACGAGAACAGATACAAGTAATAGTGGTGTTAGCATGTCGGCTCTATATATGGAGGGTTAAACCGAACAAGGTGAACACCTCGAAAAATATATGTGTCATATCGAGTCCTGTGCCATCCTCGATGCTGATCTTCATCCCATCTGGGGCCGGGCTTAGCTGCTTCACTTTACCACCCACTAGAAGCTGCAACTCTAGCACAATGGGTGTTGTTTGCGGACCTATGAGCCCGATACGCTCGAGCAACTTCACTGAGCCCTTCGCATTCGAAGAGTGCGACACACCCTCTATCCATAAGACACCCTCCTGAATATTGATAGCTTCCTCTAGTCCATCAAAGGGACGACGAAGCAGGAGCTTTCCTCAAGTGACCCCAATCATATGATCCACTGCAACTAGAGCTGTGCCCCATCCTATATAGGTCAGGAAAAATGTCCCCCTGTTAAAAAGCTTCCGGATTGTGCCATCCTTCTTCACAACGGTGGAGAGTGGGGTGACCTCCAGGTCAATAATCACTGCAGGTCTATATAGTGGCACCCACGCTCGCCACTTACCACCAGGTCCAGCATAATACCACACCACGTTCTTTTTTAAAACTACCCGCAGCTGTTTTGCCAGGGTCAACACCAAACCATCATTTAACATCGGTGGGGCATGCTTCACAGTCAGCTCTAAAACATGAAAGCTGAGATCAGCATCCAAATTGTTAACATCCTCAACCTTGTCTGGTGCCTGTTCTATCAGGGGGTGGCGGATGAACTTCTTCTTCGGGAAGTCATAGAGGAACACTATTTTGTCCCCATCTCTCTCTGTCTCTCGGCCCAGACGTTCCTTTGAGACATCCTTTAGGTCAGTGAGCAGCTCTACACCATCGCCACAAATGGGATGGAAGGAGATGCCCGGGAGTCTGCTCCATATTGGAGGACGAACGACTTGCCATTGCTTTCCTTAACCTTGGCAGCATCAACGTTGTACACGTCCACGAAATCAGCTAGACCGGTTGAGTGAGCAAATATAGGCTCCATTATATATATAAATATATAGGGTTTAAATGGAGTGTATAGCCATGTCGATTGTCTGATTGCTACTCCAAAATGGGGAGAATGTCATCAGACCATCTCTAGTTGGTACACATGCGGTTCAGTATCGCATAGAATGGGTTCTCTTCAAGGGAGCTCAGCATTCCACCACGTACGTACATGCCGATGTGCTACATCCGCCACTGGGAAGTACCTACCACAGTTCAATGACTGAAGTCGGGTTAGACGTGATAGAATATCTGACAGGAGCCACCAGCAAACTGTGGAAAGCAATCAGCCCCAACATGTTCACCCACGTAAATCACCGGTTTGGCAGCTCCGCCATTAGTCTATATGCCAGCATGGATGGACTGTCGGATGCCTAATTAGAGTTTATGCTGCTACTGCATATTGACCTATCCCCCATCATGACGATATCATATCAGACCTATCAGGCATTCGCCGAGATGTTGAAAAAGGAGATAGAGCAGCCACACACCACCGGGATGGCAGATATAGCGGTACAGGAAATGCGTTGTCGAGAAGAAGGCGAGCAACTGCAGTGGGTGAGCTGGTATGAACAGAATGCCAGAGAGGCAAGGAGACGAAGGGACTACAACTCTGTCCAAGAATGGGAGAGCCTCTTCCGGCAGAAGGAGGGCATCGTAGGGCCAAACTTCTATGATTCATGTGATCATATCACTGGTGATGAGTCTGTAGAACAGTGGAAAGAGGAGAGGGTGAAGAAGTATAAATCCAAGAAATGTCACCAACTGCGGTCGTACCATTAGAGTGACAAGGTGACATTCCAGATGTCATGGCTGCACAAGCTACTGGCCCCAGACATGTCGTTCTGACAGCTGGATGGTGTCTGTTTGAGGGAGGTAGCCTTCGCACCAAGCAGCTCACACGCATTGCCAGGCTTTCCAAGATGAATTCCACAATGACTTATCAACAGATCCTACAGATGATACAGTGCTAGCACGAGTTTAAGCCATATATATATACCAATGACTAAATCGGAGTGGCAAAAGCAGCCTGAACTATATCCCGAATTAGCACCTGAGGAGGGTGGTACAGTACACGGCTGGTGGCTCCAGCAGATTGACACCATCAGACAGATTCTTGTTCATGAGACAGAAAACTACAGCAGAACATGCAAGCCATATAAAACAGCCTACACCAGTTTAGCATGTACAACCACAGCTGCGGGGTGTGATTGGAGCCAGTGGTGGTGTGACAGCCATTGCCACCCTCACTACAGGGATGGGTGCTATCGTCTCTATCCCACAGGGTGGTGTGCCCCTTGCCACTACTGTCCTGGCCACCAGCTCTCGAGGATGGGAAGGTCAGTGATGAAGAGTACCACCATATATTGAAGCTCCAAACCATGTACCGCACAGAGAAACCCAAAGTGCGCTAGCAATACCTCAAAGGCTCCAGCAGGCGGGTGGACATGGAGGAGTTAAAAAAAAAGAGATGCTGTGCCGGATCTGCATCAAAGATCTCTACAGTGTCAAATACTATGTTGCGTCCGTGGCTGGAACAACGGCTTTAAGATGACTACTATAGATGGCCTTCCCGACGAACCTCACGACAATCGACCAGAGCTAACTGCCCCTCCTGGGTACACTCTGGACCCGCTCGATACGTGGTCTCCTGGATGACATACCGGACCTAACACCTATTTCAATCACAGTCAATGGGCTGTCCCGCATCACCTTCTCCATCAATCCACGACCACTGACCAACCTTGCAATCACCATCAAGGATGCGAAGAAAGCCCATACATGGATGGCAGGCCCGAATCTCTCGTTCTGGAACCAACAGCTGAACTTTGCCATGTAGTGTGCCACGGCAGGATGCAGTGTTGGCGCAGGTTTGCTGCACTCATATTCTGATACCCCCGACGCTGTGCCCATTGCCAGCTGTTTCAGATTTCATGTGTACTACATGGTGAGACGAATCCTCCATGAGCTGGGTGCAAGCCTGTCTGATAGGAATGATTTCATATTGCGAGCCTGTTCGGAGAACGATGGGCCACTCGCCCGGTCGGAATAACGGTGCTGTACTTTGGACATAGCAAGGTTCACTTCTCACAAAATAGAGGTATTCAGCTGGTAGCTCTGTGAGCCTCAGCTATGTATAGGGAGTTTAACTCCACCAGCTATAACTGCTACTACAGTAGCCACTACTATGGCATCGGCTGTCTTCTGACCTGATGATACCACATAGTCGAGCGTCGGCTCAGAGAGCTTTACAGTTTCGTAGTACTCATCGAGACTCGCATCAGCATCTTGGATGTTCCGGGTGGCTTGAGCCTTCTGTTGCCGTCGGAATGCCTCCCTTTGGTGTATATGTTCGAGTGCCTTGCTGTACTCAAACTTCTCCTTAGGCAGCTTCTCTATCACCTGGTTATGGCGTTTTCTCTCTTCCTCTCTGCCTTATGGTCGGCGAAGCTGAGACCCCAGTTCGCCAATGCAAACATGCATGCATTCAAGATTGCAGATGCCATGTCTATATATAGCGAGTTTAAATTCCCCATATAGTCAGCAGGACCTACAAGCAATGCATGAACCGGAAGCTTTCGAGGATCCAGTTGAGGACTACGATGAGGATGACTATGACGAAGACAATGATGAGGATGCTCCTGGTGATATGTCCCTCTTTTCCTGGATTATAACTTTAAGAAAACTGTCGAACTCGTTTTCTAGCTTTGGCTGGGGGTGTTTCTCGGAACTGGGTGGTAGCATCCTACGTGAAGCTGGGGTTGGCATCTCGGAAGTGGGTGGTAGCTTCCTACGTGGAGCTGGGGTTGGCTTCTCAGGAAGGAGAGCTGCCACGGTCTCGACATAAGTGGTATGGTTAATAAGACCAAGCTGCAACAATCTCGCCAAGTTATATAATGTAGGCGATGTGTTTTATAATGTAGGGCCCACCCCAACCCAATATGTACCTAAGAACAGAGTAGTTATATACTAGGAGTTCTAGAACAGATGGTGGTGGCAGCTGCCAATCCACGATCCACGGCTACCACCAAGTAAAACAGGTTAGAACAGAGGCGATATATGTGGGCCCTACATTACCTAAGAACAGAGTAGTTATATACTAGGAGTTCTAGAACAGAGGGTGGTGGCAGCTGCCAATCCACGATCCACGGCTACCACCAAGTAAAACAGGTTAGAACAGAGGTGATATATGTGGGCCCTACATTATATACAGCAACAGGTATAGCAGATTTTGCTGATAAATCTGAATTAGTAGAAGACACAGCCCTCGTCCTCCTAAGTGCCCTCTCAAGTCATGATAGAGATCTTAAAATGCTAATAACCAGAAACAAAGCCCACACATAGAATGCGTACCATAGAAAGGCACTGCGGTGGGTCATGGATGAAATAGTTAACAGCTTGTTCTTCCTACATGTAGTCACAGTACAACATTTGCACAATATCGCAAAGGAAAGAAAGGCCCATTCAAAAGACAACAAGATGATCACGCACTTTGCACTTGAACACAAGTCTTCAACAAGCCCAAGTTTTCTCCAGGTAATATAACTGCAGCCGGTGAAGCATTTGTTCTTGGCATGTATGGAAGCTTAGATGTAATGAGGTACCAATATGTACCTAAGAACAGAGTAGTTATATACTAGGAGTTCTAGAACAGAGGGTAGTGGCAGCTGCCAATCCACGATCCACGGCTATATATATATATATAATGTAGGCGATGTGTTTTATAATGTAGGGCCCACATATATCGCCTCTGTTCTAACCTGTTTTACTTTTGTACATATGATCATTGGGACGGCAATGGCCAGTCGCATGATAACAACCTGTTGCCAGTGTTTAAGTAAACTGTCTGCCTCCTTTACTGCCCATGGCTGAAAGACCGCTTTCACAAGGGCTTTTTCTTGCTTTAGCTGTTGGCTGATTTTCTCCCTTTTTTTCTTCGAGTTTCGCTATCTGATCTGCCGCTTTACTGCCTGGTCTTCCACAGTGAGCCGGAACCCATTGCAGTTGAACCACTCGTCTCCTGTTGGCAACCTCTTAGAGTCTTCTCATGGGACTAGGAATTTTGTCTGATGCAATGGCTTGCAGGTTTGACAGTGCATCCGAGAGGAAAACAATATGTGGAGTCTCTGCCTAAGTTGAGAACTTTGGATACAGTTTATATGAGAGCCTGGACGTCTGCTGGATAGTTGGAGAAGTATTTCACCACTGGTACACATGTTGTTGATGTATGCCCCTCAGGAGTTTTGATGTGCACACCTGCTCCTCGATTAGGTACAACAGTGCTACACTATTAGTTAGCGTGGTGTTGTATTAAGCGTGAGAGCGAAATTATTATTATCTCTCATCAGTGGTTTGTCGAACGTGGTCTTGGTGATAATTAAGAATGTATTGTCTGTATAATTACAATTAACGATCATATTACGTGTGCTTACCCGTGACAGATGTTTTACATGACGGATTTAGATTACATACAGTCATGGTAATCGTCTAGTCAGTAATCCATCCTCGCTAGCACCGAGAAGTCAGAACATGTATCACAGGATAAGCTACACTTACTTGTTGCCATAATGCCACAATTAGCATCATCTTCATAACGCTAAGCTCATCATATCAATGTGTGAGACGACATTGATACAACGCTCTGGAATTCTGATCATCCAGTCAGGTAGTGTTTTCTTTCCTTGATATGCCATCTAATCGGTATCCCACCCCACCCACCCCAGTTGACAACAAGCGCAATCTGAGATTGCACACCCTCGCCATCGCATTTTTGTCACATTGTATTTCTAGTGTATGGTCACACCCAAAATATGAACAAAAACACGACCATTAGTTTCCGAGATATTCATAGATACAGAATTTGATCTGATCCAGTTCTTTTATCTGGATCACGGCAAAATCTGGAAACCCTCTTGCGTGCCAAGTTCTTACCTTGTGTTAAAATTTGTGCAAAATCGGATTAGTAGTTTTTTTATTACAGCTTCTGATAGACAGCCACGCCGACAGGGTCTAGCAGACGTGATAGGGGTGCGCTTAGTCTTATCTGCAGGAGTGTGAGTGATCTTCGCATTAAAGGCAGCACTCGCAACAGATCTGGTGACACTCTTCAAGATTGGAGATTTTGCTGAACGGGATATATAATATGGCTGTGTCTGTATTACGGTTATACGGTTATAGAACGGTGATTAGGACTCAGTGTTGACTCTGTTGAGTTAGTAGACGCTATGCTCGTAGAAGGTACATTCGGACTTATAGAGACAACATCTGCAGCAAGACCAGCTAGTAGTGATACAGTTAGTTGGGTTTCTATCAATGAAATTCATCAACCTATTAATACTACAATAAATTGAGGTAGCTTCATTCAAACACGTCTGTTGGCGGTTTTAACCCATATCCCCATGAGTTTCGCCACAGTCGCCTTGAAGCCTTGTCCGTATGATGGTACCTAATCTATTGGTCAGCAGAATATATAAATAGGTCGAGCGAACCAAATTGTACACGCGATTTGAGTCACAAATACCATACCATAGCATTCTATCTATTGACCTGTTTTGCTGGATCCTTTTATATCCAGATTCGGACAATTTAAAAACCAAGACCACGAAACTGAATACATTTGTTAGTCATGATTGAGTTCTGACAGAAATTTACCATCAGGAAACCGAAAACATTGCCAAACAACATATTTATTAGTCCCGTGGGGTTCGATTTGCAGAGGTTCCAATATAGATTATATGAATAAACTTTTACCTTATATAGGTACCATACCATAATTCAAGGACCGTTTATTCGTGCCTATCCGCCAGTCTGTCCATCCGTCTAGGCGTCCATCCGTCCATCCATCTGTCTAGGCATCTGTCTATCCGTCCGCCCATATGTCGTGTTGTCCATCCATTCGTCTAGCCATCCGTATGTCCATCTGTCTTGCCGTCCGTCCGTCCGTCCGTCCATCCATACATCCGTCCGTACGGTCCATACATCCGTCCGCACGTACGTCAGTCTGCTTGCTTGCTCGCTTGCTTGTTTACATGCTTGCTTGCTTGATTGCTTGCCTGTTTGCATATTTGCATCTTTGTATGATCGATCGGTAGTTTGAGTGATTGAGCAGGAATATCTCTTGAGTGTGGAGCTGGGAGATATATTATGTTTATTAAAGAGATTGAATATATAGACAAACAAATAGATGACGGGACAGATGAAATCATTCTTTCATAATGATACTCATTTACAATCGTAGACATTGATTTAAACAGGGATTACTATTAAAAGCGAAGAAGGACTGATTGCAGCTGTAGCCTGTATGGTGTATCTACGAATACAGCCACAAACCACAGAATACAGTAATCATACATCTGTATTATTAACCTTGCTACTCATTTAACACAGGTTGAGGACCAAACTGTCGCTCGTTGTACCGAACCCAGAAGAAGTATACCAAAACTCTACTGCTGCTTGGAAACACTTCCAGACCTTATTTGGCGCGAAATATGGTTTATATGCTTATGCGCCCATTATGCGCGACTACTGGCGCAACATGTTTCTCCACCTGCGAGATGATAATGTCCAATATGTAGAGGACCACACTGGATTCGGACAGGTATATGCATCGCGTTCACACCTATAATAACCATGATAAACGCGCACTACACTGATCCCAAGCAGTCGTACTTAGACAGGTGGGTTTGTACGCCCGCTCTTATATGAAATGTCTTCTGTGACAATCCACTGGTTGTTCATTAAGACAAACGATCTTATGATCACCTGACTTATACATCCACTGCCCTATGCCCCCGCCCCTCCTAATAAAATTAGACCTGCTATGTGTACCTCACTAATAGTGTCATTAGCATTTTGAGAGGGCATCGATATTTTAAACAGAACTTGTGAGTTGCATACACGATACGCTCCTAATAATCGTGTCAATACGACGCTGTTATACCCAGTGCCATATTATCCCGGTACCCAATAGACACGTTAACTGGGCTAAGCACATTCGTATGGACCCCGAGATTAGGAGCCACGAAATCTGGCTGTTATTAATTTAAAATTTATGAAAATAAAAAAATATGATAAGTAAAACAATGTTTTGCGGCCACAAATGAGAAATTTCTAAACATTTCATGGGCGGTTAGCGACACTGACGCCTGATAACGCTCTTTAAATAAACCTATATGTTGCTCTTAAATAACGCGCCGGATCCCGTGTCAGCTCTGAGGGGTCCTAGAGAGCTGTGTTATCCAACCCCCAACGCTGGCACCTGTAGTCAACGTATGCGATAATGAAACAGTAGTGTTGCAGTCGCAAACAGTGGGACCACATTATGTCAGTGCCCAAATGGTTTCCATCCGTCACTACTGATATTCTTGACAATGGAGGTGTGGACAAACATTACATAGATTATTCCAAACGATAAATGACCGAAATTTTGAAAAGCGAATCTCGTATCACCATCAATGATCTTGACAGTAGAGATGTTGCTAATCCACACGTCATTGAGATTTTGACAAGAGATATGCCACTGATATTCGTATAGATACGTGACATGTCACTGGCTTTGTAAGCAATACGGATTCCTGATAACACAGCTTACTGGGCCGATACTGAAAGTACCAGCACGGTATCGGCCCAGTATCGGCCCAGTAAGCTGTGTTATCCGGGATGTGTCTCTGAGATCTTTGATGTTTAATATTTGCATTGGCGTCCGCATCCTATTTTGAGGTTAAGGAACCTGCTTATAACATGGTTGCAGTTCTAACAATCGGTCATATTTAATTCTCGCACACTGGTTGTTTTGGTGACATCGTAGAACCATGTCTATTTATATAGATTATTATTCTACCCATTTTGTTATTTGTCGTACGAATCAGTTGTGTTTTCACTATTACTTTTAGGGTCCGTAAAATGCTCTTAGCCGGTAAAGAAATACAACAAACTGATCCCGTTTTCGCATTGGAGAGGATCTGCCAATTACTGTCAAACAGGAGATTTCCTCACCATAACAGTAATTGCTGTCTACATACCTAAGGGGCATGGAGTGTTTATATTTAATGCATTGCCGCATATGACATAAACTAAAATAATTTTACAACTTTTTGGTCTGCAAAAGTAAACAATACTTATTTTCAATATCAGATTTACTAGTTTACAAACCAAGATTGCGGGATTTTGAAAATGGTGCTGCGAATACATGTTACCACGAAAAAACGGAGTTTAGATTTACTATTATAAATTAAGTTACGTTCTCGTATTATTCGCATTTTTAGTCCTATCATAACTTTTAGCGCCGAATTCTTCTGTTGTCATGTCATAGACATTGGTGTCATATTACCATCTCATCACCATAGAAATAACAGCTTACATCCCTGTTAGAAACTGGTACCTTAGTACCCTAAAATTCTCTGCAAGCCGATAGACATCGACTTAGTTTTTACAAGGGGTGAGTTTTTTTAAAGCTTTAACAAATTTGAATGCGTCCTCGGTCCATGCATGAGGAAGAACTTGACGACAGCATAGCTTAGCGCTGATGGAGCACGATGTTCTATTGACATAGTAAAGTTTAAATATTAAAACTGAATTTGTCATCGCTCTTATTTTCAGATCTATGAGTTGAATGGCACAGTATATAGTATAGATGAGACAATCGCCATCTTTCGTGGTATTCTACACGAGTTCCAGCAACAATATCCTGAATTCTTTGGGTACCGATTCATACGATCCTTTTATAAGTATGTATAGGCCACTATTGCACAGGCGTAATTTGTGAATCAAACTGGAATTATTTGCCAAATAGTGAATATAGTATGGTACGACATTTCAACTCTAGTAAATATCCTGCTTTATGGATATGCGTAAGTAGCAATGATGAGTTGATCTGTCTGAAAGTGGTGATAAACAAAATTAGCACAGCTCAAGAAGAGGATGTAGCTCGCAACCTTAATAAAAATTAGAAGTCTTATCTTATCATCAGAATAGAGGTGTCCATTGCTGTTTTGCTTATGACTTTAGATACCTGAGTCGCGGCTGTGATCACTTCATTAGTCCCACTTAATCTAATACACATTTGTCATTTAATCTCTAGGCGCATGTTATTGCCCAATAAAATGTAGTGATATATTGTGCATACCATCATGTCGATATATCGGTATATGAATGATTATCATAAGCCTCGATGTTGGAAGACGTATCTATGGGTGTACTGATGTCGGAACACATACACATATTGTAAATTGTGTCAATGAAATCAGAGTGAATTCGTTGAATAATTCGTGGCTGTAAATTCTTTACGATTTTCCATTTTTAGCTTAGAATCGTAAATCCATCGAATTTTAACCGAATCTTTGGGATTTGACATAGCTGCATGTACGTTACTTACACACAGGCCCCCCCACCCACCCCACCCCAACACCCCCACCCCACTCCCACCCCTTGTTCAGGATTACATTTCAGCCTGGAACAAAATTCCAAGTTAATTCACGTAAGAATATATAGACATATCGAATGCCAGGATAGAGCACGGTACATTGTAGGGCGGTATAATTTTAGCACGTTCAACCTGATGCATCAAATTCTGAGATAATGGAATTTTAATGTTATTATAAAGTTACTTTCTTTCAGAAAGAGAAGTGCCACCTCAATGGCCGCTGCGGTGGCGTCATCTATCGCACTAGCACGTCGTTATCCTGACATGTTCCTAGGATTTGACCTCGTAGGCGAGGAAAACGAGATGCCCACTTTAAGGTCATTCCTTCCTCAGCTCCTTCAATCACCGCTCAGATACTATCTGCATGCCGGGGAAACAAGTATGGAACAACAACAACAACAACAACAACAACAACAACAACAACAACAACAACCGACCGACTGACCGACCGGCTGACTGACCGGTCAGCCAACCAACCAATGACCACCAGCACCACCGCAAAGAACAAACAAACAAACAAACAAACAACAACAACAACCACATCAACAACAACAACAACAACAACAACAACAACAACAACAACAACCAACCAACCACTCAACCAACCAACCAACCAACTACTCAACCAACCAAATAACCACCAGCACTACTACAAATAACAAACAACAACACCAACACCAACACCACCACCACCACCACCAACAACAACAACAACAACAACTAATCAACTAACAACAACCAACAACAACAATTATGACTATGACAACAACAATGATTGAAACATCGACGTGAACCAAACTCATCTCAAAGGTTGTATTACACAGATAGATTATGGTTTATAGATTTCATATCATTCATATCCTGTCACATTTCCTTATCCGTATCACAATTATCTGCTTTGTAATATCGCATATATGTTGAATAATGATCGCCACCATTTTGTCTCCTCGAGCGATAGTGTTTGATGTCATGTATGTGCCAATGTATGGCATTCTTGATTATGTAATACTCATCCTGTTGAATATTTTGAAACTAATTTGACTGGAAGTTGTTACTGCCTATGGCGGCAACAACTTCCAATCATAGTAGTTTCAAAATATTCAATAGCTTATCTGTATGATTGCTTTTATACCACATTGCCAAACTATAGCTGACACCTTTATGACTGAGCGTATAAACCGAGGCAAACACGTTATGTTTTTTCTGATTGCTTGAAAAGTAAATCATGACCGCCATCACATGCTGCGTCAACATTTCGCTACTAAGGCGTGAATATCTTTCGTCCACGGCGTGATAAAAAGCTAAACTGTGAGAGATGGATTATAGGTGGAAAATCCTATCACATGAATAGCTAATATAAGATAAGGTAAGATTTCCTTTAAAAAAGAAGACATCAGCGCAACAAAATGTTGGCACTACATTTCCAGATTTGTATCAAGATAAACAAGATGACCTTGCCCTCAAATGCCTGAATGTCTTTGTGCTTCTCCTACTGGTTGATGTAACTGTATAGTCATGCTTAGTTCCAATAATTTGGCAAATTGTGCAACAATGGCACGATGAGCTAAATAGAAGAACATAACTGGTGAAACTGTATCTTATGCAAATGATCTAGACATCTGACTTCAGTATCATTGTGCTTCATTCGCTCGATCTAGTTTAAACATGTGTTTAGTTCTAATACGGTGATATAAAACGATATATCGAGCTAAACGAAAAACTTAAACCGAGATTTGACGACTACGGGCAGGCCGACATGCAGGCAGACATGCAGGCATGTAGGCAGGCGGGCAGGAAGGCTATATTGGCGAAGATTCTCATTTTCGCCAATAATAAAAGCAGACATTCTGTAGGATATTGTCGCGGAGAGAGAGAATATATACACGTACATTACTATATAGTTCAATTACGTGAGAGAATCGGAAAGTTAAGACATTATTTTATTTAGACAGAAACTTGTTTCCCTTAGCAGAGAGTGAGATTTTGTTGTTGGACATCAGCAACACTTAGTGTTGACATCAGCAGCGCTCAGTGCAACGGATGCGGGCCATTAGTTCATGAGAATAAGAGAAAACCACGTGCTAGGTTATGAAGCCGCTAATTACAACTGAGGCGATGTTTTAGCAGATATATGCTTAGATAACCACTTTATTCAGGGTTGCCATTGCCATAACTGGTTCCAGGAATTTGCTGACAAACAAGCTTTGCCTTTGACCGCTTGGCATAGTTTCCGCCGGATGGGATAATTTCATTTCAGTGTCGTATTTTTAGAAGGCTTCATACCGTCATGGTTTCGTTGTCACAAACCAAGGGCATATGTCAATAGCTTCAATGACGTTGTGAATTTCGAGACAAGGAAAGGGATATGGATTTCGAGAACAGAGATCAAAGCAATCTAGTCTCAGAGTGTACGGCGCTGTACCATGTTGTTGTCTATGGTAAACGCAAGCATTGTCAGAGATGTGCTAGAACCTTTACAAACCCGGATCCTTGTCGCTACTTAACCAAATCTTATCTTCAGTCGGCAAACGGCCAGCCTGTCGGCCTTTGCATAAAAAGATAGAATTATCCTCACATCTGTGTTAATTATGGAGTAGGCTAACATCCTTATAAGGAGTCTTTACCACGGGCTTGCCACTTGACAGTCACAGGCATAGATATCGTATATACTGGCTATATCACTCATGGCCCTCTCAAAAGCGGCACTTCAGAATTCAGTATTTTCTCATCGAATGTATGGTCTCCAAAATAATATGTTTTTGTTACTAAACCTATTACGTAGTTGAATAAAATGTCAAATTAATATAACCAATACACAATTTTGTTTCTGATAAAAAATATGCAAATTTGCGTTAGTTCAATTTCTATTGAAATTACCAAAATATAATTTAGTCATTTATCGTTCCGAGTCAGCCAGTCAGTGAATACCTGGTCATGCGCAATTGCGATTTACTGAACTCACGTCACCGGCGGTTGCGACAGCTAACCCCATAGTGAGGGCATGCGTATGAGCCATCTAGCCAGTATATACGATATCTATGGTTATATGATTATCTCATTGTTATAAGTTGAACGCCCGGAGCGGAGCGTTATCAGGTGAAAGGTTACTCGTTGATATCGGCGCTGGTTAGGGAGGATATGGCATGGACTTGAGACACATATGCTAAAATGTTATGACATGGTTTAGATTAACTGCCATTAGATTGGAATTAGAAATGAGGAAAACAGTTCCTGAGAAACACAACCAAAACTTGGAAACTGAATGGACATGAGGATTGTATTGCGGCATTGTGCCGTAGGCCTAGTATTAGTGATTTATAAATAGCTTTTGTTATTTAATTATTAGGTTATAAGCATTGCAACCGAATTAGGCCTATAAGTAACGTTGATATTGAAGTCACATTACTAATAGGAATCAGCTTACGGTTAGATTCCGGCGTCAGGCAGTGAGGCACACGTACGCTATTGACAGGTCATGGCGAAGCCCGGTCGTTCAGTATAGCTCTTAAATTAAAGGAAAGGAATCGAATACTAGCAATTCGCGTGATACAATATGGCGCACATAATCCATGCATGATATTTTAAATCTTTATCCATCGTCCTAGGCACGGGCCTCGCCCTCCCACTCCGCTCCCGTATCGAGTCCCGTGCTTGCACATCTTTGAATACTGCACTAAGTTCACGAAACTTCATAAATATACATGAGCTATCGCTCATCAACTTCTGCCAATGAAATTGCTCAGTTACCAACATCCTACTAATGATACGCCCACTCACATAGCATGCCATTCGCGGCTCACAAGCTCTCCATCGATATCGGCACGAAGCCAAGCCTCTATTTCTATTTTGGATTGATATTTAGAGTGAAGTAGGCGGAAATCTGATTGGCGGACTGAAAACCGCTCGTCACATAGCAGGAGATCAAATGACTCCAAGTATGAAGCATGAAGATCTTTCTTTAACTGCATGATAAAGGCTATCGTACTAACATACGCCCACTCACATAGCTTCGCTGTTCGTGGCCGTACTTGGAGTCATTTGATCTCCTGCTATGTGACGAGCGGTTATATATATTGCAAGTACGTGCCATCTCTACTTTAGAAACGCACTGTAAATGTAACAAATGCAGGTAAGGCTTGGAACATTTTGATAATTACGATATGACAAAAAATGTGTTGTATTAGCACTGTCATGGCATCACATATAATCGCTTGAGGAGATAAAATGGTGGCGACCACAGTTCAACATTAACGCGATGTTAAGAAGCATATCATTGTGATACAGATAACCATAAGGACAATCTGATAATCTATCAGTGTAATACAGCAACATTTATAGATACGATTATTATCCCTCTGAAAGTGGCAGTTGGATATACAGAGGAGCCCAAACGAGGTCCCATTCCATATCAATATTAGCAACGGAGTTGAGAATTATTACAATGTGATAATTTTCGACGAAATGGGACCGAGGATGAGATTCTGTATATCACATAAATTGATATTTTGACTAATTTTCCAATAAAGTCTATGCTTGAAACCCGTTTGAATACACCATTTTACGCTGTTCGTTTTCGTCGCCGTGACGCCTCACTTGCTAAGAGTTCTGACCAATGCGCCACAAAAAGAAGGATAAACAAAGCGCCGTTATTTCGGACTTGAAATTACTTTTATTCCAACTTTTAAAATTTCTGCGTCTATCATGCAAGGTTACAAATGTATATCACAACTAGGTAGTATATACATTAGAAAATTTAAATCAACAATATAATGTTGCGTCTTGTTGCTATCCCGTCTTGTTTACATTTTCGCCGTCGTCATCTCTAGCATACATTTACGGTGTCACGGAGATATGCGCGATTATTACAAGTTAAATAACTAATGAAAATATTTCCTATACGATATTTAACCGATGAAAATCTTTCGTTAAATATTACACGTGTGTTCATATCGAGAAATATTAAACAGACTGAATGCCGTGTTTATATGTTAAATTGGGTTAGCAGCTCTGGTGTCAATGCCCAGTTCATAGCAGAACATCGGACTTATAAGGTCTAGCTCGCGTCAGGACTAATGAGTTAGCATCTCCGTATATAATAGGATCAGATTAGCATCTTTGTTTTTTAGTTATAGCTTCATTCTATGCTATGCTATGATATGATATGATATGATATGATATGATATGATATGATATGATATGATATGATACGCTACGCTACGCTATGCTATGCTATGCTATGCTATGCTACGTCCGTTCAGCAGGTTCAGTTAAGTCAAGTATCTTAGGTATCGTAGAACATTAGAATTGGAATAAGATCACTCTTAAACCCAGAACAGACAGTTACATTGTTAGTAATAATGATTTGATCTCATGTGTCTCAAGTGAGGGCCTCGGGAAGATCAGTTTACTGACGATGTATACCGTCCTTAAATAAAGATTATTATTATTATTATTATTATTATTATTATTATTATTATTATTATTTTTAATAAATAACAATTATGATTTCCATGAATCTTATGGAGATGTTGGTCCGAAACCAGATGAATATCGGCGATACCAAACATGATCAGTATCCGTGATCCCATACTTGGGCCGGTATTCGCGAAGAGGGTGTAGTTTACGCCCTAGGACAAAGTAGAAAATAGAGACAATCAAAATACCGCATGTATGCCACTTGAGAGGTATGCAGCCTAGCTATGCCTCTTCTCGTGCACATGCCCTCTGGGAATACAGGCCCGATGAATATCAGTGATCTCAGATCTGATAAATGGTGACAATATTATATAGCAACTAGAACAAGACGTTGTGCCTGTAACATTGCAGATTGGATTGGTACACGAATCGATGAGAATCTGGTAGATGCCCTCTTACTTGGCACGAGACGGATTGGCCATGGATTTGCCTTAACCAAACATCCAGTGCTACTTGATCTGGCGAGACGACGAAATGTAGCTATTGAGGTCTGCCCAGTTTCAAATCAGGTAAACTACAAGTAAATACCAATTCCATTAATGGTGCAACGGCAGTGGTGTATGATTATTTGAGATATTATTGTACACAATTTTAACCCATTCTCTCGACCCCAGTGAACAGAAGCAAATTAAATCGCATAACACCATGTAAAATCAAACCACGCGCCATTTGAGCAGAGGAATCCCGTGAGTGCCACTATAGCGCTAATATGTGAAATCGATTACCTCATAAGGTCAGTCATGCCTGGCCGAGTACACACTAAATGCAATAGTGGTCCATTAAAAAAATTGCGAAATTGGACATGGCCTTTGCCAGAGGAATATCACCGAATCTGTCACGAGTTGTGCATAGAGTAACGTGTTCGCAGTTCTGTGCTTCAATAATGCCATGTTATCAAACCAGGATAGGGCAATTGCTATTGGTCTTCTGGAGGCCAATTTCGGCGTGAAGCAAGTTTCCCGTAGAATGGGTGTTACCCCTAAAGCAATAAGAAAGTTGCGTCACAAATTCGAGCAGCATGGTGAGGTAAATGACCAACCGAGAAGTGGCAGACCAATGGCCACAACGCAACATCAAAATCATTTCATTACAAACATAGCACTTCGAAACAGAATCTCAACCGCACATGCCATCAGGGATCAGCTACACGCAGCTGCTGGAGGTGGAGCCGGAAGAATCAGTGATCAACCGGTGAAAAACCGCCTCCGTGTTGCTGGACTGCATGCTCGACGACTGGTCAAGAGGCCAGTCTTGTTATTACGCCATAAACAAACACGGCTTGAATGGGCCAGAGACCACGTACGCTGGACAAGGCAGCAGTGGGCAAACGTCATGTTTAGTGATGAGATGCGTGCCTGCCTTCGCCACATTGATGGAAGGTCTCGGGTTTGGCGTCGTCGTGGTGAACAATATGCTGAATGTTGTGTGCAACCTACCACAGTATTTGGGGGACGAAGTGTGATGGTGTGGGCAGGGATCAGCACAAGAAGAAAACCCGAACTTATTCCAATCAATGGTAACCTTAATGTCGAGCGCTATCTTGCTGAGGTCCTGGAGCTGCCATAGGTGATGGTTTTGTGTTCGTGGATGACAATGCACATCCGCACCGGGCAAGAATTGTGAATGACTTTCTTACTAACCATGGCATCGAGAGGATCGTGTGGCTAGCAAACTCGCCAGATCTAAACCCAATAGACCATTTGTGGGAGCAATTAAAGAGAGCGGTGTAACGGAGAGTGACTGACGTTACTGTTCTTGGTGACATCCATCAGCTGTTGCAGGAGTGGATGGCGAACCCACAACATCGGATCACCCGCCTGATCAAGTCCTTTGTTGACAGGTTGTTATGATGTAACACGTCTTTTGACACTTTGAAATAAAATCTTTATTATGGTTTACAAGTAATGAAATTAATGGATAGTCAATACTGTTGCCGAAAAATCTGCATTCTACACTTTAACTGTTGCTATGATTCTCTTGTTACTGAATAAAATCTGTATTGTTTGTTCTCTGCAATTTTTGAAATGGGCCAATTTTGCATTTAGCGTAAGCGCATTGAGGCAAAACACGACATATGGGATAAGCTGTATCGCTGATTGTTGCCATAGTCGAACTAATGATCTGTGCAAAATTTCCTTACAATTAGATACATCTTTTAGAAAATATTGGCCAATATTTAGGGGGGGGGGACTTACTTCTTTTGAGGTATATATATATATATATATATATATATATATATATATATATATATATATATATATATATATATATATATATATATATATATATATATATATATATATATATATATATATAAAACTCGTCCAATAGTGAAGGTATGCAGACGCGCGATCTATAGCTATTATAAGTCTATGTGTTCTCAGGTAGCAGTTTGAACCGTACACAATCAATGCACTAGAAGTACTCACATCATCGTCGCAGAAGCATAGAACCAGCCGGCCATGATGATTTCATGAGTTTAGCATCTGGCCATTGTCATATCATATGGCAGAAATTAACAGAAAAGTAGAAAAGTAAACAATAGACCTTTCCACTTTATCAATCCATCCTATGACGTCATAATCAACTACGCGACGTGTAGAATGACATCATAATGAATGACGTCATGAATGACGTCGATAAGTACGTCACGAACGCATATTTGAAGACGGGCTATGCGTTGTTGTAAGAATTGTATGTCTTTGCTATTTAATAAATATTCTCTTGAATATTTTGAAACTAATTTGACTGGGCGTTGTTGCTGCCATAGGCAGCAAAAGCACCAAGTCAAATTAGTTACAAAATATTCAACAGCTTACCTGTACAGTTTTCAGGAATTTTATAGTTAGGGCATTCGGAGAGCGATCAATCTCAACACGGCGAAGTGTGGGTGGAGCTTAGTTCAATAATGGGCGGGGCATAGCTAAAAATGGAAAGGTCCATTTCTAGATGAGGTCAAATATCAACGTCACCTTAGTGCTCCAAATTACCAGTTTTCATCTATGGCAGAAAAAAAACCAAAACAAATTTTTTGTCGAATTTGGTTTAAAGTTACCAACTCTAGAAAATGTCAGAAATGGTGTAGGCCTGTGGTTGAGCGGAGAAAATCATTATACATATTAGAAAATACCTTATAATTCCCACTTATTATCACGTGCCAACTTTGCTGTCAATATGGCAAGTTTGAACTTTAATAGATCACGCAGATTTACAGTTACTTCAGTAAATGTGTTCAAGCATTTGGAAATCTAATAATTGATATTTAAGTAGTGAAACGGAAAAGAATAACCAATCGTGACATCCTTTAGCTCACACCAATTAAGAGATGGCGATTTAGTCTCCATGCAAATCAATCTTGCTCATCAGACGTTGTGAATAATTAACTTTAAGTTCCTATGTCTTAATTGATGTGAGTTAAAGCATGACACAACTGCATGGTGACAAATAAATGCGTCCTTTATAATAGAGGTGTCCTTTATATAGAGGTTCCTTTATAGCAGGTCTGTCGATTTATAATAATAATAATAATAATAATAATAATAATAATAATAATAATAATAATACATGGTTATTGTTTCCCGTATATGTATATATATATATATATATATATATATATATATATATATATATATATATATATATATATATATATATATATATATATATATATATATATATATATATATATATATATATATATATATATATATATATATATATATATATATATATATATATATATATATATATATAAATATATATATATATAGGTCTTAGGGTACGTGAGTGACCTACGAAATCACCCCATGGCTATCCTAATGGCCCAGGATTACCCGATGGTCATTAGCTCTGACGACACACAACTCTGGGACGGTCTGCCTCTCAGCCATGACTTCTATGCCGCATTTATGGGATTAGCCGGTAAACATGCTGATCTGAGGACCCTCAAGAAATTAGCGATGAACTCATTCAGGTATTTAATTATGTAAACAGTGTACTATTATAACACATTTCAAACTATTGGATTCGTTTTTCAACCTCCTGCTTTAGGCTATGTTCCCCACACGCCTATACGATGGCAACCATATACACAAGTCTTCGTTTTGATAATTTGAACAGTTCATGACTTTCTATAGTTTGTTCAGAGTGAGATACTGTTGTTGCTATCCTTTGCCCTATCCTTTACCGCATTTCTAGCTTTGACCATTCGTTGGCTGTATGTGAGCAAAGATATTTGAATAAGAGGAATAATGCTTCTAGATTATATTATTTGGTCTTGATCTTTGTGCTACCACCTATTCTTCTGCCCCCCCCCCCCCCCGCCTGCCGCCCACCCACACACCCTCACCTCCCCCACCCAGAAGCTTTATGGTGGAACTAATAAACTAATATGCGTTTCATGGTGTTCTGGATGAGTGGTAGAGGCTGTCTACAAGATGTGATGCTTGATGAGGATGGCAGTTAAATTTCCTTCCTTGTCAGTGTGATGATAATGGATTGTACCCATTTTGATTGCCAATGGATCGCAATGCTGATCATCATCAATGTATTAATCAGTGTCAATTCTCCCGCTTTAATGCATTATAATGGGATGTTTTCATCTCCCTTATGATTTGTAACATATAGGATGGCTACAATCTCCATACTTTTAAATGCCAATTGTACGTGTGGATGTATAATTCTGCACATTATACTCCATCTGTCAACGATATAGCCTTCCTCATTAAGACATGTTACCGTTCGTTCTGATGTGTGCTGCTTGATTCCTCCTTGTTTTTTACCATTTGAATCATGAATCACCCAGAATCCCAGTTCCACAGCAGCATGTATGCTGTTGAGTAATTTGAACCTAATATGACATGAACCTGTTGCTACCATATGCAGCACCAAATCCATGTCAAATTAGGTTCAAAATACTCAGCAGAATAAGTACTAATTTGCAAATGCTTTTTGTGTTTTATCCTTACGATTTCAAAGGGATACGGGCCTTTACTTTTGGGAATGTATGTGTTGCTGTTTAGGCACGCCGCCTCCGTGTTTGATCACTATAGGTCAATAACCTTTCGCTGAATTGTTTCATGTTATCCAGTATTGTATATCCTAATTTTCTGTTCACCTCGTTGTATGTCTTTGCACAGTTAACGTTGTACTTTCCATCTTTAATTCCAGTCGGCCATCATAAATATACATTTGTTGTTTTTGCTATAGCAGTTTTGAACTTTACTAAGAAAGTTTAAATGTCTCATCAATGGTGACCAAGAGACGTTTGTACCAATCATCACCAGGAATGTGTTCTAACTTTGAGAGCAGCAAATATGAATAAATACACGGCACGTTCTTTATAAATATCTATCATTTGTGATGCCCTGGTCACCCAGACTGTGGCTGTTTAGAACAAAAATACCACCTTAATAAAATACTGTTATATCTCCAAAACTTAACTGCATGTCTTGGTATACAGGCATCTAAGCTCCGTCTAAAATTGATCTACTTCTCGGCCAGACGTACCCCCTGCCCTGACCTTTATAGTTTGTCGCTGGAGGATTGCCTGTCTCTCAGATACCTTTGCAATGCTTCTTGCAGTGTTTCACTCTGCCATTCGCTGACTGTTTCTCATGTATACGTACATTTAGCAAAGCATGCTGATAAAATGACTTAAGCTTTTTCGTGTTAAATACATGTATGTATCGGCTGCAAGCCAATCTCAGAACAGATAATCAGAAGTTAGCGTACTGGATATTTGAAGTCACTACACGAATACGAGATTTAATGCCACCATTTAGAACGTGTACGGTCACACACGTTTATATAGGAGTCTTTGGCCGCTGAAAGGGTGGTTACTTAAGACAAGCCATTTACCATGGTAAATGGGTTTTGAGTCACAAAAGAACATTAATTTTATTCTTTATGACCAAAAGCCCCACAGCTAAGATTCATTTTCTTTTGTTAGACATGACATCCATAGTACTACTATAATCACTGCCATATCCTCTAAATCTGTACCATATCCGGTGTCCATATGATAGTGTTTAAATACATGATAGTCTACATGTAATTCAGGTTTTGATCCAAGATTGTAAATGTATATGTACCCGTTGTTGGTTGCTAATGGCGAATCTAGTTAAATCTGTGATAAATACGTATTACCCACGCCATCTACAATGGCGACGAGGATGATGAACATTGAATTACAAAGTATACCATCATTTGAGGTAACCGGGGACTTAACTAGTGTCTCACCGCGCTGGAAAAGATGGAAACATCGCTTCAGTATTTCATGGACGGGAAAGGGGTTGAAAATCTGCATTACTGTTGCATTGTGCTGGGATAGATGTACAGGACGGTTTTGATACATTACGGGTGTCTGTACAGGTGAACAGGATACGGGCAACGAATACGAAACAATTGATAAATTCGTGTCTAGACTTGTTAGACAAGCTGCAAACTGCGCATTTGATAATGTAACTGAGCAGGTTAGAGACCAAATCATTGATAAATGCACGTCGTCCAAATTACGTCGTAAATTGTTGGACAAATGAATTGATTTGACTCTAAATACAGTACAGAAAATAGCGAGGCCGATGGAAGCGGTAGATTTTCAAATTCGCGTAATTGAAGCGAAAGAGGGCTAACATATAAATCGTGCTCAAACATCGATTTCAAAACCAGTACCACGAAAACAGGAAACAAGCGGAAAGCAGGACCGCCGGAAGCACGGTGGCAGCAGGGGCAGCTACCCCCATTGTCCTTTAGGCAGGGGTCAGCGGGGTCAGCTGTTCCCTTTACCCATTTCTCTGCGAGATAAGGAGTACACTTTACTTTAGAACTTTAGATAAGATTTTTAAAATATTCAGAGCAGACTGAGCAGTTGTATTAATTTTCGGTTGTTTTGACATTAGCCCAAGTCCATAAAGTAATATAGGAGTGCTTCTAGGCCGAATCAAATCGTCAATGCAAACGCTATTTATGTAGTGGCAGTTACATGTGACATATTGACTTTTATATTTGTAAACGTTTCATGTATCTTTGCAAGTCAAGGTAAGATACATAGTACTATGCTATTTGAATTTTGAAGTGATACTGGTCAACGCTCAGTTAATGCATTGCTTAGCTGGTAAAATAGAATATATGCGCAATGATGGGTGGCTGGGTGCAGCAATGTGGAAACACTGAGAGATATTAGAATTAACCGCAACTCTCAAACTCAAATTTTAAATTTACGTGAGAAGCAGACGCAAAGGTAGAAATAATTTGTATACACATAGCCGAAGTGCAATGTCGGTGGGTGTAGTTGAGGAATGTGTCTAAGATTTGTTGTGCCCCCCCCCCCCCCTTAAAAACTGCTAAGCAGGAAGGATCCATAGGGTTAGATCCATGGTTAGTCCCGAAAAGCTGCTTGATCGATTTTGTTGGTGGCCATCCTGGATTTTGCACTATTTCAAAAATTACGTTCATGAATTTCAAGAAACATCATGGTCTTCATCTAAGGCAAGAGCTGAACAACGCTTGCTCACATGCTCACATGTTCAACGTGATTGGTAGATTTATCTTGGTTAATCTAGTTTTCAGAAAAAATCACTTTTCCCCTAGCGTTACAAAACGGGACACTATGCCCGTATGTGTAAAACAAAAGACAAACCTACCCATACTAGCCACAATCACGCATACAAAAGCCCATTCACTCAAAAGAATCGCAAATCAGCATACACTAAGCCCAATCCTAGCATTAACAATGTTGAGGGATGGTTGGTGGATGAATATGCCTTTGCGATATCTTAGAATGGTGATGAAACTGATAATGATTTAGTTGATTTAATTGTTGGTGTAGTGCCTGTCGTAGCCTTGGCCCACGAAGGTCACAGGGGTATAGTAAAATCCAAGATGCGATTGCGATCAAAGGTTTGGTGGCCCGGAATAGACAGATACATAGAATGGAAGTGTAAATCATGTCGAGAATGTCAACTGGCCTTAGTGTAATAAAGTGAACTTGAACTTGACTTAATTTGACTCAGCAGAACGCATTGCTCAACTGAAATGTCACAGAAGCCGTGGCAAGATGTTGCGCAGACGTGTTAGGACTGCTACCAAATGTTGATTATTTGCTTGTCGTCGTGGACTGTTTCAGTCTATTATGAGATTGACATTTTGAGAACAGTTACGTGAGATACAATTATAGACAGTATGGAACAAATGTACAGTACCCACCGTTATCTATTATCGATCAGGACAAATAATGGACCTGTTTGTATCAAGACGATTTTAGGTCATATTTGAAGAATAATGACATTTCCCATAGACAGGCGAATGGGGAGGTAGAGCGGCAGAACCGGAGTCTTCAGAAAGCTATGCGGATCTCACGGACCAAAGGTGTTATGTGGAAACGTGAACTGAACCAATTTCTGTTAGCGTATAAGAGCACATCACATTCGACTACCGGGGTGAGCCCAACAGAAATGTTGTTTCGTCGTAAGATTAGATCCAAAGTTCCAGAACTTAGTGAAACGGGCAATCGATATAGTGACGTAAGAGACAGAGATCCAAGCAGATGGGTAAAGATTATGCGGACAATAGGCAAAATGCGAAATGCA
The DNA here is from genome assembly GCA_034401795.1 of Chaetoderma sp. LZ-2023a. Lineage (NCBI taxonomy): Eukaryota > Metazoa > Mollusca > Caudofoveata > Chaetodermatida > Chaetodermatidae > Chaetoderma > Chaetoderma sp. LZ-2023a. The sequence goes on along the minus strand of CM067370.1, from coordinate 57,161,155 downwards.
GGGGCATTGAGACTGGCGACAAAGTATTATTTAAATGTTACACTGTCAGATACCGTAGGAATACTTCAAATGTTAAGCGCCTCATTGGTGATGTTTCTGTCACTACACAGCCTGATTCACGCGAATACGACAGTGACATGGGCTGTGTTTTGGATAAGCTGGACAACGACCTTGTGCAACCGTCCACAATACCTCCATGACCTGTACATGAGACAGCTCCACCACCTGTTCGTCTGACCTCTCCACGACCAATGCGTACGCGTAAAGCACCCGATTATTTGGGTGACTATGTTGTGAAACAATTTTTTAGAGTTCAATTCACACATATAGTCCATTTTATTATGATAGTTTATATCTACTAGTGAGTTATTAATGTTCATTGATTTAGCATTTGAGACATTTTATAAAGACTAAAAGCACTTGTCAAAAGGCCATCTTACAGAACATTAATAATAATAATAATAATAATAATAATAATAATAATAATAATAATAATAAATAATAATAATAATAATAATAATAATAATAATAATAATAATAATAATAATAATAATAATAATCAGTACATGGCTTTCTAATGTAAAAAGGGGAGGGATGTCGTGTTTTGAATATAGCCTACATGTAATTCCGTATTCAGGTTATGATCCAGGTTTGTAACTTTAGATGTACCCTTTGTTGGTTGCTAATGGCCAAGTATTAAGTAAATTCATTTTTATTGAATCTGGTTAAATCTGTGTTAAATACGTATTGCCCACGGCATCAACAGTCATTGGCTACTTATAATGGTTATAAATATTAACACACTAATCAACAGTATTCTATATATATGGCCATCTTACAGTTTCAGCGCATTGCCACAAGTGGAAAAGACCAATGCTTTGCATGGGCACCAAGCAAAATGGCAAGAATTTGTTCAGATTGCCCTGCAGAAGATCAGGAATGGGACATTGCAGGCCTAAGCATCTATTAATGTTAGTTTGTCAGTTGAAACTATGTAGCATAAAATAAATAAATATTTTAATGCGCATTGTTGTTTTATATGTGTTGTATTTTAATCTTCATTTAAGCACAACACATGCACACAGGCGTGGTCGAGGATTGGTGCCGGAACAATTGGCCAATTAAGTTTCTGTATAAACATTCTGTCTATCAGGCTAGGCTCCTTCCAGCAAACTCTGATTAAAATCAACCTAGTAGTTAATGGGGGGGGGGGGGGGTAGTCATTGAAAGAGAACTTAGACCATTCCGTCATAGGCTCACGGGGTCTCTTCGGGAGAGATATACCAATGTATAGCTATCGAATAAACCACTCACATGCTTTTACTTGAGTGATATGTAATGACTATTTCCCATGTAAAATGAAGCCTATAAATTTTTCTAGTTATATGAGAGACGCTTTGGTACCATTCACAACATCAGAGGTGAGAGCGCACTTGGTGAGGGGCATACATATAACTTTCGTTGGTGGAGAGGCATGAGTTTAGTTAGTGAATAGCAAAGACGATATGTGGCGATACCATACCATACATATAGAATAGCATAGACATCTTTATTTCGTGACCCCGCAATATGTGTGTGATAAACACAGCAACAGAAGAGACGATGTTTTCTAGTCTAGTAGGCAAAAGCCATGCTGGCGTGTCTATTGAACAGCCACAGATAACTTTGCGGCTTATACAAAGGACGCCGACGACCTTTCTAGAGGTTGTTTTGCATCATGTCCTATTAAGTCGCAGTTCAATAAGGCAGGGTATCTTGACCGCCTTCAATTAGTTCATGCAGTGCAGTGTAATCATGTGTTCTCTTAATGCAAGTTAATTACCATTAAAATACATCTTGGAAGCGAGAAGGTTGGATGAGACGGAGACCCTATATATAGCCCTACATAAGATTATTTAGTTTATTCATAGAGCTATGCATTACGTTTACTCAACTGCTTAATGAAACTCTCTCTCTCTCCCTCCCTCCCTCCCTCCCTACCTCCATCCCTCCCTCGCTCGCTCGCTCGCTCCCTCCCCTCCCTCCCTCCCTCCCTCCCTCCCTCCCTCCTCTCTCTCTCTCTCTCTCTCTCTCTCTCTCTCTCTCTCTCTCTCTCTCTCTCTCTCTCTCTCTCTCTCTCTCTCTCTCTCTCTCTCTCTCTCTCTTAATACTGACTGATTCTGGAACAGACACCATGTAACTAGAAGCCATACAAACACAGATATCATACCGTACCACTTAACCACATCGACCAACACCCCCCCCCCCTCCCCCCCCACACACACGTACGTGCGTGCGGTGTTGCTCTTGTCCGTCCACTGGCTACCTTCCTACATAGGAATGCAAACAGGACAGACATGTTTAAACGTCTTGCTACTTCAATACAAAAATGTACCATTCCTATTAACACGCTACCCCTGTTTAAGCCTATATGCTCGGCCTCAACGTGGCGCAGGGGTGTAACCCACTGGGTGTCAATCCAGACAATTGGAAAATGACACTTGGAGATCGAATCAACCGAAATGGTGCTCGCCTGGTGAGGATCCGCCAGGCAGGTGCAGCGCCGGGCTCCACGCCTCGAAGGAGCCCACCCTCAGCTACTTGAGGTCCCATCAACTCCTCTTGTGGAGCCAAGGGACGAGGATGGAGAGCTACTGGCCAACCGAAAGAGAAGACCAAACCCAAAGAGAACCCCAGTATCAACATCATGCACTGGAACGCAGAAAGGGTTACCAACAAGAGATCAGAGCTCGGACAGTTCCTGTACAAAAACAACATTGATATCTGCTGCATCCAAGAGACACACCTGCAAGAAGGAAAACCATTTAAGATCAGAGGTTACCAGATTTTCCGGTGCGACCGAAGAGGAAGAAAGAAAGGTGGGGTGATCACCTTGGTCCGAAACAGCGTGAACGCCAACCAGCTCAAAACCTTTATGGAAGAGGCAGAATATATCAAGATCAAGGTAACAACCAGCAACTCTGTGATTGACATTGTCAATTATTACTGCCCTAATGACAAGAATCTCTCACTTGATACAATCCAGGTCCCGGACTGCCGCTTCCTCATTGCGGGAGACTTTAATAGCCAGTCCCAGAGCTGGGGATACAGAACACTTGATAAACGAGAAGACATTGAAGCATGTCAAGATGAAAAGCACCTTTTACTTGTCAATGATCCCACAGATCAGCCTACCTTTTACTCTCGCCGGTGGCACTCGACAACAACGCCGGACTTGGCATTTTGTACAGAAGACATTCACAGAAACCTCAGGAGAGTGGTCGGATCGCAGTTAGGAGGAAGCGACCACCGCCCAGTCCTCCTCTCTCTTTCTGGAAGTATTTCGACAAGTTCACCTAAACATCCAAGGTGGAACTACAAAAAGGCAAATTGGAGTATGTTCGGCATTCGTTCCAATGAGCTTACCCAAAATATATAGCAGTAGAAGGGAGAAACATCAACAATGTGGTCAAGGAATTTAATTCACGTATCCTCAAAGCTGCCAATGAAGCGATTCCTCGAGGGTTCAGGAAAAACTACCGCCCCTACTGGACAACAGAACTGCAAGCAGCACATGATAAACTAGACAAGGCCAGAGAAGATGCAGAGGGTAATCCCTGTCATGAAAACCACTTCACGCTACAACAAACTAAAGCCAGGTGTCTAAAGACCAAGCTGGAGGCCAAAAGAAGAAGCTGGAGGGAAAAGACGGCAGGGTTTAATTTAGAGAGAGACACCACAAAGCTATGGAGACTGACTAAAGCACTGCATGATGAGGGTGTTGGGGGGGGGAGAAGATTACTCTTGAAGAAGATGGTCAAGCACTGTCAGGAAAGATGGCTGCAGATGCCTTTGCGAAGGCATATGCAAAAGAAAGCAACATTTCTATACCACGAATGCGTCAAAAAGAGGTTAGAAAAGAGCAAAAGGAAAGAAGAGACACCAACACTCACGATGCAATGAAAGTTGACATTAGTTTAGCAGAACTGAAGAAGGCTATCCGCCAATTGAAGAAGAAGAAATCTCCCAGACCAGATGTCATTACGAATGAAATGATCCAACACCTTGGTAATGCATCTCTCCGCAAGTTGCTAGACATCGTTCATCTCATTTGGACCAATGGCGAGGTTCCTCAGTGCTGGAAGGAAGCCAGAATGACTCCTATTCTAAAAAAGGGAAGAACAAGACGAAAGTGCTGAGCTACCGTCCTATCAGTCTTACAAGCTGCATATGTAAGACCATGGAGCGCATCGTCAATCAGCGGTTGCAGTGGAACCTGGAGTCGGAGAACATTATAGTTACAGAGCAGGCCGGCTTACGAAGATACAGGAGCACAGAAGATCAAACAACACATCTTGCACAGGTCATAGAGGACACTTTCCAAGGTGATGTTAGCTGCCTTTATCGATCTGCAGAAAGCATTTGACAAGGTGTGGAAGGATGGCCTCGTGAAGCTTCGGCGCACAGGCATCGGTGGCAACATGTTCTGATGGACCAAGTCATACCTACACAATCGCAGAGCTAGGGTGCTGGTGGATGGATAATCTGGACAGAATGTATTGCTGAGACAAGGGGTGCCACAAGGCGGAGTATTATCCCCAACTCTGTTCATACTCTTCATTAATGACACTGTAGCAGAGCTGCCTAATGGGATCCAAGCAGCCCTCTATGCAGATGACCTCGTACTCTGGTGCACCGAGGGGTACACAACGACTGCCACGTACAGAATTCAGCTCGTCATGGACAGAATTACAGCTTGGGCCAATCGCTGGTGTATTACCATCAACAAAGATCATCAGCCATGCTATTCTCACTGTCCACCAAAACCAAGCTTGGCAATCTGACACTGGGCGGTACGCCACTCGAGTACGAGGACCAGCAGACATACCTGGGAGTCACCTATGACAGAAGATTAACATGGAAGGAGCACATCCAGAACGCAGAGGCAAAGGCCAGAAGAAAGCAAAACATCATGAGGAAGCTGACAGGAACAACGTGGGGTGCCAATGAAAGGATCCTTAAGACCATCTACCTAGGTGCGTTACGACCACACCTTGAGTATGGATCCAGCTCATGAATGACAGCAGCTAAATCTCATCAGCAGAACCTCGACAGAGTACAAAACCAGGCACTACGCATTATCACTGGTGGAATGAGATCAACACCAATAGAAAAAATGGAGCAGACCGCTGGCATCCACCACTTAGCAAATGAAGGGAATGCAAAGCACTGATCCAAGCTGCAAAATTCAAATCGTTCAACAACCACCCGATGAAGATCAGGCAAGCACAGCTGTCATCAGGAAGACTTAAAAGATCAAGTTTTGTGAAAGAGACAAAATCACTTCAAAGGAAACACCAAGAAATGTTGCCAGCACAAATAGAAGACCCAAACCACACCCTTGATCCTCCACCCTGGGAAAACAAAAACTAAAGAGCATAGATATTCGCACCACAGTACCTCATCTCACAGCCAAAGATGAACACAGTGATGTGAGCCAAGAAGGCCCTGACCCTAGCCATGCTGGAAGAAATGTACCCTCAGGAGACATGGATAAGGATCTACACAGATGGATCAGCCAAAGATGCAATTAGGAGCGGAGGTGCCGGACTGCACATTATCCAAACGGACAACATGAGTCAGCTGCAATAGCGACAGGCAAACACTGCACAAACTACAGAGCTGAAGTCGAAGCACTGGTTCATGCAGCTAATACCATCAGCAGAACAGCAAACCCTATTGCACAGATTGTCTTTTTATCTGATGCCCGCTCCGTCCTTGAGGCTCTCACCAAAGGTAAGCTGCCACAACTTGAAGAAGCACTACAAACCATCAAATGCTTTCGGATAGCATTGCAGTGGATCCCCTCACATTGTGGAGTCCAAAGAAATGAAGAAGCAGACAAGATGGCAAAGGTGGATGCAGAAGAGAAACAGACAGAAAACATGGGTACCCATACAGAGATGAAGACTATCATCAAGTCACTCTATAGAACACCTCAATCAGAAGATGCCTACCATCATCTCTCGAGGCCAGAGCAAGTGACCATTTTTCGTCTCAGAACTGGACATAACAGACTAAACCAACACATGTACAGTCGGTTCCACCTTATGACATCGCCCGCTTGTCCTTGTGGAGAAGCAGAACAGACCACAGAGCACATACTTCAATGTTGCAGTACGTATCAGCTGCTGAGAGAAAAGATCTGGCCTTTGTCAACCTCTTTTCTTGAAAAGCTGTATGGGCTTGTGGAAGAACTGCAGAAAACCACAGATTTCATCTTGAGAACGGCTCTCCAAGTGTGATACCGGCGATCGAAAAGAAGAAGATTAACACGCTACTTCTAGCTACTTGGGATGGAATGCACTAGCAATCTCTCCAATGGATCTAGCTAAGCTACAAGCCTATGCACATGAAGAGACAGATTACTGGAGTGTCAGCATTTGCAGCAACCACATGGCCTTTGGACACGGAACATTGTTTCGCTGTGTACATTGGTGCTTATAGCAGTGTCTGCTCACGTGGGTGCTGATCAGTCATTTGATGATGGGATCTTCAAATTGTCCATGCTTTTTCTGGTTGTGATACAGTAACGGCGTTCTGTGGTACTTGTGACAAGACATGCTGAGAAGTATGGCGCATTGGCTCGGTTGGCAAAACCTTTGCGCCGCACATGTTTGGAATTCCAATCCAAAGAGCCGTGTTCAATCCGCATTCAAAAACGGTGTAAAAACCTGCACTATTCCATACGTCATTCAACTGACACGTCCTTCGGAGGTGACGTAAAGTCATCCGTCCCGCCTCGTGTGGCGTCTGTTCCTTGAGGGACGTAAAAGAACGCACTCTGAGTGTCACGCCCTGTATTGGGAGATCAGTTGTGAATACGCTCTGATAATGTACATAGTAGATGTCAGCCCTGTGCCGGTGTGTCCCTGACAGCCATGCCCGAGTCCTGTGAATACGGGATTAGTGCGCCGTGCAGTATAGATGGCAGCCGCTCTAAAAACCACCCAACCTACGTCATAGCTGTCATCTCCGCTGCCAGTGATCTCTGAGATGCGCATATCTAAAACCTTGTAAATACGTTGATAATTCACTGTAAACACACATGACACGCTCTGTATGATATATGTGGCCGGTGGGTTTGTCGGCATGCGACGATGTCAGTTTGGACATTGCTTCCATATAAGTGAGGAATCTACCATCCATGCATATGAGTATGGCAATCAAACGCCACGTGGCATCAGTATTCATCTGGTTATCTAGCACACATGGCACAATAATTGATCAAGACATTGAAGAATCAGAGAAATTCGTTGTTGTTTTGTACAACGGGAATACCTCTTTAGCTGTTACTAAAGATAGAGAACATTCATCCAAGCAGTGCTTCATTCGTTCAGCATGGCAAATGTGTAGCGTATCAGACATGTTACATTTGGAGCGAAACAGTCATCGCTAGCCCGATAGTTCCTACTCCTTCGGACTTGGGTTGGATAACTGACCGTGAAAGGTGGCCAATGGTTTCCACTATCAAGTCTTCATCCTGAGACATCAAAGGTATGACATAAATGAACATTTCCAGTTTTACCTATTCCCCACCCATCTCAGCTAAGCTCCACCCACACTACGGTTGGGATCGATCGGCCAAGTCAAATTAGTTTCAAAATATTCAACAGCATGTTTATTAAATAGTAAATACAAATACAACGTTTAGCCCGTCACCAATTATGCGTTCGTGGCAACCTATCTACATCTTTTATTGCGTCATTGATAATGACGTCATCCTACACGACACGTATTTGAGTATGCTGTCATATGATGGATATGAATAAACTCCAAGGTATTTAATGAAATGTATCTTCAAGAATATGCCAAGGAAGCTGTAAACGCTTGAAATGCACTCAGCTGTACCAGTGTGCTGGTCAGTCATTGTAGGCACCATGCTGGCTGGCTTAGGAATACGAGACTGGTATTCACAATTGAACATGATATACCAAATCAATCCATATATATATATATATATATATATATATATATGCATTGACTTGTTGTACAATGTTTATTTATGAAGAATTACACTTTCGTTCGTGAGCAACTTAATACACGTGTGAGAAGAATTACTGCGTATTTTTTTCAGAGTTTTGAATGCTTACAAGCAATCATAAACTGTCGTAATATGAAAACATGTGTTAAATCTGGTGATTCCGCCTTCTTGCACTCTAGAGCTATGGAGAAATTGTGTATTCCAGTATGCACTTTGTAAGCATGCAGTGACTTAGATATTTGATGCTTTGTCCTGAAACTCGTATAGCCTGTAGCCACCTATATTATGAATGGGTGTTCCAAATTTCGTCATTAGACCTACTTATGTTCTTGATTTAACCCTAAATGTGTATTTCGGGATGCACTTAGTGACTTTATAGATGAGGAAATGAAACCTCTTGACGATCTTCTCCCAATAGCCGCAAGCAAACTAAAAATTGAGAATCTCTTTATGATTGAATCCAAAACAGAGTTCACCCACATATACCTATCTATCTACAAAGCATGAAAGTAAAGAAAATGACGATCCACTCCGTGGCGGCGAACCATGGAGGAAGATTAAAATCCTGGGCTCACTGCTTTGCAGTACTGCTGACATTGATGCACGCTGCGTCAAGGGGAACATAGCTTTCCAGTCCTTCTGGAATCTATGGATTCGTAGATCAAAGATGCCATTGGTAAAAAGACTACGTTTATACAATGCAACCTGCGTATCCTTGATGATATATAACTGTAACAGCTGGGCAGCTCCAAAGGCAGCTCTAGACAAACTTTACGCCTGCCAGGGCAAACACCTACGCACCGTCACTGGACACTGATGGCCAGAGAGCATAATTTCTAACGATGCACTATACAAGATGTGTAATACGCCGCCGCTGTCTGTAAAAGTCACCCAGCAAAGATGGTCCATATTTGGCCATGTGCTAAGGATGTTAGAAGACACACCACCACAGAGCGTGTTGGAATTCGCCCTATTCTGAGCCAGCAAATACAGAGCCAGGAGAGGACGTCATTGCATAAATCTGCTAAGCGTGCTACGAGGTGACCTCAAGAAAGCAGGTTTAGGTACACTCAAGTCAAGAATGGGCCTGAGAAAGCTAAGGATTTTGGCTGAGGACAAGACACAGTGGGCAAAAGCGAAGAAGGACTGATTGCAGCTGTAGGATGTTTCTACTACTACAGCCGCAGAATACAGTAATCATAAATACATACTTAGTGACCCCGTGGCCGTATTATTTGTGTCTTACCTCAAACTCATATTTTGGTTAGCCATCTAAAATGTGAATGGATGTGCCAAATTGAGTGATTACATCTACTTGCATTCCAGATTTATAGCTAAAAATAGGTATGTCGTGATGCACTTAGTGACCCCGTGACCTAGATATTTGATGCTTTGTCTTGGAACTTATATAATTCAAGGTACATATACTATGCCTGCCTAATTTAGTCATTCTACCTACTTACGGTGTCGATGTATTGCTAAAATGTGTATTTCGAGTGACCTCGTGGCCATATTTGTTCTTTGCCTCAAACACATTGCCCCATGACATCTAGAATATTAATGGATGTGCCAAATTAGGTCATTTTACCTACTTGCGTCCCAGATTTATGGCTAAAAATGTGTATTTCAGGATGCACTTAGTGACCCCATGTCCTAGATATTTGATGCTTTGTCCTGAAACCCATACAATGTCTAGCTACATATAGTATGATGCGTTTGCCGAATTTAGTGATTCTATACTTGCGTTCTCGATTTATGGCTACAAATGTGTATTTCGGGATAGACTTAGTGATCCCGTGACCGTAATAGTTGATTTTGTAAAACTCAAACTCATTTTTGCCTAGTCAATACAATATGAAGCGATATGCAAAATTTGGTGATTCTAACTTCTTGGACTCCGGAGATAGTCAGGTCGGAAATCGGAGAAATATGCCTCTATAAAATGTTAAGAGGCATTTTGGGGGAAAAGGCGGCTGACAGTTTTGTAATAGGATTCGAGGCTGCTGACTCTTATCTTTTTCTGTCTGCCAACCTGTCACGAAGCTCTATATAGAGGCCAAAATGGTTAAAAACTAAATGGCCGCCTCTGATTGGCTTCTCAATGTAATATGTTGCATTCCTCTTTCGTTAAATCCACCTTCAACATTTATCATGGTTATTATTTTGACAAATTTGTTTGGCTACATCTGGAAGCATCTAATGTTTGATATGGTGATGTTTGTATTGTAAACAGTAGATATGGCATCCATCTTAGATTTCAAGATTGCCGCCATGATAAATACCAGTTCACACATTTCAGCTTCTAAGCTACATATGGATTAAATCTTAGATATGGGGTTCAAACTCCTCCACCAACGCACCACCACCACCACCTCCACCACCAACGACGACGACGACGACGACGACGACGATAACACCAACAACAACAACAACAACAACAATGACAACAAATCGATGGAAGTACAGTTACTATATCCCGCTGGAATTGCAGAACCAACAATGACTAAAGACACGTTGAAAGATTGGCATAATCATCCAATTGCACGTCGAGCCGAAGCAACCGATATAACATTTTTTTCATTACACTTCAAGACGAGGAAAAAATTGCACAGGATGAACACCCTTCAACCCGATAAAACACCTGTGGGATATACACCAATTATGTAAGCACTTACGCATTAGTTGGACACATTACACATAATGATGGAACCATGTAGGTATGTGGCTGATAGACTTGGTCAACAGTATGTAGTGTTAACAGTAGGTGAAACGCTCTCTCGTAAATCATTGGAATTACAATAGGCAAAGAAAGAATACAAGAACTTCCTAAAAACCAGGCTTTGTGGACTCCACACTTCAAAGAACTTTCTCAAGGTTATTGGAAAACACATTCTGTCATCTGAATTATTGAATGTACGGATGGAAAGTAACCTGCGCTGGCCTAGAGCTGTTGAACAAGTCCTGGCTTGCAAGTCATATGTTAGATGAATGAGAATACAAAAAGTCGATCCAAAGTATGTGGAGAATTCTTTTCACACAGTTACTGGATATAATTAATAGAGAAATCCCACAACTCAGAAAAGAGATAGAAGAATCAATTAATGATGGACATTGAGACATTCATCTCAGTTCTTCAAATGGATAAGTTCAGAGATCTATTGGAATCATTTGTAGATTCTCTGGACAATATCAACTTCAGATTCTGATGTAATTAGGCCTACATATTCGTCTTTCTCTTCACCAGAGAACACCACGATGGAAACAGGGAACTCCATTTGTTTGTATTTCAGTCAATGCTCCCCATATTCATGAGATATGCTAGATGGGGGAACCATCTATCTCAATGGAATGCATCAACTCCCAATAATCTGTATGGTGAGTCTTTAAGCAGCACCATGGGTTACTACAGAAGCTAGTAGTTGGCCCTTTGTAAGAGGATATAGCAAATAAAGCAGTACTCTTCATCTGCAGAGTTTACACTGATGTACAGAATGTAGATACAACTGACAAGGGTCTAGCACTATTGTTCATGAAGTCACACGTCTCTTCTACCGACGAGTGATGTATTGCCATTCCACGCAAAAGGATCACATTATCAAGCAGAAATCTGCACGCATAGCTCAACTACCCTGAACTACCCTTTTCTAAATCCTTGGGTTGGAAAGATCACAACGGCTGGATACTACCAATAATGATGTCTGTACCGCCCATACCTCAATCATGCATTAAATTGATATCCTGTGGTTGTAACACCGGTTGCAGAAATGTATGCCGCAAGTGCAGGAAGTCTCATTCATAGTGTACAGCAACAACAATTAAAATGCACAGATATTAGCGACAGTTGTTATAATCACTGATTTTGGAAGTAAAATAAATGAGAGATTATATGTTTAAACTAACATTCCCAACAAATTATCCGAATTGCCTGGTTTGAATTAGACATACATGCTATTAGAATTCAGAGCGGTACCTTTTTAAGCCTAACTGTTTTTCATGTTCTCAGACTGTATGAAAACTACCACAACAAACTATGAATAGAGAGTTTCTCTAATCTATGAATGGACGATAAAGTGATCATGATTTCTGTTGTTTAAGCCTCAGGATCTATGTTTAATGGGTTTGTTTGTTTTAATGTGCAAATGCCTTAGCTAACCACAATTTCTGATTGAATCTACCAATACTTGAATCATATATATACACCTGTGCAAAAGTTAAGCACCACCCTATTTTTACGCACATGCGAGGGTATATTCATGTGCTATGAAGAAAGCAATAACATAAACATTTATGTACCCATCCATCTTAGTGCAAGAGGTAATAATGCAACTAGAGGAATGCTGATTATGATGGTGGGGAAACACTGTATGTTTTTGTTTGAACTTGAAAACGAGGCCTGAATATGGTTACGTTGACACAACTGACAACTATTGCCCTACAGTTGACACACGTGGCTAGATTGTCATTAATGGTGTCTGAAAACGAAGTTTAACATCTGTGCAGGAGTTTGAGACTGTCATTATTAATACCGGGTATATCCACCTTGTGCCTGGATGACGGCCTGGACACGACGTCTCATGCTGGTCACCAACCGACATATACGCCATTGTGGTATTCGTTGCCATTCAAGATGGAGTGCGTCTGTTAATTCCTGTAGGTTCTGCACAGGAGGATCCCTCCTTCTCACCATGTTTCCCAGAATGTCCCAGATATGCTCAATAGGGTTCATGTCAGGGCTCCTTGCTGGCCATGGTAGGGTTTCGATGGCATTCTGGCGGAGGTATTCATCCACAGCTCTAGCACGATGTGGTCGGGCGTTGTCATCCATGAATATAGGGTGGGTTCCAGGTGCATGATTTACAAAATGAGGGACCACAACTCTATCCAGTATGGAATCTTGATATCTTTGTCCATTTAGTGTTCCAGGTACAGTCAACAGATCCAGCTTACAATCAAATGAGATGCACCCCCATATCATAACGGAACCTCCACTAAATGGAACTTCTTCCATGATGTTACGTTGGTCGTACGCCGTGCGTCTGGACCTCCATACACGAGTTCGACCATCTGTGGCATGAAGCAGGAACAGACTTTCATCGGACCAGTGTACCCGTCTCCAGGATCTCATGTTCCAGTGTCTTCTTTCGTTGCACCACCTCAGACGCTCCTCTTTGTGGTGTGCAGTGAGGAGAGGACGTCTGACAGGTCTCCTAGCTTTCATGCCAGCAGCATACAGTCTCCTTTTGACGGTAGACATTGACACTCTATTGCGCGTTTCCCATTGCTGGCTGAGCACTCTGCTGTTGGTGAATGGAGATCTCCTAACAAGGCGTACTAGGGCTCGATCATCACGGGCAGTAGTCTTTTTCGGTCTTCCAGATCTAGGCCTGTCCTTCACCTCGTTAGTTTGCCCATGTTTTGCAATCAAACGACTGATTACAGTATGGTTAATGTTCAGCTGTCTGCCAATCTCTCTGCATGACATACCAGTGGTATGCATGCCTATGATTTGCCATTTCACACGATCACTTAACCTTCGTCTTGCCATAGCGGTTCACAATCAAGAGCTAATTCTCTCTGTACAAATAAACCACGGTCATGAACACAAAATTCCTAATCTTGTCGCCTAAATCTGTGTGTAATGTTCTACACCTCAAACTGGACTTTTACATAACTGAACACGTGTGCTGTTTCCCGCCACGCACGGACATCAAGTGGCGTGAAGTCATGCATGCATGTGCATTTCGTACTTGGAATTATGTCAGCTAACGCGGGGACAAAAAGTATGGCAGCCTAGTTGTACCATCATGTTTCTACGTTCTATTGTTTTTGCTGGTGCTTAACTTTTGCACAGGTGTATATATATATATATATATATATATATATATATATATATATATATATATATATATATATATATATATATATATAAATATATATATATATATATATATATATATATATATATATATATATATATATATATATATATATATATATATATATATATATATATATATATATATATATATATATATATATATATATATATCAGACATATAGCCTATTGCACTGCCATCATTAGAGTACTGTGAACTTGAGATTTAGTATTTATTAAAATTTGGGCCTATCCATTAAAACCCATCTTTATTGTATATTTGAAGTTATAACGCGTCATGTATACTAATAAACCAACCCTGGCGCTCATCTTGAAATTCAACGTGGCTGTCATATGCCTAATCATGTTAAAGATTTCAAGGAACAATATGTATTGATCATCAGATATGTTAAGACACTTTTTTGCCATATATTTAACGGTTTTTACATAAGTTCTATTCTATATGTACATTGAAATGCATTCAATGGTGGCCATTTGTTTATCGGTCATTTGACATAGTTAGAGTCGGTTTGGCAGATAGCGGAAATGAATTCAGCACCCTCAAATCATTAAGAAAAGGTGATTTGTCAAATTTTCCTCAAAAGTGCCTCTAGAAGTTAGACTTTTGAAAAATCCGACCAGTCTAAAATATCACACGGATAAGCAGACAGACACAAGGATGGATGTATGAACGGTTGGGCGGATAGGCAGGCATGCAGACAGACATGCCGACTGACAGACAGACAGACAACACCAACTGCAATGCTCACTGGGCTTTGGTGGCATGAGTAATTGGCGAATTTATTTAGTATAAATAAGTGAAGCACTGTATTTGTGTAACACTCGATCAGCTTATGATCCTAAGCATGCTTCATCGTTTATAAGCTCGGTAACTATTCTTAGCCTTGGACATATTTTCGATATAGCAATTTTTAGCACATACAAATATACAGTTTGACATGTGACATCTTATTATTATTGCCTGGAAATTCACTATAGTTTTTCATTTAATAAAACTTGTCTTTGTACATTTTTTACAAGACAGCGTTGTTGCTAGCGAAAGATAATACCGACCCGTTTGTGACATTACCAGAATTCAGAAGGGTTCCAACTCCAGTAGAAAGGTTAATGCAGACAGTCACACCGCTAACCTACGATGGTTTAATTGCAATGCAAGCCCTATAGAATTTGATGGTCTGTCAAATCGAACGTAACACAATTGAACGACATAAGTCTGATGATTTGGAATACCTTATGAGCTTGAGATCACAAGGCTAGCCACAGAGAGAAATTGAATCATTTCTGGCCACAAAAGACACAGCCGCCATCACGTGGCAAGAGCTCTACAATCATATTCTTAAGTTCTTCATCTCTGCTAATGAGGCGCTGAGAGGTTGAAGTGTGAAATTGAGAATGTCAAGCAGAGGGCTGCCGAAATCAAGCATTTTTAACTGAATATTTCGAGGGATGACAAAGAAATCATATACAGACGACGACGAAGGCATCCCTCCAATCATTGTCCATACATATATTCGATGCTTGAGTGGTGTCTAATTGGCTAAGCAATGCATTTATCAAAAAACGATCAACCGGCATGAAGCCATAGCCATCACAAAGGAGTAAGGTGACATGGACAACTGTTTGCACGCCGTAGATGTTAGAAAACGGCATGAACAACCAGTGGAGACGCCTTTAACAGATCTCATCTGAAAATTCTGTGGAGCACCTCATAAATGAACTATTACAGTGTATGATAGTGCATCAAGAAAAATATGTTTTGTGGTGTGTTCAATACGATGGAGAGGATGCGCCTAACATTATGCCAGCTGCAACAGCAAGAATCCAACTATCGCACAAAGTATGCCAACTACTACAAGCTGCTATGAGCTTGGACATGTTTAGAACCAGTGCATGACAAACGTGAATTCGTTTGATACGAATTAGTCAAAGGCCAAGTAATCAGTTAATTGTTACAATTGCGGAAAATCCGAATATTTTGCTAGTGACAGAAATGCTAAGAACATTAAGAATGCAGAGACGAGCGCACAACCCAGATGCCAAGACTATCCGAATGTGAGGTACTGGAATTATGGAGAGATTGGCCATTATCCATCTAAATGTCCATGAGTGAACAAGCAAAGCAGAAGACTGGTCTAGCTGTACTAGCCAGCCAGTATAGCAAGAAGTGGGTGTGGGTGCATACTAATTATGTGGGTCGCCAATTATGCAGGTTGATGACGTCTTCCTTCCGCGCAATTATCACAGATGAGGGAAAGCACTTAGAGGCATATCGAAATGAAGCTACGCCGAAGTGGTAGATCACCGTGGCTGTGCAACAAATGACAGATGGTCCATGCCCAAGTCCAATGGCCGGGTAAATTCCAATGGAGGGAACCTGAGACCAACTGATACTGGAACGACCTTTATTAGATAGCTCTGGCCATCAAAGCATTGATCCCAGTAAGTGTACTGTCGATATTTTCGTTGATACTGGTTGATTAGATAGATGTCACAACGTGGAAAAGTGTTTTAGCTGATATATCCTTAAGGAAATCACAGATGATCCTTGCTGTAAAATGTTCCCCAATTTAGGTCCATGGAGAGGCTGGTTGTAAATTTTCTATTGCCAATTCTGTTTGGTTGATTGTCTAGAAAATGAAGCATGCCTGTTTAATTTGGGCAGATGCGTTGTACATTAAAGATCAGTTATTAATTATAGAACGGGGGGGGGGGGGGGGGAGCAATGGCTTTGGAAGATGTGCAAATTGTATGTTCCCCTTAGGCAAAATAATGAACACTACATAGAAGCCATTCTAACCAAACGACAAGGGTAGAAGTTAATGACAAAGTACTGAGTGACTTTGCAGATCAATTCGACATCGCTTGGCCAAACTAAATAGGTAGCAAACCTTTGGTAGAATGTACCATCCCTACAATTTCACCACTTACTAGACAACATCCACACTGACTACTGTTAATGAAAGTGCACCTTGTTCATGATCAGCTCAAAGAAATGCTAGAAATCTTTACCCTGGGCATCACCTATTATGGTCTTAAGAAGGATGGGACCACCCACTTCTGCATAGATTACGGAAAATCAAATGAGGCCATTCCACATGATAATTATCAAATTCCGAACATCTGACAGTTTGAACAGTATGCAAGGTACTACCCTGTTTTCGACAATGGACGTCTGGTTATTGACAGGTACCGAGGGTCAGCGAAGACATCGAAAAGGCTGTGCTTATTTGTTCAGATGGTCCTTTCGATTGGATTCATGACATTTTTTTGGAACAGCAGACTGGTACTCAAGCTGCAGTACTGTATCTCCATACGCTTACGCTGTTACGGCTAGCTTGGAACTACAGGTCCAACCTTAACGAAAAACTGAAATTAAATCAGATTTTCTTCTCGCTGCTTGAGTTTTGCACTTACATCGCCCATATTTCACACACGTGTACCTTATTTCGCCGGTTATCGAAAGAGATACACTTTACTGCTAAATATTTCATTTATTTTAATACACGGCCCAATACATTCACCACAGAGCGAATCCCGCACCAGTTCCAGTGCGCCAGCCATTCTTGTCCTAGTTACCGCTATGAATCATGGGAGATACGCTGCCGTATTGGGAAGACGAGGTCACGCGTGCCATATATGGGCAAGTGGGCGGAGCGACCTAATTCTCACGCTGACGTGCGCGATTTTACTACGATTATAGTATAAATTCGTAAACAAACAGACGATAAACGAGCATGTGGATGTAAATAATAACAAAATATAGCGCAATTTTTAACAAAATGATGTATTTTTGTTTTATTTACACATTGAAGCACACACAATAATTTTATACAACAATAATGTGATGATTATTATATTATTTTCCCTCTCATGGATCGCGATCGAGGGATCGGGTGGGGTGGGGGGAGGGGTGGGGTGGGGTATGTTGAGGTGGGCGGGCGGCGGAGGTGGGGGGGGGGGGGGTGGGGTGAGGGGGGGGGGGAGGTGCTTAGTCGTAGCATCTGTTGTCAGATAGAGTTTAGTTATGTAGGCCGCTGACCTATGCATTCATTGTAAACAGCGATTTAAATCAAGAACAGGTGGTTATGATAGATTTTCGTTAAATCGACACATCGAAGATCTACCCGTAGAAGATGTATTAGACATAGCGACACCTTCGCCGATATCATCAAAAAATGTACGTAGGTACGTGTGTCCAATGTTATAATGTTATACTACAGCTGGGGTCCGATATCTGCTGGTTTCTGAATCAATATCAAATGCAGCTTGACGGTTATATGCAATAGATTGTGCGTATAGCTCCGTTGCAGTGCTCGAAAATTAGACAAATATTGTGTTGCCACCAGGGGCAAGTACTCCATTTAAATTAGGTTGTCCGACTGTACTTCCAGGTTGGCCCATTTCTGTCAATTCTGTTGAAAATATGTATTGGTGTAAGGTATACAGACTACAGAATCCTTCTAAATACCAACTCAACCATTATATTAAACCTTTATCCCTCTTATCAGCCAAAAACGGCTTCTGCAGTGGTCTTGAGAAATGTCTATTTGCAGACCAAGAGCAGACTATTTTTGAAAGATTTACCAACGGAAGGACTGGCTCATTAACCCAAATTTTCTTGAACAAATTTGAGTGTTAAAGGAAAAAGACTAAATAAAATAATTACCACCACGAGTATATATACTGTAAATAACAAATTATCTGTAGGTTGTTCCCCAGGGCAACCAGTGTATTAAAATTGTGTTGCCCTGCAGTAAAATGTGGTTGCCCCAGATCGCAGGAACGTGTAATTTTCGTGGCCTGCATCTGTTTCCATGGTATGACAAAAAAGCTTTCAATAACTCAATTTCTATTGGTGTATGGGTCTTCCGCTGCTTTTGTTTAAATCAAGCTGTGTAATGTGTGTTAAATATGATTATCATGATCGACTAATGTAGCACCCATAACGTGAGTTTGTTATTCTCCTTCTTCCTCTTCTTTTCGTTCGCTGATCATACCGCCAGTCCTGTAAGTGACTATCGACATGATCATAAGCGTGGATCCATGGTTTATTAGAGTGCGCCGTGCGGCCTGGAACCTCCGTATCCAGCATGATGTAATATTTAGCCATGACCTTTGTCTGGAAAGCTATTAATATATGTATTGCAAATATTAATTAGTTAGTCGATTAATAGACAATTAACACTCAGTGTAATGAGTGCACCTATTACAGTGGATTAATACTCAGTGTATATATTACAGTCAATTAACACTCAGTGTAATGAGTGCACCTATTGCAGTCGATTAATACTCAGTGTATATATTACATTCAATTAACACTCAGTGTAGTGAGTGCACATATTACAGTCGACCAATACTCAGTGTACATATTACAGTCAATTAACACTTAGTATAGTGAGTGCACCTATTACAGTCGATTAATACTCAGTGTATATATTACATTCAATTAACACTCAGTGTAGTGAGTGCACATATTACAGTCGATTAATACTCAGCGTACATATTACAGCCGATTAATACTCAGTGTACATATTACAGTCAATTAACACTCAGTGTAGTGAGTGCCCCTAATGCAGTCGATTAATACTCAGTGTACATATTACAGTCAATTAACACTCAGTGTATATATTACATTCAATTAACACTCAGTGTAGTGAGTGCACATATTACAGTCATTTAATACTCAGTGTACATATTACAGTCAGTTAACACTTAGTATAGTGAGTGCACCTATTACAGTCGATTAATACGAACTGTCCCATCCTTTTTCCCAACAGTGGAGAGGGGAGTAACCTCTATGTCAATGACTGCGGGAGGCCTATATAGGGGCAACCATGTTTGCCAGTCACCGCCAGGTCCAGCGCGGTACCACACTTCATTCTTCTTAAATATGAACTGCAGGTTTTTTGCCAGGGTCAAAAGCAGGCCATCATAGGCCATCGGCGGGGCACCGCTCGAATAGGGTTTGACCAGATGAAGGCTGAGGTAATTATTTAGGGTGTTGATGCCTGCCACATCTGTATCTGAGAGCTCAATCAACGGCTCGATGATGTACTTCTTCTTCGGGAAATCGTACCGAAACACGATCTTGTGACCATCTATGTTGCGACCCAGGTGCTCCTTCGTCAAAACCTTGATGTCTGTGAGCAGTTCCACCCCGTCACCCCATGGTGGTGCTTCGTACTGTAGGGCGAATGACTTGCCATCGCTCCCTTCTATCTTGGCAGCATCAACTGCGTACACATCTGCCAGGTCAGCAAGACCAGTCGAGTGAGCAAATATGGGTTCCATAGCATGCTATACGAGGGGTTTAAACAAGACATATAACCATGCCGATTGACCGACTGCTGTTCTCCGGTGGTGAGAACATAATCTCACCCTCTCTAGAGGAGAGACAGGTGGTACAGTACCATGTAGAATGGGTCCTCTTCGAGGTGCCCCAGCGGAGCACAACATACATACACGCCGGGACGTGAAAGAGTATCTCCCAAGTGCCAACAGCAACCCATGGAAAGCTATCAGTCCTAGACTGTTCACACCTATAAATCACCTGTTTGACAGCCCCTTCATTAACATATATGCCAGCACGGATGTGATATCGGACGCCCATTTAGAGTTTACACTCTTATTACTCATTGATCTGACATGATATCATACCAGCATTATCTGACATTGGCCGAGATGATGAAGAAAGAGGTTCGCCCCTTCATGACCCCTGCACAGGTAAAGGCCTTAAATGAACAGAGGCTCGCACTGCAACAAGAAGGAGAGCGCCTACAGCGGGAGAACTTGTATCAACAGAACACAAGCCTTGCAAGGAGGCGAATGAACAGTGAAAATTTCCGATACAGGCAGGCCTTCCTGGAGGAGAGTAAGCAGGACGCAGGAGTCTTGACAGACGACGATGAGCTAGATGTCTTCACAGACGAGGATGAGCCAGGTGGCTTCTCAGACGAGGATGAGCCAGATGTTATACTGTGGAAAGAGGAGATGGCGCAGAAGTGTAAGACCAAGAAAACCATCCAGCGGCAGAGCTACTATCTTGGTGATAAGATGAAGTTCCAGATGCCACGTCTCAGAAAGCTCTTGGCACCCGACATAGTGCTGGATGACCTCTGTCTAAGAGACGTCTGTCTCGAAACCAGCAAGCTGGTATGGTTCGCCAGGCTCTCCAAAATGAACCCTTCTATGACTCATGAGCAGATTCTGCAGGTGATGCGTGTTTAATCTCCAGGTATACTATGGCAAAATCAGAGTGGTGGAAGCAGCCAGAAATATACCCCTCCCTGACTGCTGACGGGGGGGGGGGGGTACGTACAGTACAAGGCTGGCGACTCCAGCAGATAGATACCATCAGACAGAATCTCGTCCATGAGGCAGAAAAGTACAGCAGAACGTGCAGGTGATATAAGACAGCCTACAACGTCCTCGCGCGTACAACCACTGCTGCGGGTGTGATTGGAGCCAGTGCTTGGGTGGCACAGCTGTGGCCACTCTCGCTACAGGGGTGGGGGCCATCGTCGCCATCCTGCTGGGTGGCGTGACACTAGCCGCCACTGTCTTGGCCACGGGCTTGGGGGCGGGGCAGTGGCAGATCACAAGGGGGCTGGAGAAGCATGCTAATTATGTGGCACTGGCACCGAGTATGCTACGGACTATCGACGAGTCAGCAAAGCTCTCGAGGATGGCCAGGTCACCGATGAAGAGTACCACCATATATTGACGGTCCAAGCCCTGTACCGCACGGAGAAACATAAAGTGCGACAGCAATACCTCAAAGGCGGGTTGATATGGAGGAGTTAAAAAACGAGATTTAACGGCGAGGTCGCCTCGCTGGTCTCTGGAGTTGAGACGACTACAAATAGTGTGCTGCGGTTGCATTAAGAACACCAGTATAGATGGCCTTCCCACGGAACCTCACGACAGTCATCCGGAGGCAACCGCCCCTCCTGGGTACACCTTGACTGGCCTGAGAGGTCTACTGGATGATATACCAGAGCTAACACCATTCTCCATCACAGTGGATGGACGGTCCCGAACCAGCTTCTCCGTCAAGCCACGACCGCTGACAAACCGCCCCATCCCCATCACCATCAAGGATGCGAAGCAAGCTCATACTTGGATGGCTGCTCCAAGCCTCTCATATTGGAATCAGCCGCTGAACTTTGCCGTGTGGTGTGCCACGGCAGGATGTGGAGTAAGTTCCACCCTGCTTCACTCCTATTCTGGTACTCCTGAAGCTGTGCCCATCGCCAGCTGTCTCAGATTCCCCGTGTACTTCACGGTGCGACGAAACGTCCATGAGCTAGGTGCACACCTCCCTGATACAAACGCCTTTGACCCACAGCTCAACAGTCATAGCGTCTCAGTGGCCAGCAGACTACAGAGAGAGTTCAGCACTCTCCCAGACTATCGCTGGCATGGTGGTGACAACAGCGGTCTAGGGGTTATGTACAGTGACCCGAGACGTGACTACTCAGGATTCCCCTATCGAACCCCCAGACGAGTAGGCCGTCGGAAGACAGCGACATTCTCGTTCGATCCAGACTCCGACCCTGTAGCGCTGGTGCAAAATATGCACATCACTGGCTTGCGGCAGGACTATCCAGATGTGTGGAAGTACTTTGTCCCACACACCACCTCAGGCCCTACACCAGCAGCGATAGTTCGGATCAACCAGTCCCTGGAAGCACTGTGCTACTGCCTCCTTATGGCACATACCCAACTGTGGCATTCCATAGATGGTGTCAGCGGAGCAGAGGTCCAGGCCATGTTCATCAGTCTCGTTGAGGATATGATCATCGTAGTAGACCCCAGTAGTCTTATTGCTAAGTTCCAGCAGGGGTTGCAGAAGGCCTGTCGCAAACTTGACTTTACTATTTCGCCACACCTACGGTTGATTCCGAGCAACATGATCGTGAGCATCGAGGACCTCCAAGTCAGGGGCTATAACAACATGATAGTCGAGGGGAGTTCCCCCGGTGTCCACTTCGGCTTCAACACTGCCATCAACGCACCTACGCATAGTACGAGCCATACAGTCATTCCGACCCTGACGCTGCAGCCAATCGACATGGCAGCTCCAGGCGCCCCGACACTGCAGCCAGTCGACACGACACCGCTTCCCGTGGTAGCTCTATGTGTGGTGACAGGCCTAGCTATCATGGCACTCGGGATCAGCCTACTCTAAGCTATAAGACGATCCTGACTCTCTACAGTAGCAGTGGGGACCACGGTGAGACATTGAACAAGCTTGGCATGCCCTACAGCCCCTATACCCGCTGTCAACATGCACATCCAAGGGCTGGAGGATTCGGCAGCGCATCCTTTTGCCAGCTTGCAGTATCGCAGAGCCTTGTTCAGCTCTGAGTCCGGTGAGGCCATGGCGGTCTGCAACTGCTGGAACACATCGGACAGATACTCCCAATCCTTGTAGAAACCTTTAGCTTGCAGGAGCTGCTCGACGATACTCGCGCCCATGATAAGGTATTCGAGGAAGCAGATCTGTCCCTTGCCAAATCCTAGATAGAGCTTCACAGCTGTCAGCTCCTCTGTCAGAGCAGCACCGGAGAGCTGAGCGAGCTCATCTGGTGTCTTCTTCTTGTAGTCTTTCAACTCCCTCCGGAAGACAGCATAGTACTTCTTGCATAGCGTGAGCCCGGACATGTTTAAGATGTCTCAATAGAGAGATGAATATTCCTGGGTACCAACCCGGCCCCCTGGCAGATGCATACTGGGAAGATCTTATTAGCTCTCGTGACAGGGGATGCAGACGTTTAACCGCGTTGTATACTCAGTGCTTAAACAATGGGGTCAACGCTACAGATCGTGAAGCAACCGCCCGAGAGCCAGAGTCTTCAGAAGGTGGAGAACCTGCTGCGAACCAAGACACAGAAGTTACTGACCAAAGCAAAACCTCTGGCAGTCCATGTCGACAGTAACATGGCAGCGAATGTGGCCGTGGTGAAGATGACAGGGGGAAATGAGGTTCTTCCTGCCGCCACTACGGCTGTCCTCGCTACAGTGGCTGGGCACTGTCTCGGAATAACTCACCCCATCCCAAAGATCGCCCTCAGTGGGGGCCTCCTACACGGTTGCCACCAAAATCATGGGTGAACGTGTTACACTAATGGAGGCCGCAGTTCTAGGGCTAGCAACGAGTGCAATGGCTGAGATCATCGTCGCCTACGTTTAACCCCTCTGAATAGTGAGAGATGGATCACGAGACTTCTGCAGCATATGAGGCATGGCGTGCCGGAGGGCGGTGTGTAGCCCATAGTCAAGCACGTGGACTGAGGATCGTCAATGCCCGGGAATGGTGGACCGCCCACAAGGCGTGCCCCTGCAGAGTAGGCCAGTACCATGAGCACTGCTACCTGTTCCCTTGGCCGACTGCGTGGTCCAACTATGCCCAACTATTTCACCGGGGGTATGACTAGTAGGTTTAAGCCGTCTGTATATGACTATGACTCTGTCACTCACATACCTAGAAAGCAAAGAGCTAGGCGATCTTGCTCACTTGGGTGAGGCACGCCTCGGTTCAGAGGACACTGTTGCCCCTATCTCCTTCCTAGACTTCGATGAGAAGGGAGACCCACAGGAGATCCAAGGTCCCATCCCAGCCCGAGATCCCATCAGGAACACTGATACGGTAGGACAATCGCCCATTAACAAGGCCAAGACTGTATACAAGGGGATGGGCATCAAGGAGAGGGCGACGATGCGAGGTTTGCTCGGAGTCGATGAGGCTGGAGCCATCAAGGTTATGGCTGAATCCTATGCACAGAACCTGGTTACGGTTCTCCTGAAACCATGGAGCTCATTCCGACAGGATGGAGAGAATCTCAAGATAGGCACCCTCGGCCTGAGCCATATTACTGTCGATGGCCAAACAGGTGCCACCGCCAAACTCCGGCTACCAGAGGTGAAGGAGTCAGGGTTCTTTGGATTGCTGTGTAAGACCACAGGATAGTCATGGCTTCCTGTGCATGTATCACACAGATACTGGATGTACTAGACACTGTGGGTGCTGACACAGACACTATCTTCTCAGCTGCTGCTGGGATTCCATGCTTGACGCCTCCATCACATCCTTCGTATCCGCTGGATGCAGGATTCCCCGCTGTACAGGCGAAAGAGCTGGTGCAGGAAGTACTGCCGTTTAGTCGCCCAGATATAGACGAGGCTACCGCAACCCAGTGTTAACCATCCTCCACACGCATGTCTGTACCATTCGACAGTAGGCCGGCCGATGCTGGCCAGGTGGTGCTGATCATTGCCCCATCAGGACACGGGGAAAACATCTTGCTGCGGGCTCTCCTGGCCGAACATCTACACTCTCAATACATTCTTCTGGTGTCTGACTCCACCGCTGAGGCAGTTGACAGTAATGATCAATGGTACAATGGCCCAATCACCAAGACGCAGAACCTGCAAGCACTGATGGAGAAGCTGCTGGCAGCCTGACTGTCAGTACCACTTGTTCTAGTTATCGATGACCCTGCAATGGACCAGAAGACAGTCACCTACCTCAGCAACATCACCAGGCACATCCGGCACACAAAGATAACGGTCTTCATCCTCTTTCAGAAGTACACCCGCGAGATATCTCCAGACATCTGCCACAATGCCCGGTTGCTATACTTCAGCTCCAAGTGTGGACGTTCCCTGCTCGAGACCATATACGACAGCCTAACCCTCAAGGAGACCAAAGGGGACTTTATCGCAGGTGTACAGAGGGCAGCTGAGCTGTACCACTTCATCTTCAGCAACAAGGAGACAGGTGAGCTGTCACACTTCAAGCCATCTCTGGAAAAGATGCAGACCTTCACCTACAAGCCGAATCCAGCCAGGAAACTAGCATGCTCTACGCGTCATCGCTGACAGACTGTCGCAGCAGCCGCAACTTTTTTCATTCATCGGAAGGCTGCGCAGTCTCCGCTACTTCGTCCACGGTCTCTGCTACTTCGTCAGATGCTTGAGGAATTTCGTCAGAAGCTTGAGGAACTTCGTCAGAAGCTTGAGGAACATCGTCAGAAGCTTGTCGTTTAAATTCTACCCACTGAGGGTCAGAGTCTAGGGCTCTCTTCTTCTGGAACCTCTCACGGAAGAGTGACTTTGTCCATGCGAGACGAGCATCTGACTTGCGAGCGGATTTGATGAGGTTGTCCTGGTAGTTAACTGGCAATTCAGAAATAATGCCAAATCACTGGCCAATCTCCTACGCCCTTTCATTGAAGATTTGCTCAACAGCCTCCTTGCGGCCAACAGTGAACCCCTCCTGAGTACCTTCTGCATGACCAGGGTCATGGCTCTCTGCTACAGCGACACTGACCTCCTCCCTGAAGTAGTTATTTGCTCCAGACTGGAGGCTATCTAGCATATCTCGCTCTTCCTGTCTATGGAGGCTAAATACGGCAGCCTACTTCCCGACCATTAGTAGATCTGTGGGGTCGAAACTCGGCTTTTGGAGAGCTAGAATAACAGGACTGTTGGTTTGGGCCACAGGTAGGTCGAGTGTCCTGCCCTGGGTGCTGTCAAACCTCCGGTACAGTATCCGAGTCAGGAGTTCTTTTGTACTATGAGCTGGCGCTCGTTCCTCTAGGGCAGCCAGTATCTCCGCATCAGACGGAGTTGTGACCTTGGCTCGTTCGTGGATAATGTTGATGTCACGAAACAGTCTTTGGACCCTGTCACAGTGGGACAGTGCACGCCGTGGCTGTCGTGCTAACTGTCACACCGACTTGTCCTGCTGCCTATAGACAATCTGCTGGAGAACTTTACCAAACATGGCAGCCATTTAACCCCTCTATATACCCAGATCTTAAACATGCTGTAGTATGTGCAACATCCAGATGGGGCCATTGAACCTGCGACATCGCACTGCACTGATCCTCGGAAGGACTGCCTGATGGTCATTTGACCCAGTATACACGATGAGAATCTGTTGTCCGCTGATGGGGAGTACATTGACTTTGCAATCTCAGCACAGATCCACGAGATCAAGAGCATGACACTCAAGTTCAAGCTTCAGAGCACAATAGAACAGATGGTAGAGCTCCCGCAGGTTCTAAAGAGGTGGGGGAGCGTGCAGAGCCACAGAACCGTGGACGCCACCTCTGGGAACGACGAGTACCGAGACCAAGGTCCGCTGGCTCGTGGCCCAATCTTCTACGTGAAGGAAAGGGGTACTATGCTGTGGGGTGCAATGAGGGGTTCACGGAATTCGAACTACGGGCAGGTGTCGAGAAGCCTGTGGCAGTTCCACTCTTAACCCTCCTCGAGAACATACACGTGAATCCGGCTGGCATGCAGGATAGGCTATTCCTCCAGGTGTACACTGAGCAGCTCGCAGATGCGACGATGAATGCTTCAAGACTTCATGTCTGGCATGACGAGAACGACCAGGAGCTGAAGCAAACGGGTTCCAAATAGTGGATCATGCATGTGGAGCGAGAACACCAGCAGCTCCAAGCCACAGCTAACCAACGGGTAGAGCTGACATTGCATCGTGGTGCATCGGAGTGTGTCGCTGTTGCGGTCCAAGTCCAGAGGGGAGGAGCCATCCAGCAGGTGGATAAGCTAGACGACTTCAAGCTTGTGGTTGCTCGGACCAATGTTCTTGGTGAGGTACACGAGCTGGCTGATTACCAACTCTACAGACAGAAAACTAAGTCATATGCACTTCTGCGCCTAACCAGTGGAAGTGACGACCTCGAGTCGGCACTCGAGGGCCGTCACCACCTTGGGGGAAGGTACATCCCACCTAATTAGGGCAGCTGGCTCAGCTTCAACACCAGAAACCTCATATCTGGGACTCGCTCATTAGGCGTGATAGTACTTTACTTTTGCTATGCTAAGGTATGCGTGTTGAACACATCAGGTATTCAGCTTGAGCGTGCGTAGAGCACGACTCCTGTCATCACCGCTGCAGCTGTCACCACTACTATAAGCTCTGCTGTCTTCTGACCTGTTGATGCTTCATAGTCGAGCGTTCGTTCAGATATCTTTACAGCCTCGTAGTATTCATCGAGACTCTCATCTGCCTCTTTGGCTCAGAGAGCTTGGAGTTGGCATCGGCTTGCCTCCCTCTGGCGCATATGCTCGAGGGCTTTGCTGTACTCAAACGTAAGATTCCTTTCGCTCTGTGTACTAGCTTGCGGGATTCAGGCTCTACATCATCATACTCACTCGCGGTCTCCGCTGCATCATCCTCCTCATCATAGTCCTCGTCATCTATATCCTCGATTGGATCTTCATAAGCCTCTGGTTCATACATCGCTCTGGGGATCCATTGCTGGGGGGACAGCTATATAGTAGCTTTAACCTGTAGTCTATAGCATGGCATCCGCAATCTTGAATGTTGGCGTGTTAGCCTTAGCGAACTGGGGACAAGAAGGCAGCAGAGGTCGAGCATGAGCGTCATAACCAGGCGATGGAGAAGCTGTCTATGGAGAAGTTTGCTGCCTTCTTGTCGACGAAGCTGAGTCCCCCAGTTCGCACTTACGTAAAAGGTTCTATCAGTCCGCTGGCAGGAGTTGGGGCTCTGATCGCTCTGTTCACAACGAAGGCTGGTGAGATGGTCCGCAAGATCGCCAACAATGCTCTCCATGGAGTGGAGAAGATTTCTGAAGCCATACCAGCCATCGCTTCAGGAGTAGGTATGTTCTTCGGAGTAGCAGGCCCTTGACTACCATAAGTTGCCATAGCGCTTGCGGCCATCTGGGCTGCCGAACATTTAAGCCGTACTATATA
Source organism: Chaetoderma sp. LZ-2023a (assembly GCA_034401795.1). Classification (NCBI taxonomy): domain Eukaryota; kingdom Metazoa; phylum Mollusca; class Caudofoveata; order Chaetodermatida; family Chaetodermatidae; genus Chaetoderma; species Chaetoderma sp. LZ-2023a. Next base: position 57,132,482 of record CM067370.1, on the reverse strand, counting down.
AAGATGGTGTCTCTGTACGACCTGGTCAAGTCCCTTAACTTCCGAGGGTTGGTCGATAAACCACTGTTCAGTGAGGATCCAGCAGAATTAGACGCCGGTGTATGGAGGTGTTTGAGGTCTTCAGTGATGGGCGAATGAATGACGGCTGTCTGTTCATCTGTTTAGAGTTCACCCAGGCCGTGCGTGACAGGATGGGAGTGGACGTCAGTGATGAAATCTGGGAGTTTATCAACCGTCTTTCTTGGTGAACTCTACTATCAGCCTGGGGGATATAACAGTGAGCCCCCTGAACTAGTCGAGGCTGCATGTCGCAAGGGCCACAACTTCACATTGGAGACAGTTAGCCAGTGGCTCAGCCGCCAGGCGATGTGGCAGATTTACAGACCTCGTCCATGGCACACCAGGCATGCCCATTTTGCGGAAACTGTCCTGAACAGGGTTCACCAGGCAGATGTTCTATTCCTTCCACATGACTCGGTTGGTCGTAAGACCTACAAGTATGCCCTCACCATCGTCGATGTCGCCAGCAGGTACAAGGCGGCAGTACCGCTCACAGACAAGTCAGCTGGCCAGGTGGCCCAGGCATTCCAGGGTGTCTACGAGGCTTCGGAAAATCCCCTCCAGTGGCCAGAATTGTTGCAGGTGGATGAGGGTAAGGAGTTCAGAGGGGAGACTGAAGCCCTCATGCGGAAACACAGTGTGGCAGTTAGGCGAGGCGAGGTAGGCATCACCGTGCCCAGGCTATCGTTGAGTGCTGGAATCAGACACTGGCAGAGAGACTGTTCCCACACCAATACGCCCAGGAAATGGCCGCACCGAGTGAACGTTCTAGAGTATGGGTGAGAGGGCTGCCTGCTGTGGTGGAGAGATCCAATGCCGAGGTTACTAGGCTAATCGGGAAGAAGCCGTTAGAGGCTATCAGACACTCTGCTGGTCACAGCTCTAGAGGAGCGAACAAGGGAGAGGAGTGCCTACACCCTGATGCTCTGGTTCAGTACATGTATGAGCCTGGTGAGCTGGAAGGTGGTCGACGGCGTGCAACAGATCCTAACTGGTCGATGGATGTTTACAGGCTTGACAGGTATGTGGAGGCGGAGGGGCGGCCTACACTGTACTACCTGGCACACCCGCACGGAGTGCCTAGGCGACCATTTGTCATAGAAGAACTTCAGCTAGTCCCTGAAGACACACAGCTACCACCCCCTCGGGTGCTAACATGATACTCGATGGGCTCGGTATGGACCCCATCTGGCAGTACATGGCTCTCATCATAGTAAGCGGAGTCCGAGTTTTTCCTGCGCATATGTCACCATACCCTGGTTGAGCATGTGTAGGCCTCGGTTTTTAGCTCTGTCCACCCTGGCATGTAGGGTGCTGTAGAACCTCTGTCAAGAGACCTCATTCTGCCGCTTTGACATTCCCTTAGTGCAGCACTTACTTGCAGCTGTGCTCTCCACGTAGTAGCATTTGGAGCAGAGAGCAATGCCATGAGATCCTTCGAACTCGTGCTTGAACAGTCCAGGAGTCCATCCAGACCATTTGTCCCAAGCTAGCCAGTCCCGCTTATGAGCCTGGTACTCTGCCCGCATCTCAGGGCGAATAACGTCATCGAGGTTGGAGCCTGCTATAGCGATATACGCGGAGTCAGTGTCCAGCTGCAGGTACTCAAAGCTGTCACAAGCTATGTAGCGATCGAGGAAGTCATAGTAGAACTCCAGCATTCGCAGCTTTGCGAGCTCATAAACGGCTATCCCCACCTGGAAGGGCCTTCGAATTGTGATTCTCAGCTTGCGACTCTGGAGCTCATATGACTCACCGATCTCCTCGAGATCTTCGAACCATGCACTACGCAGGGCCTTGTCTACCATGCATTCATCCTTCATGAAGCTGGTGTTGCTATGACGTTCTAGGCCCTCGATGAGCTTCCCGTATGCACTGTTGCCGAGGAGTTTGAAGCGATCTGCCAAGAGCGCTTTGCTCTTATCTACATCTCCTGAGCAGCGGGCCTCCATATCATTCTCCACAAACCACTCGAATGGGCGCTTGGCCTCATAGTCTATGGTGCAGTATACAGCAGTGATCTCCAGGCCATGGGTTATATACCACATGAGGGTTGGGGTGTACAGCAGCCGCTTCTTGCCAGAGACGGCACCGACCAGCTTCTGGGTGGTGGGCTGCTTCCTCCCTGTTCACCCTAGATATGCCAGCATCTCAGATGAGATTGCCTCTACCGGGATCTCGCCGTTATGGAGAGGAGGCATTTCCTCAAACTTTGCCCACAGAGCCTTGGGGACCTCTATATCCACCTCAGCAAACCCAAACCAGCTGTCTGCTAGGAGAGCCTCGTTAAAACTAGCTACCCCTCTGGCACAGGACCACTGGCGCACTTTCTCCTTACCACATGGCATCTCTTTGGCCATCGTTCACAGGTACAGAGCATTTGCGTCGTAGCTGAGTAGACGTTGGCAGACATGCTCAATCTGGCGGATTCGAGTCACACCGGCCTCGTAGTGTCTGGTGAACACGATGCAGGGACTTCCAACAACAGCACCCTTCAGCATCTCGTAGGCTTCCTTGTCTGGTGAATAGAGGCTAACATCCGGCATGTGCTGAGCAGTTCCACGTAGGAGGTACTGCAGTGACACACCTGGGAGAGACAACACGTCTTTGAGGATGTCTATTTCTCGTTCTGTGTAGAACTCCCGCATCCGCTCTAGGGCTTCGATGAATGGACTGACATCCAGGTTGTTGTAGTATCACAGCCAGTCTGCGAATGTCCACATTCCATGCTCGCTGAATGTCTGGTTACACTGTTCCCACTCTGTTCGCTTGTTCCCTTGAGCTTAGATGTCCATGCTGAGTAGTCAGCAAGCCCTGGATATTTGAGCCTCTCATGTGTGTCAAACCATTGATATGGGAGCCAGCTCTTCTGCTGTGTACACTCATAAGCTTTGACCCATACGAGACTCCTGGGCCGAGTTAGTTCAGCACATCGAGAAACCGTAGCTCAGGTGTGATGAGGAACATGGTCTGACTAGCCTTCTTGGCGACTTTCACCGTACCTGTACTGTCATTCAGCTCATCGACAAAGTACTTCTTGATCAGGTTCAGGTCATACCGCCCAGAGTTGAACCCCCGTACAGGCACTTGGTCACACCACTCGTTGATCAGTCGCTGCTGTTGCTTTGGGAGCTTGTCCAGGCCTGTTGGTATGTACTGTGCCCTAACCCTTGTCCGTATTAGAGATGCTCACTGTTGGATCTCCAGCATGAACTCGCTGATTAGTTCTTTGAGGTCAGGACCGGAGAGGTGAGTGGGCTCACTCGTGGCACCCTCTAAGGAGCAGCCAACTGACACAGATATAGGTATGTGAGTATTCTCGATCGTGAGAGTCTCAGTAGGATGAGTCTTGATACCATCTAGGAGTGCTTCGAAGTCGTAAACTATGAAGTGTGGGTATGGGACAGTCCGAACTGGTTTAGTGACGCTTGGGCAGCGTTTTATACAGCACTCCCACTGTACCACAAGCGTGCATCCAGAGGCTCTCAGCTTCTCCTCTCTCAGGACTGTCTTGCGGTATCTTTGTTCGACATCCTCACCTCGCTGGTGTTGTGGACACCCGTGCCAGTGACAGCCATGGAACTGGTAAACGGTGTTGGTGGTCGGATCATAACCATCTATGGGAGCGCCCTTGATCCAATGCTCGCCATCGTGCCCCCACTCTATATGGTGTATGTGTACGCCTGTTTCTCGACTCATACTCGATCCAACGAGTAGCCGCTGAACTGGATGGTTGGGGTGGATAGAAGGCTTTCTCATACGCAGACTGTGGCGCCTCAACCTTCTCGCCAGGACACATGATTTTTATTTTGCAGCCTATACAGTGATCAGCGTGGCGTTGAAGATGGCATGCCTGTGTAAACCTCTGCTGACAGTGACTGCAGACTAGTGTAAGTGCCCGCTTGGATGTTCTTGATGTAGAAGGCTTGGTGGTCCCACACTCCGATGGGCATGGTGTCATGGTAGTGAGCCGCTTGCCTGATCATGTGCAGGTGCCCTCTTCGGTTGCTTCATACACGCGAATCCCGATCTTGGCAAAGAACTCTGCCTTGTCCAGCTGATCCAGCGAGGTCTTGTGGACATCAGGTACTGTCTTGCCGCAGAACTGTGTGGCAAGCTCTCGTGCAGGAGCTGTACTTCTATCAGGTCTCGCTCCTCGGTGGACTGCTAGACATCTCCAGAGACACATGTTGTCCCTGTAGGTGTCGAGGGCAGTCATACTCTTCTTCTGTCGTAGCGAGTCTGGGAGGGGGCCTGTCCCAAGCATAGGTTGGCGGTCGATGACAGCCATGACCTCAGCGCTGATTGATCAAACAAAAGCCCACTTGGTGTTGGGTCAATCGATATTGTGTGTCGAGGCGGGCTTGCTCTCTTGCTACCACCCAGTCCTGAGCTGCTCCTATCGTGTTCAGTCACGGGCTCCCTGGAGCATTCTTGTGGAAGAGCATCATCCTACCATCTTCGATGTGACGGATGCGATAGGTATGGGTGTAGCGGAGGTAGAAGGTATTCTGGACAGACTGTTGGATCTTTTGCATGATCCGGCCTGTGAGGTCTCCTTCTAGACCTCTGAAGAATGTCCAGCATACTGACCGGCATCCTCTATCCTCTGTCTCCCTTTCGCCGAGACGCAACCGAGAATGTGTTCGCCTTCTCGCCTCATGCTCCAGGCTAAGGGTTCAGAACTCTGCCCCCCCCCCCCCTATGCTCAGACCTTGGCATTGCTTAACGATCCTGCGTTGGAGAGTTAAGGGCTCCAGTGAATGGGCCTCCATCCGCCTCGCTACAGCCTTGGCTCGCAAGCTAGCAGTCACATCCTCGTCCAACTGACTAAACTCACGTATCCACTGTGCTTTCTTGTGGGGATTCCAAGGATCCTCGGTAAGCGCTCGAAACCTTCCCGTATTCATTGCTCGGGAGAGTCGCTTCTGCCACTCCTCGGCACGGACCTGGTCGATCATCTGGAGCAGGTCGGCTTTCTTGGCCTTAGAGTAGCCTCGACGGCCGAATTGCTTTGCAATAGCGTGAATCTGTGCAACAGTACTCATGGTGTATATCCCTGTGGATGCCTGTCTCTAAATGGCCGTTCAGATGCTATTATGTGTGGCGATCAGCGTTCAGACCTATTATGTGTGGTGCTGGCGATCAGTACCTGTGGGTGGTGTATATCCCTGTGGATGCCTGTCTCTAAATGGGCTTTCAGACCCTATTATGTGTGGCGATCAGTACCTGTGGGTGGTGTATATCTGCTGTCTGGGCGTTCAGACCTATTATGTGTGGTGCTGGCGATCAGTGCCTGTGGGTGGTGTATATCCCTGTGGATGCCTGTCTCTAAATGGGTGTTCAGACCCTATTATGTGTGGCGATCAGCGTTCAGACCTATTATGTGTGGTGCTGGCGATCAGTACCTGTGGGTGGTGTATATCCCTGTGGATGCCTGTCTCTAAATGGGCTTTCAGACCCTATTATGTGTGGCGATCAGTACCTGTGGGTGGTGTATATCCGCTGTCTGGGCGTTCAGGCCTATTATGTGTGGTGCTGGCGATCAGTACCTGTGGGTGGTGTATATCCCTGTGGATGCCTGTCTCTAAATGGGTGTTCAGACCCTATTATGTGTGGCGATCAGTACCTGTGGGTGGTGTATATCCCTGTGGTTGCCTGTCTGGGCACGTGGTGGCCCCCGCACCTGGCCCCCGCAACCTATGCCCCAGGGATTGAGAGGGCGGTGGTATCATTAGTAGTAATGTCGGGATTAAAATGATACAACCTCCCTCTATTGGCAGCCGTTCGGCGATCCGTGGCCCCCACCGCCCTCTCAATCCCTGGGGCCTCCATCTAGAGGTATACCAACCACCTGTCTCAACAACCCTGGGCCTCCATCTAGCGGCATACACCAACCACATGTCTCACCAACCTATGCCCCAGGGATGGAGAGGGCGGTGGTGGCCACGGATCGCCGAACGGCGGCCAGTTGATGGAGGTGGTATAATTTTGACCCCAACACTACTACTCATAGCCCTAGCAATCATAGTTTCCTTGGCCCAGCGTAAATTTTAGTCTTTGTCCCAACGTAGTTTTGTTCGTGTTGTTCCCTTGGCCCAACATTTGCATTACATTGGTTGAGTGATAGATAATTGGTTACGTTGGGCTAACGTTGTATTTACATGGGCTGGCTAAATGCTGATATTCAATTAGTTATTTTTGGCCAAACGTTGTATCTACATGCGTAAACGTGTGCAATACGTTGGTTCAATGTAAACCCAATGAGCAAAACTACGTTGTCTGTCTGTCTGTCTGTGACTATATTTATATCAGAAGAAACTATACTGATCCGAATTTTACTCAAATTTTAGCACAAGAAGTTGTAAACAATGAAACTCCAAATTTGGTTATGATACCTGACACAGAAAACAACCTGCTTGCCGATAGTTAATTGTGATCTCTGATTGTTTTTGGTTGAATCAACATTGGCCCAAAGTAACATTGTTTGCTGGCGATGCTCTCTGTGGCCATCTGCATTTCGTGAGGGAAATACATCCCAGCAAACATTGTTTCGTTGGCCCAACATACGTTTTATTGTTGGCCCAATGTAGTTTTGCTCGTTGGCCTTATGTTGGTCCAACATGTGGTTTCGTTGGCCCAACGTTGTCCTTATGTGTGGTTGATTAATAGAAAATTAGTTACGTTGGGCCTACGTTGTATTTACGTTGGCTGGCTGATGGTAAGTTAGTTACGTTGGGCTAAAGTAGATTTTATGTGATGAATCATGCTCGTTTATCATCTGGTTGTTTACGAATTTATACTATAATCGTAGTAAAATTGCGCGCCTCAGCGTGAGTATCAGACCGCTCCGCCCACTTGCCCATATATGGCATGCGTTACCTCGTCTTCCAAATACGGCAGTGCATCTCCCATGATTCATAGCGGTAACTAGGACAAGATGGCTGGCGCGCTGGAATTGACGCATGATTCACTCGAAATACGCTCGGCCGTGAAATGTATTGGGCCTTGTATCAAAATAAATGAAATATTGTGCAATAAAGTGTATATCGTTCAATAACAGGCTATATGCGGTAGACGTGTGTGAAATTTGGGCGATGTAAGTGCTAAACTCAAGAAGCGAGAGGAAAATCTTATTTAATTCCAGTTTTTTTTGTACAGTTGGCATCGTAAGCCCCAGGCTTAGCATAACGTCGTAAGCAGAATAGCGTGGGGCTACGTTTCGCAGCTATTTTCCATGGTGATGTTGGCAAAAGTCTTTGTTGACGACATTGTAATCTTCTTTAGGAGATCCGAAGAGCATGCACACGATCTTACTCTTGTAATGGAGATGCTCCTTGAGCATAACCTGGAGCTCAAGAGGAAGAAGTATGATTTTGCGAGTACATCAATTGACTTACTTAGCTATCACATCTCAGCGGAACGTATTTCAGATCAGGCACAGCCGATTAAAGTCATCCACACAGCCTATAATATAGTCATGTTGTATTCACTTCTAACATACTTTGCTGTTTAACGAACCAGTCCTCTGTGACGCTGATCAGGTCTCTGTGTACTGATGAATGAAATTTCCACAGTCTGTTTCAATTTCCTAGCAATTACTTACAGTACGTGCTTGGTCATGGGCCAAGCTATGAGAACTGAGCTATGAATGAGGGCTGTTGGTTATCTATAGCCGAACACAATATTCTCTGTTGAAAGTGAATCATGAAGACTTAGAGGTAAACCCATAAACCAGTTGTCAAACGGAAGTAGGTGATGAAACTATGCTAGGTATGTTCAATTGATGTGCTTGTCACAACGGATTTGTTATCATTAAATGTCAAGTGCACATATATCATGTACAGTTCCAGCTAGATGAAAAGGTTCGATATGGTGCTCTGACATATTATCTTGCAATTGAGTGATTGGATGTTGATTGGGCAATACTAATATATATATATATATATATATATATATATATATATATATATATATATATATATATATATATATATATATATATATATATATATAATATATATATATACATATATATATATATATATATATATATATATATATATATATATATATATATATATATATATATATATATATATATATATATATATATATATATGCCGGAACAATCAACCTCCACATTCTGGAAGATGTAGTAGATGCAGGAAAATATAATTTGAGTCTATTTTAATATAAATGATTGAAGCATGTTATTTGCATATCAATTGACCATCTGACTGGTTCATCATTTTTATGCTGCTTTGACATATTTTTGATATAAAATATATTAGCTGATACAAATAATGTTTGACTTGTAACATCGTATTATTATTATCTGTAATGTAACTAAAGTTATTCGTTTAATAAGATGTGTCTATTGTCAAAGTCAACTTGTCAACATGTTCAAATCAATTCTAACCACGCCCCATGAGTGCCTTGGGTCGGGAAATTACACTATTATCTAACACAGCATTGTGGTTACTGAATGGAAACCAGTTAGCCTATTTGCCCACCCACAAGTCGATTTGGGCAATGGTCTCACAATGCCAAGCACATCTTTTGAGCAGTATATAAAACATAAAGACTCAATAAGTGTCTACCTTCCAGTTTATTATCAATCAGTCATGCTGTCTGAATGATCACGAATTACGTCATCAATAAATTTGTCCCACTTTCGTCTCCAGAGATCAATGGCTCCTTGCTTTTCATCAGGTGATAAGGCACTGAAACTGAATATAACATATCAGACATCAACATGGCGAATCAGGAATGGCAATGATTGTCATTCTGCAATACATCACTAATACATATTTAGAAATAGCATGCTTTAATTGATGTATTAATCAGTGAGAATTTGCAATGAATCATAGCATAGCACCATGTGAGCCAACAGATACAGATAATGGAAAAATGGTTGTCAGCAATATAACACTGTCAGTACTCGGTGAATGATATATCCTATATTTGGAATGGTGTAGCATGGATAAGCGTCGGGTGCGTACTCGGCCCGGGGTGGTCCATTCGCACCCCTCCACTGGCCCTATATCGGCCCGTGCACAAACAGTCATTCCAGCAGGAGGACAGAAATAGAGTCCGTGAGATCGCACTGCGTGCATGCGCGACCATGAGAGGTAAACAAACATTGACACTTAGCCAGCAGAGACTGGCAACTTATGTATATACTTGCTCATATTATGGCAATTCCGTAATATGGGACTGTCCTAAAAGATTTTGGTAGGTATTAATATCAGAATTGAATGAGGAATTTAACACACTGAACAGAAATTAAATCGGTTCAGATCTGACGAAGATATGGCAAAATTAAAACGGACTCTTTTGGAGTTCCAACTAAGCATAGACATCGCCCGAGCGTGTGCCTGAACTAGAGAGAGCTAGGCACGATTTCTCTGGCTACCTTGTCTCGCACACAACACACTCTCTGAATGGGTGAGGCGGCTGGTGCAGTCTCGCACTGAGTACAAAAGGCGGTCTCGAAGCCAAACTCGAGGAGAAGGGATGTGGACCGACAGTGGGAGCATTCTCACTATCTGCTTACTGCGTAGAGCTCGCATTCTGCAATCTACACCAACGCAGCTTATTACAGTCAGGTTCCCTCTCCGGACAACCGCGCTCCGCACTGCACCAAGTTTTTGTACACTCCTAGTAGATCAACAGGAGTAACAACCTAAATTAAAAGAAGGCTCTTTAATTCGACCACCGTCATGAGTGGTGTCTTCACTGCAGTGTAAGACTTTTGACTATTACCAACCAAATCAGTATGGTAGAATGGTGGTGTTTATCATGTCGCGCCAGACTTGCCGTGCCATGACAAAAACGGTGGTAGCGAACAACGGATGTATCCAGCGTCATTGAAATTATGTTTTGATCGTAGTCCTGACAAGAACATTGCTTTAGGCCCCGTAAGGGCTAAACGGCGTGGATTGTCTTGTGCCGAGAAAATAATTCTACATAATATGTACTTACTGTCTCTACACAAGGGAGACATCCGTCACTCTTTAAAGCACAAACAGCATAACGGTATTATGGTGAGCTATTCATTATGTGCTATCTATCAGAATCTGTTGGCCACCAGTAATGGCTTTATTCTTCATTATTCTTGAGTGTGAAACATATCGGTCAGCATCCTGCAGTAATTCTCAACTCACACCGTAAGAAGATGGTGTAAAGACTACATGTGATGTTGAAATTGCACTGATGACATAGCTTAGTTATGTATACCGTTATTAATAATAACAAATAGCAATATTGTATATAATATTATGCATTGTAAACGGTGCCAGCAACTAAACAGCACTGTAGGATAAGTTGGCCTTATACTTTAATGAATGTATAATTGTAATTAGGCATTCTGCCCATATTAATAGTTTAGCAGTAAAAACTAGACAACTATTTGGACCGCAGTATACCTAGGTTACACTATACATCAACAACAAATGCATCACGATGTTTTCTCCCAACGGCACCAATTTTACAGTAAGGTCACTGCTCATGCTCTCGCCAGGGAACATGACATGCTACCGTTAAACCTAGGACTATGATAGCTCAATAGGACAAGTTTTTAAGCTAGCCATGAATGGTTACTCTTCAAACGGAGAATTGTTATTAAAAACTCTTCTTCACGGTCAATAAGACTGTTGTATAAATGGTACTACAGATTTTCATAGTTGGCCGTCAATATTAAAGCCTCCTAAATTAAAGCGGAGAGTAACTGCCTTTGACTATGCTTCTCTGGCTGTCTGGCTGAAATAATTGTTTGAATTCCCACCGTCAGAATGGTTAGGACCGTCTCAAGAAACTAGAATAGGTTTCTGGACGACCAGAATTAATCTGCTGCTCACATACATACCCCATGTATCTTCAGATACCAATTAAGCAAGACTTTTTTATGCCAAAGTAGGAAACACTGCGAAAATATAAATAAGGCAATATTATTGCCATCCCAGCAGTGTTCTAAGGGCAACTTTCTCCAAACCTAAAGCAGCTAAACGGTAATGCCAGGGTATAGATCTCATACGGTTCGTATTCGAAATCCTAGGTGATGGACAGAGACACGAATCGCCATCTAACTCATCACGGTGACAGGGTGAAACCCGGGATAGCCACCATAGATGGAAATACGTTTCTCTCTCCCCACCGTAAGTAAACTAAAATCCGCTTTCTAAACACGCTTCTGTCAATGTGATTTGTCCATGTGTTGTTATTTGTGGTTGTGATGCGGTATGTAAAGGGATCGCTCTGCGGCTCTGAAACTACCACCAGACAAGATGTTGCACGCTGTCGGTCTGAGGAGAGATGCTCCGTTGGGTATTGGTAACGGTACCGGGCATCCTCGGCAGGAAGACGTATTCGTTAGACAGTTGGTGCTACGCCATTTGCGGCTTAAAAACATGCGTTTTTGAACTTATAACTAAAAGTTAGTCTTTGCCATTTTTAGGTACACAAAAAATAAACGGTACCAACTACAACAGTATCTTTAACTTAGGACACGGTGCTGAAACCACAGGGAATCAGCCACCGCATCGTTACATACACACCGTAGGCATGCAACAGTAGAATAACTATATTAGGATAAATACACATAACACGTTTTTCTTTCTCTCTTTGTTAGGATAGGAGGGCGGCCCTTTTTACCACTCTCCTCCTCTGCTTCGGCGTTGCAGGCATTTTACTTGTGATGGAGGCCCGCGCGAGGCACTTTCCTCTCACAAAATTTTATATTCCATGCTTTGTACAGAGGATACCAACATAATTTTCCTCCTCATTTTTTATTACCGTGGGATGTTTCTCTGACGTTTGCATGCACATTTTTATAGTCAGCTTCTCACCAGTTGCCTTTCTGCAAGGCACCATGGTGTGGTACCATCATAAATTTCATCTCAATCAAATGGCGGGAACATAGTTACCCTTGGTACAAAAGTGGTATTGGGTCCATGTTTTTCCCCTTCCTTGCTATGGTTGGTCGTTTCTCTCCTCTCAGCCGTCCTCCATACGGAGCACGGTACTGCACTGTCATGTATCTCCTCCCAAATAAACATTAAAGATTCAATCATTATTGGTACCGTTTGGTATGGGTTCTCCGTTCTTGCTCTGCATGTTAAATGTAGGACACTTCTCTCTCGCTCCCATCATCCATCTTCCCCCACTACGGCGTTGTAGACATTTTCCTGTGACGGAGGCCCGCACGCAAACCAATAATTTCTGGCCAGCCTGAGGCAGATATAGTTTATATTAAGCCAACTGCTATGCCCTGACCGGAGCTTTCCCCCACAGTGGTACCTTTCATGATACCGTCTATATATGACTAGATCGGTTAGGTACCTCCAGCGAGACATAAAGCCAAATTCAGCACTTATTCTTACATACACCGTTCATAAGTGGCAAGCATACAAAAATTGCTTGTCACTGTAATTAAGTAAGTAAATTGTGCTAGCACCGTTCTTTCCACCTTGGAAATGATGGCTAGACACACGGGTGACACGAAAAGCCGGGATGATATATTAGTGTTTAATTCTCACAGCAATGGCCCCACGAGCCCACAGGAACGTGATCATTCCAGCGGCCCTGGAAGTCAGTTTTTGTGGACACTGGAGATGCACGGTGACCACTTCTCAACCCCGAGGCTGGATGACCAGGAACAGCAACAACAGCGGCAAGCGATGGAGCCACGTGTGCCCCTGGCAGCTACACGTGGCGCCCGATGTGGGACTCGAGTGGAAATTGAACCTACACTTGGTTTCAATTCCTGTATGTTTCAGTGTCCATTCTATTTCAATATGTACACTTCGGACGAAGAAATGGAGTGTATAAACAACAGGACGGTGGGTACACTCATCAACCCTTATATCTGGATCATTAGCACTCATGAGACCGGAATACTCGCCTGTAAGTGAAGTACCATTTACCGACGCTTCATAGGCGGGTGACCACTATATAACGTTGTCTGACATCCGCAATGAGATACATTCACCATTGCCAGATGACAAACTACACAATAACCATCCCCTAAGCTGACCAGTAACTACCTCACACCCGGTATTCCCACACTTGGCAACAGCAAGTGAACATGGCGAGATGCACATGCCAACGGGCTCGTGTTCCAGCAGCGGATAGCTACACCAACGGTACTGTATAATAACTTACCGTTGCGGCACCAACAATGGAGCACGGATTCTGGGTTACCACTAACTAGTCCTCAGCCAGCTTATGCTCATTTCACTGCTTGATCACGTCCTTCCAAGTATCACACAATATCGGGAACGGCGAATAACACATCCCACCAACCCTAGTGGACTGGTAAATTAGGTACCATTACGAAATACGGCACCACCTAGGTATGATGAACTTTACCATATGCGGAGTAATTCCTCACCCATACGGTACCACTCAGAATTACCACACAGGAAATATCCATACCGGCCTAATGACTATGATTCCCGTCCCTCTTCAGCTTTTACTCCCATTATGCTTGCACCACCACCAGGGTTTGCGCCGAGCACTCCCTATCACGGCACCGGCTGAGTTATACGTCCACCTGAATTCAGTGGGGACAGTGACTGGGCCAACTATAAGTGCCAATTTGAAATCATCAGCAGGACGAATGGTTGGTCAGCCCACCAAATGAGAGAGTACCTGGCCGCAACATTATCGGGAAAAGCATTACAGGTGTTAGCAGACATGGGGTCTGAAGTAACACTGACCTATAATGAACTAGAAAATGCATTGTCAAAATGGTTTGGTGATACGGCCCTTGGAGAAACTAGCTGTTTACAATTAAAGGACCTATGGCAACATGCGAATGAAACTCTCCCTAAACTGGCAAGCCATATCAGGCGATTAGTCGCACAAGCTTATCCCAGTACCGACCCAGAGGGAGTCACTCACTTACAACTGGATACTTTTATCGATGCCCTGAGCGGTGAACCTTCTCTAAAAGAGAAACTTTTTCTGCTAGAAAACTCAAGTCTACAAACGTTAATGGCTACCTCCTAGAACGGGAAAAGATTGCCAAACGACAATTACATCCTATTAATGAGTTAGCTGACACATGTACAAACACAACTACAGACACCACACCTGCTTCGAGTACGGTAACCGAAGCAGACACAGTGCGAAACACACAACCTCAACAAAATAATGCACGAAGAGGTAGAGGCCGTGGCCAATCCCACTGTGGAGGCCACAATAATGCCCCCGGTAGTGGTAGCAAACAGAATAATTCAAATGGGTCTAATACAGATGAACGGTTAGAGATCACAAAACAAATTGCTTCTCTGACCAATCTTTTAACTACTTTATCAACAGCGGTAGCACAGAGCACAAATAGGTCTACCATAAACCATCCTTCACTGACATCTACGCACCCAAACACATGTTTTGGATGCGGTGAAGCAGGACACTGCAGGGAACGGTGTCCAAACCATCCTCCCTTCACCACATTACAGTTAGAGCAAAGTAAGCCCCCAACAGAAAATCAAACAAACTAACACGGGCACTGGATGGAGAGTCCGTTCAGTGCCCGTCTCATAAAACTTACTCAAAAACCTGCGCATTACACCCTTTCCTTAAACATAAACAATATTGTGACACTGAGAAAATGGTCCCGCAGTCAATGGTACCGCAGACACGCCTGGTGTCTGCAGTGCCTAATATCATTCCCCCAAAAATGGACGGCGTTTCAAAACCAGCCATTCTCACACCACTTCCTTTTTTATGTAGAACAGCCCTGGTAGGTAAAAATAATGCAACAGAAACAACTTTTATCCAAGCTACTAGGCCAACAATTATGTCGCCAAATGCATGGTGTCCCCTAGTGGTATGTGATAACTGGTCTTCTCCATCTTCACGAACGGACTCCTCCCTAAGTAGCACCGACACTGAGTCACACCGTTCGTCAACTTGGATACAAAAATGAACAAAAATAAATATAAAAATAGATCACAAAAGAAGGTTTGTTTCTACTTCTACTAAGCACATTATGATACATTGCCGTAGATGGGCCGCTCAAGTGGCACTTTACGAACATGCTGCTAAACAAACTGCTGCCAAATCTACAGTGCCCACCGGTTCCCCATCTCCCACCCCGTTAACACCGTTACTACAAAAACCAATCCGGCAACAGAAACCTAAAATTGCTCCATTTTTCACTCAACCATCAACTTTTCACTCACCCATCAACGGCACTTGCCAAGGTTATTGGCAAGCAGACCGTGTATATACAAGATTATATGGCACCACCGACCAGTAATCAGGAAATTAAAATAGAAAAACTCTCTCCTGAGCCGGAGAAAATAATATATAAATGTGCCTGTTTATTTGGTCAATCACAATATTTATCGAACAATTATATTCTAGCATCCCTATCCATCGGAAACCGCCTCTAAAACCGTCCAATCTCCAACTCCAAATGGCCACTGGTACCGATATTCCCGTGGCCGGTATTGTAAATATTGTAATTCATATAGAAGAATTAAAAAATATCCAGCAGGTAGTAGTTGCATCCATACAAAACGATGCACCACTGGACTCTGACTTTCTCAGCATCAGTGAAGCAGTAATTCACTGCAAACAACAAGAATTAGAAATACACGGTCGCCGTATTCCACTAGGGCCAGAATCAACCTTATATCATACTTGTGCTTTAATATTGGCCTCCTCAGACACTGTTAAGCCGGGCCACCAATAAATATTATAGGCCACCGCGCCACAGTTAAAAAAAGATATTCATACTGCTCTGATAGAACCTGACCAGGAATATATGTTGGCCTCTAAATGTGTTAGTCCACGAATGTTAGTTACCACCACTAGTAGGGACTGTATACCTTACCATGTGTTTAATGGCACAGCTAATCCTATTACCCTAGCTCCTGGGGTTTGCTGTGGTCATTTGGTGGACATAGATTTGGTGGAAATACTTCCCACCATTCCTACAAATGCCACCGTAACTGACACGGATATACCGGAACACCGACATGACCTGTATTTCTGTGCCACAGTTGGATTATCCCTCGCACAGAAAAGTGGTGTACGGCACCTGTTATATAAGTACAAAGATAGTTTTTCAGCACGTGATATGGAATTAGGTGAGACTCACCTAGTCCGTCACTCCATTGACACCGGTAATAACAGACCATCTTCCTATCCATAAGGAAGCGGATAGTCTCTTTATGTTACATAGACGATGTTATCGTTTTTGGCACCTCTTTTGAACAGACCTTGGCCAACATGGCCAAGGTGCTGGTATGGTTTCAAAATGCAAATTTGAAACTTAAGCCAAGGAAATGCCACCTCTTCAGAAAGAGTGTTGAATTTCTGGGCCATGTAATATCCGCTGATGGAGTGGCCACTCAACCCACTAAAACTCAAGCAGTAGCCAAATGGAAGACTCCGACGTCAGTAACTAATACATCCTCGGGCTTTGCCAGTACCATAGAGAGTACATACACCATTTCAGTGAGATTGCAGCACCGTTATTCCAAATGACTGAGAAAAATAGATCATTTGAATGGACGACGGAGTGTGAGGTTTCCTTTAAGGTGTTAAAGGAACATTTGACATCCACACCCATATTAGCTCATCCAAACCCTAACGTTGATTTCATCTTGGATACTGATGCGCCTGCTTATGCTATAGGCGCCGTTCTATCTCAGATCACCGAAGATGGAACAGAACAAGTACTATGTTATGGTTCCCATACGCTTCATAAAACTGAGAAGCAGTATGCAACCACTAAGAGAGAGCTATTGGCAGTGGTATACTTTGTCAAATACTACACACATTTTCTATACAGACGCCCCTTTTACATTGCGTACAGATCATGCCTCGCTACGGTGGCTCAGGAACCTGAAGAATCCTGAAGGCTAAGTGGCGAGATGGCAGGAATCCATGCAGGCCTACAACTTCACCGTGGTTCATAGGCCCGGTAAATTGCATGGAAATGTCGATGCCTTGACGAGAATAAGACTCGACTATGAACCAGAAGTGGCCAATACAATACAGCAAGACATGACCACCCCCCACCCCCGCATTCCCTGAGCTCCGATGTATGGACTGGGATGCGGTGAAACTTGCTCAAGAAGTCTACAGATGCGCAGACACGAGAAGTGCATGCCTGGGTCCAGGAAGGGGTGCGCCCTGCCAAGGAATCCGTTAGTCCCTTATCCACTATGGCCAAGTTTACTATCAGAGGTATGAAGAGTGTCAAATCAATAACAGTGTCTTATACCTCAGTAATAGGATAGTAATACGAGAATGGTACCGAGTCATGATACTGGAATACTTACATGATAATGCTGGTCACCTTGCCGTAGAGAGAACGGTCCAACAAATTAAGCCTAGATTGCATTGGATAGGCATACGCCACAGTGTAAAGTCATGGGTGGCGAAATGTGTGCTATGCCAGCGCCGAGCTATGGGACAGCACCACTTTGCACTGATGCAAACAAAATTGTTGGTGCACCATGGGAGCGAGTTGCAATACATGTGCTAGGACACCTGAATACAACGGATGAATGACATAAATACATCTTAGTATTGCAGGATTATTTCACGAAGTGGGTAGAAGCATTTGCTCTGCCAGACCAAGAGGCCAGCACCGTTGCTGAGGTCCTGACAAGCAATGTTTTCTGCCGTTTTGGTATGCCACTTGAATTACATTCTGACCAGGGTTGTAACTTTGAGAGCTGGCTGATCTCCGAGCACTACAAATTGTTCCACATAGTCAAGACCCACACCACAACGTACCACCCACGTGGGGACAGTATGGTAGAAAGATTCAATCGAATTCTAGCGGTGATGCTGACTTAGGAAACACACCTTGATTGTCGTGATTGGGATCTGCGGCTCCCATATGTATTGATAGCATACCGCACTTCAAACCACTCTAGCACCGGTTATATCCCTGCTAAGTTAATGCTAGGCCGTGAGTTAGCCTTACCCCTGGATCTAGACATGCCTAGGATCGCTGGGGAAATAAACTCACCGTCTCTATACTTGGAACTCATACGCAAAGGATAGAACAGGCCCATGAGCTAGTAAGAGAGACACTTTCCACCGTACACCGGCACCAGAAAACCTGGCATGACCGTCGTGTACATGGAAATCCATATGAGGTAGGAAAGATGGTATGGGTTCGCACTCCATGACGTTCGTCAAATGTGTCGAGTAAACTAAGTTACCAGTGGAAAGAGCCCTATGTGGTAGTAGGTAAGAAGTTGGACGTGACCTACCAAATCCGTGCCTCGGAAGGCTTGACCTCAGTCATCCACTTCGATCGGTTAAAACCGTGTGTTAGTGATAACTCAGTACCAGAGCTCAGACTGAGTAAAACACCAGACGCAAGCACCCAGACAAGTTTCTCTTGATAGGTGCTCCCACCGGTAGCCAAATACACCTAGCTTGACTCTTCCCCTACCAAGCCAGGAGCAGAACGGTCAACAAGCTAATGCAGGGGACGACGACGAGATACGTACTCGCCCTCTCCCTCTTCTGCACGGGACTACCAGATCTAGTAAACCGTATTTTAAGACATTTTCGTTTGTATTGTCCAAGGGGAAGGATGGAAAAGTTGTTTCCCCTTCCTCTTCCCACTCCAATACACTCCGTGCTATCACCCCATTATAGAGTTGCCACAAACAGAGATGGAAGCGGTCCCATGAAGGGATAACTCCTGCACGGTGGAACATGTAACAAATAGCATAAGAGTGAATAGGTTTGATGAAACCTTGGCCTGTTCTAGACAACAGGAAAACCGTACATCCCGGTGCCGCTCTAAAGCCCGCCCCCAAAATCCATGACCCCACTTTCCATGGACAGCATCCCCACCCACACACCCCGACCGCTCCGCCGTACCAGACCGCTTCCCTCGTGTCAAACACGACTCCATTCCCATTCCAGGCAGCCACGATTAGACTGGCTGCACCGTTCCATTCCAAGGCCCGCCCCTTTCCCGGAATACGATGCCATACGTCCCACAAATGGCACCCATTCCATATGCTGTCTATAATCCAATCCAAACCGTACACCACGGAGTTACACCGAGATCGGACATCACAAATCCCCATTTTCCTCACACTCCCCCCCCCCCCCACCCGTCGTCAGAGGACCATCACACCTCCGACATGAGCGGGTCTACGGTTACAGGAGAATTGCCCCACCCCACCCCACCCCGTACACAAGTTGTTGAGAAAACTAACCATGGTCGTGGGAGCAGCCTGATCCATAGACTCTCGGCTCGTTTATTCCCAGGGCTCAAGAAAAGAAATGATTGAGCACTAGACCATTGTGTAATGGGAGATTACGCTTCCAGTCCAATACACCACACCGATTCCCTATTCCATTTCTCAAATCCCCATGAATAAATCAGAACAGGCACCAAACACAGAACGCCAAATTTACCAACACCACTCGCCACCAGGCCAGGAAACAAGAAATCCGTACCGTGCTAGAACCTTCACCCACCCACCGTATTTGCCACATACGTTAAGGACAGGCAACAGACATATTTCAAGCATCCATCCAACCATCATACACCTATCCGTTTCAAACAGAAACGCATAGCATACAGAACCCGTCTCATCATACGCTGCAATAATACGGTGCGCCTACCGCTCACCTGCACCAGATCGGCATAATCAGCGTGGAAAACTGCTCATAGCCCAAAACACAAACACCACCACCATAAACACTTCATACAGATTTCCCTGAACCAAACACCATGCTTCACCAGAACCGTACCAACAGATACCGCCCATTCACCAAAAGCATGCGGTAGCCTTCACAGCGGTGAAAGTTAGCTACATATAAAAACATCATTATATGCCCCTTGGTACATCCCTCCATAGGGCTAACATAAAAATCGAATAACGGTACACAGCTTCACCTATATACGTAATATCAGACCGCTCTAAGAGAGCAGGATATACAGCAGTCTGCCATTGGTAACGAGTAGGATTTTGCTATCGAAAGTGAAATTCGATAATGGTTTGATTCAAGTACGGCAGCAATCTAAATGATTATCCACTCCCTAAGTAACTCCGTCCCGCCTGTCTTGCCATTATGGAACGAAAACTATTTAAAGTAGGTTAAAGTTGTCACCGCTAACATCGCGACAATGCATCTCTGTCGCAATAAATTTAACATCTCACCACCGCGCTGGACTAATAGAAATTTACCAGCCAAGCATACTAACACACTCATCAACACATCAGAAGATACGGACACTCAGGTTGATTAAAATCACGTAATCGCCAAACAACGGTAAACATTACTGTGATATTTATTGTAACTGTGGCACGTTTAATGTAAGCTGGATTGTACCACTTGCATTCAGGCACGGTGTGACAGGACAGGTCCCTCCGACGAAGAGGGATGGTTGGTCGTCCTCGCACCATTTAACAAAACAACTATGTTTAACACAGTGGTCAGTAACTTGACGCTTATAAGACATAGGTTTGTAAAAAGACAAGACTGTTATACTTTTGATAAAGAACTGAATAAGTTCTACCGAAATTATTTTGCATGAAATTAGCGGGCTGAATAAAAAGCAGCGTCCACACTTAAACAGTCAAAACATGGAGAGAATTTCAAAAATAATTCTTTTACACACATGCTTCGGCTCCGCATTCCTATTTTTTTAAGCAAGGTTTAAAATAATGTATTCTGTACATAGTAATGAAAAGTACCAACGTGTGGATCAGATGCCGGGATGAAAGCAGATCTCCCCCCACCCCTCCCCTACCCACGTCATAAATAACAGCATGGCATGTAGTCATTTTGTTACCGACCAATGTACGGACACGGTGTGCACTATGAAGAAATTCAAAGTTTCAATCTAACTAAGATGGTGGAACTACCAAAATACCACGTGACAGGTACTTACTGTTTTACCGCTGTATGCTTAAGGCATTATAGACAAATGGACGGCCAAACCCCCTTGCGGCTATACCACGCTGGCAGAAGAGGAGGCGAGAGGTGATAACTCGAGTCAATGGGCTGCTGACGTAATATCGCTCACACCTACCCCCACTGGCCGCCTAGCCTAAGATAAATTAGGCATGTTTATAAGTATCTAAACAGAAAACCGCCTCACTTTAATTAAAGAATAGGTATGGGCGTGGACAATATAGTTCACCGTTAGCATCACCTAAGAACCGATGATCCCTTGGTAATAAGATAGAGTAGGTGCTCCCCTTGGCTTATACTATATGCCGTCTCTCCTAGCTTGAACGAAAATAACCGTTGAGCAATGCGAGAACAAAACAAAAACTTTCACAGGTGGGATGGCCGAATCACCCCTCGAAAAGGATCGGGTGTGGTCATCAGCCCTCCTGTGACGTCACCAAAAGCTATAAAAGGAGGAAATCCGTGCACCGTAACTTCATCTTCCCTATCAAATCAACACAAGGGAATGTCACCGGCAATATACCTCTTTCGTGTTGAAGACCAAATTCCGCTTTTTATATATCCAGTCTATATTAATAAAAATGTTTGAAAAATTAAGTCAGTGCCGAAAAACTAGTTAGAGAATAGGCGTGCGGTGTGGATATAAGAATGGCCTGATGTCCCTTGAAGATGATCTACGGTTGTCGGATAGCTCTGACGACGGACTAACTTCTCCTCCGCAAATAGAAACCAAGCGATTTCGGTGCACTTGGGCACCTAGCGGTACCATTCCTTGCCAAAAAGAATTTTCCAGAGGCGCTGACCTTCAGCTTCATATCAAACGGGACCATTTATGCCAGAGAGCCTTCTGCCATCAATGTGATCATCTTTACACCGTGGCGCGTTACGGTATCACCCATGCTTTGACGGCCAAATACCACGTGACCATTGTTGCACTAGAAATTGGTGAAAAAACGAAGATTGGACCGTCCTTGCTCCGAAATTGCGGATCAGTAAACCTTTACAAACTCTCTCCATAGAAAAACGACCCATGGCACGAGTAAAACATAATACCCGTAAGATAGACAGACCGTTAAAATCTTCTGCACCGCCTAGAAAAGTCAATCCACCAGTTATTGACACCGTTAATACCGTGCCAGCAACGGTACAGCTTGAACAATTAGTGACAACTACAGCACCGTGCGTGAACACCATCTCTCCTGTTAATAATCCAATGCTGCGAAAGCCCACTAAACCGTGTACACCCTATGCGGGGAAGAAGCACAGCATAAAGCACCCGGTGGAAATATTTAAAGTTCCACAGGTGCCAGCTGGGCAATTAGTGCTAGCAGCAAAACACTGAAAGAAGAACGTACCAGCCACTGCACCCAATCCAGAGTTTACCACAGGAGCCAGCAGCACCGTTGCACCAACCGTCACCGTTCCCGCAGTCACCGCATTAACCGCACCGTCACCAACTGCACGCCCGGCACCAATGACCTATGAAGATGCTCTGTCAAACACAGAAATTTCAGTACCTGTGTTCATCAGTGGACCGCTTTGATAGACCGTGTAACTCAAACTGGGACAATTTTGGACTTTTACTGTGATCAGATGAATAGCTGAAATGTAATGAGTAGGAATTGTACCATTAAGCGTGTGACGACGGAGATGCCTTATTATTTTATTTATCGTTTTATAACAGTATTTTTCTTCTTATTTTTATAAAAATCAAAACCCGGCCCCGAGGACGACTACGGTTGTCCTGCGTGACTGTATATACTATCTTCACTCCTCAAAAATATTATATTACTGTGCTTATGCCATCAAACACCGTATGCAGTGTATCAATGTGGCCCACCATAATACAAAGATGTAAGTTGGTCATGCCGTTCTGGCATAATGCTAGAACCGCCTGACCCACCATAATATGATTACTATTACTGTACTGTTTTTAATATTACTTTTCTTCCTGTATTACAGGATTGACTAAAGGAGTGGCGAGAGCCAATCGTTTGGACTTTCAATAAAGGGCCGCACTATAATAATGTGTACAATAAAAATATACCGTTTTAAAATATACTTTTATATATTACCGTTATATTGTTAGAAATATGGTGTGCTGGAGCCTGGGCGTTCTCTGATGGGGGAAAATACCCGTCACCAAGAGTGTCCCGCGCAATATTATGAGTTTAAAACATCTTTTAAATAATGTTGTGCACACACCGCATCGAAAACAAAACAAAAATCAAAAGAAAAACGTCCTGGACAAATAAAAACCAGGCCAAAAATAAAAATAAAAAGTATGCCTTTCTCCCTAAACGCTTTCGCACGTCTATGTGCCTGCTTCTCATGAATACGTGCCTCATGCGTCACTCTTTCTCCTCTTGGCTATGCGCCTACCCGAGAAGTCTATAATTCTCACCCGGTGGTGCCCTGCGATCTGCAATGCGGTATCATTCGGCACTGGTGCCAAACTAGGAAGGGGTGGTGTACCCCTTCGCTGGCCATATATCGGTCCGCGCACAAACGGCCATTCCAGCAGGAGGACAGAAATAGAGTCTGTGAGATCGCACTACGTGCATGCACAGCCATGAGAGGTAAACAAACATTGACGCATTAGCCAGCAGAGACGGGCAACTTATGTATATACTTGCTCATATTATGGCAATTACGTAATATGGGACTGTCCTCCAAGATTTTGGTATGTATTAACATCAGAATTGAATGAGGAATTTAACATACTGAACAGAAATTAAATCGGTTCAGATCTGACCAAGATATGGCAAAATTAAAACGGACTCCTTTGGAGCTCCAACTAAGCGTAGACATCACCTGAGCTGTGTGCCTGACCGAGAGAGAGTTAGGCATGATTACTCTAGCTACCTTGTCTCGCACACAACACGCGCTCTGATTGGCTGGGCCGGCTGGCTCACTGAGTATAAAGGTGGTCTCGAAGACAAACTCGAGAAGGGAGGCGGACTCAGTCCGAGAGTGGGAGCATTCTCACTCTCTGCCTACCGCGTAGAGCTTGCGTTCTGCAATTTACACCAACGCAGCTTATTACAGTCAGGTTCCTTCTCCGGACAGCCGTGCTTCGCACCGCACCAAGTTTTGTAAACTCCTGGTAGATCAACAGGAGTAACAACCTAAATTAAAAGAAGCCTCTTTAATTCGACCACCGTCATGAGTGGTGTCTTCACTGCAGTGTAAGACTTTTGACTATTACAAATCAAATCAGTATGTAAGAACGGTGGTGTTTATCATTTCTCGCCAGATTTGCCATGCCACTACAAAAACGGTGGTGGAGAACCATGGACGTATCCAGCATCATTGAAATTATATTTTTACCATAGTTCAGACAAGGCCATTGCTTTCCGCACCGCAAGAGCTAAACAGCGTGAATCGTCTTGTGCCGAGAAAATAAGTCTACATAATATGTACGTACCGTCTCTACACAATGGAGACATCCGTCAATCTTTAAAGCACAAACAGCATAACAGTATTATGGTGAGCTATTCATTATATGCTATGTATCGGAATCTGTTGGCCACCAGTAATGGCTTTATTCCTCACTGCTCTTGAGTAAAAAAACATACCGGCCAGCATCCTACAGCAATTCTCCAGGCGGCAGCTACACCATGCATCAACTCAGACCATAAGAAGACAGTGTAAAGACTACATGTGATGTTCAGATTGCACTGATGACTAATAGGTGCACCACATAGAGACATAGCTTAGTTATGTATACCATTATTAATAATAACAAATAAAGTACCGCCCTAAGTGGTACCGTAAGGTTGGATGCGACCTCCGCTTTAAGGCAATGTTGTACATAATATTATGTATTGTAAACGGTGCCAGCAATTAAACGGCACCGTAGGCTAAGTTGGCCTTATACTTTAATGAATGTATAATTGTAATTAGGCATTCTGCCCATATTAATAGTTTAACAGTAAAAACTAGACAAATATTTGGACCGCAGTACACCTAGGTTACACTATGCATCAACCGCAAATGCATCACCATGTTTTCTCCCAACGGCACCAATTTTACAGTAAGGTCGCTGCTCATGCTCTCGCCAGGGAACATGACATGCTACCGTTAAACCTAGGACTATGATAGCTCAATAAGTTTTTTAAGTTAGCTAGGAACGGTTATGCTTCAAATGGAGAATTGTTATTAAAAACTCCTCTTCACGGTCAATAAGACCGTTGTATAAACGGTATTACTGATTTTCATAGTTGGCCGTCCATATTAAGGCCTCCTAAATTAAAGCGGAGAGTAACTGCCTTCGACTATACTTCTCTGGCCATCTGGCCGAAATAATTGTTTGAATTCCCACTGTCAGAATGGTTAGGACCGTCGTAAGAAACTACGGTAGGTTTCTGGCTGGCCAGAATCAATCTGCCGTTCACATACATACCCAATGTATCTTCAGATACCTATTAAGCAAGCCCCTTTTATGCCAAAGTAGGAAACACTGCGAAAATATAAATAAGGCAATATTAATGCCATCCCATCAGTGTTCTAAGGGCAACTTTCTCCAAACCTAAAGCAGCTAAATGGTAACACAAGGGTACGAATCTCATACAGTCCGTACTCGAAACCTTACGTGACGGATAGAGACACGAATCGCCATCTAATTCATCACAGTGACTGGGTGAAGCCTTAGAGCTAACCACGCCTATGGGATAGCCACCATAGATGGAAATACGTTCCCCACGGCAAGTTAACTAAAATCCGCTTTCTAAACACGCTTCTGTCAATGTGATTTGTCCATGTGTTATTATTTGTGGTTGTGATGCGGCATGTAGAGGGATCGCTCTGCGGCTCTGAAACTACCACCAGACAACATGTTGCATGCTGCCGGTCTGAGGAGAGATGCTCCGTGGGGTATCAGCAATGGTACCGGCCATCCTCCCCAGGAAGACGTATTCATTAAAGGCGGTACTACGCCATTTGCGACTTAAAAAGATGTGTTTTTGAAATTATAACTAAAAGTTAGTCTAGGCCATTTTTAGGTACACAAAAATGAATGGTACCAACTACAACAGTATCTTTAACTTAGGACCCGGTGCTAAAACCACAGAGAATCAGCCACCGCATCGTTACGTACACACCGTAGGCACGCAACAGTAGAAAAACTATATTAGGATAAATACACATAACACATTTTTCTTTCTCTCTTTGTAGGATAGGAGGGCGGCCCTTTTTACTGCTCTCTTCCTCTGCTTCGGCGTTGAAGGCATTTTTCTTTTGACGAAGGCCCGCGCGAGGCAGTTTCCTCTCGCAAAATTTTATATTCCCTGCTTTGTGCAGGGAAGACCAACTTAATTTTCCTCCTCATTTTTCATTACCATGGGATGTTTCTCTGACATTTGCATGCAAACGGTGAGATTACATCCACCCGCTTTTCGCATTTTCATAGTAAGCTTCCCGCCAGTTACCTTTCTGCAATGCGCCACGGTGTTGGTACCATCATAAATTTCCTCTCAATCAAATGGCGGGAACATAGTTACTCTTGGTACTAATGTGGTATTGGTTCCTTGTTTTTCCCCCTCCTCGTTATGGTCGGTCGTTTCTCTCCTCTCGGCTGTTCTCCATACAGAGCACGGTACTGCACTGTCGTGTATCTCCTCCCAAGCAAACGTTAAAGATTCAATTATTATTGGTACCGTTTGATATGGGTTCTCCGTTCTTGCCCTGCATGTTAAATGTAGGACACTTCTCTCTCTCTCTCTCCCATCATCCCTCTTTCTCCACTATGACGTTGTAGGCATTTTCCTGTGACGGAGGCCCGCGCGAGGCACTTTCCTCTCGCAAACCAATAATTTTTAGCCTGAGGCAGATATGGTTTATATTAAGCCAACTGCTGTGCCCTGACCGGAGCTTTCCCCCAACAGGGGTCCCTTTCACGATACCGTCTATATATGACTAGATCGGTTAGGTATCTCCGGCGAGACATAAACCTGAATTCACCACTTTTATTCTTACATACACCGTTCATAAGTGACAAGCATACAAAAATTGTTTGTCACCGTAGTTAAGTAAGTAAATTGTGCTAGCACCGTTCTTTCCACCTTGGAAATGACGGCTAGACACACTGGGAACATGAACAGCCAGGATGACACAGTAGTGTTTAATTTTCACAGCAATGGCTGCACGATCCCACTGGAACATGATCGTTCCACCAGTCCTGGAGGTCAGTTTTTGTGAACACCAGAGATGCACAGCGACCGCTTCCCAACCCCAAGGCTGGCTGACCAGCAGCAGCAACAACAGCGGCAAGCGGCGGAGCCACGCACGCCCCCAGTGGCTACAATATTTCTTGCCATTGGTAGGGACATGTAGGTAATGACAAGGTGTACATCTGGTGCTTTAGGTATAGATGGGGGTTTACTGTTAGTATGCTACTTAAATAGTAACATGATTGGAATCCATCACTTCCTAAGATTAACATAATATATTTTAATTAAGCATACAATTTTTTGAGCGGTCATATTATAATTCATAATTGTGGCAGTTCCCATTACTTTTCTACGTGAGTCAAATTCTTTAAATTAACACCGAAATGAAAAAAACCATGCAGTTTTATGTAATGATTGCATGACCATGTGCGAATGACACATGCATGCACGCACATTATATATATATATATATATATATATATATATATATATATATATATATATATATATATATATATATATATATATATATATATATTCTTCTAAAGAAATTCGTATTTATATACAAGAAACTATGGGTACTATCACTTACTTTAGTGAGTTATAAGCAAGTTGCTTGAGTAATCGCAGATCTGCCTTCTGACCGGCTAAACCCATAAATGTTTCATAGAAGTCATATGACAGTCCAGATATGTTAAAGATGAGCGGATCATCAGACGAGATAACAACTGGAAAGTCATTAGCCAGGAAATATGCGGCTGGGTGATTACGCAGGTCTTTCACAAAACCAAGAACCTATAAGACAATATGTTTCATTTTGATTTCAAACAAACAAACAAAAAAAAAAGAATGAGCAAACGAACGAATCAACGAACCAATGAATTAACAGAAAAATACAAATGGACAGACAAACAGTATCACAAACACTTGTAAAAATGATCTAAGTGGGCAAACAGACTAAGAAGACTTGATGGCGGATTAAGTGATTGACTTGTCAATGGATCGCATGGTTAATTTATTGATTGATTTATTTTACTACTGCTGGAGTTGTTGTTTCTGCTGCTGCTACTGCCACTACTACTACTACTACTACTACTACTACTACTACTACTACTACTACTACTACTACTACTACCACTACTACTACTACTACTACTACTACTACTACTACTACTACTACTACACTGCCAGTGCCGCGATGGAGACCAGGTGAGGGCACAGCATACACACCAGATGGGATCCATCCAAAAGATAGTCTCATATGAATTCTCCAGTGTATCAGTATATCCGACATGTGAAAGCTGGTCAACTAAATCAAGATTTTTGTTTTGCCGCGGTGGTCCAGTGTAAAGATGTCTAGTTGCTGATGCTATGCGGAGTTGCAGGATGGTGGTTCGATCCCCGACCGGGGAAATGATGATCAACAAAGTAAACTAACGGGTGCACGCCGTAGGTGGGGTTAGCACAGAAATTGAAGTCATCACATTGCCAGTGCATTAAAAACTAAGCAAAACTACTACTGCCAGTGCCGCGATGGAGACCAGGTGAGGGCACGGCATACACACCAGATGGGGTGCATCCAAAAGATAGTCTCATATGAATTCGCCAGTGTGAGGAAGGCGGTTCGATCCCGACCAGGGAAATGATGATCGACAAAGTAAACTAACGGGTGCACTCCGTAGGCGGGGTTAGCACAGAAATTGAAGTCAACGCGTTGGCAGTACGTTAAAAACTAAGCAAAACTACTACTACTCCTACTATACCTGGTTAGATATGGGATTGACTTCTATAGCGATCACACGTTCTTTGACGATTTCCATCACACGTGGGTGTTTCACGAGACCGTAGGCGTGTCCAAGCCGTGTCGTGTTCAGAAGCATTGCATCAATCAGATTCTCATCTATCCGTGTTCCTGCCCAATCTAAAGCAATAACAAGGCAGGGTTAACTTTGTCTAGCAAACAGGTACCAATGCACTCCACCAATTACAGAATATACCATTTCATCTCCTAATATAAGGACAAGCAATTTGGATCCTTGCTTCATATTATGTGCGTCTCGTCTCGATATGCTGTCTACTTCTACTCTATACATTAATCCTAAATTAACGCCCTCGACAACAAATCGCATGTACTAAATTGTAAAGGAAACATATGGTTAAGTTGCTAAACATCTTGAAGCAAAATTGGACAGAATTTGTTGTTGGCTTAGGACGCAGCACTGTCCAATCGGATCTGTTTCATTATTTTGAAAAAGGTTAAAATATATATAATCACAACTATGAGTGAAACAGCATTCACCCCCATCTCGCTGCAAACTAAAATATGAGCGGGACTTCTGTTTAACATGGATTTAGCCCATGGGCTATTATGTCTACATTTTCTCAAAGTCCATGATCTTACTTTTATGCTCGTATAGTTGTTTTGAAAATGTTGTCATGCCGAAACATAAGATAACCAAAAGAACAGAGGGATTAATGCAAGCGGGGGCACCTCGACGAAGCCCTCAACGATCCCTCGACTCTAATCCGCATCGAGAGGTACCACACATATGAGATGCGCAATGGGCACCTGGGGAAGACAGCTGGCTTTTAGATGTCCTTCATTGACCAGTGGCAGTCCTCCTCTGTGCATTAGATGGGCACACCAACTCCAGGTTAGTGCAATTGGCATGCCCAAAGTGATAGCTTTACACGCAAGCACGTGCACACAGTGAAAAACCTGTATTAAGAGGCCACCCAATGCAGAATACAGTGGTCTCTTAAAACAAGTACTGGATTCGGTAGTGGCCAAGAAGCACTTCTTGTTCTCGATCAACAATTATCAACTGGAATCTATCAAAACCCAGAGCAGGTTGAGGCGCGGCAACTCGGAAAAGACCATCATGATCGCTTGTTCAGCCAGGATGGTTTTGCGACTTCAAGATGCAGGGTTTGCCTACCCGGTGTCATGGAGGCAACCAGCTGGATAAAGAATAGGGTGAGGGGAGGTCTAAACGTGCTGAATGCCAAATCATCGAACATGCTCTCCAAATATATAAGAAAACCGAGTTATGTGAGGAAGCCGGCTGCTGACCGAGCATTGTTACTGCATCATGCATATCGAGATGTAGCAGCCTACAAGTCTAAGTCAATGCATGAAATCGGCTAGTATGAATAATTACTGTCACCGTAAAGCAGTGTATTAAAACATACAGTTCCTATTTAGAACACCCTTCATCGACAGCAGAAACGCATGGTGTGATCTGTTGAATTTTAGTCCACACAACAGTATGCCAATTTTGCTCACGAGGAAATGTTCCATGATGTACAGTGTAAAAGGATGCATATTATATTTGGCTCTTACCAGTTTCTGCCGCATGAAAGAAAAATGGTAGGTGCCCGGAATTTCGAAGTTTCAAGAGCACTGGTAAGTACTCTAATAATGTGAATCCACTGTCTTCATGACCCATAAGGTCAAATCCCGCGAGTACATCCGGATACTGTTCACGTAAGAAGATGGCTTCACGAACATCTTCTTCGAGATCAGACACGTTTTGAAATCTGCAAGGGAAAATAAATTTTATAAAACAACATATTATAAATATTTCCGAAAATGTTGGTCCCGATCCCAGGATGATTCATAATAACGAAATATTAGTTACCTTACCTGAATGTAGAAATTGTTTGAGTGTAGCTTTATATAACATATTAGAAAATTTATTGAACGAAAATATACCCATTTAGGAAATCTAGCAAATCATGTAGTATATACACATGGGATTTTGTGCCACATATCCAAATGTGTCAATAGCTAACAAAAGTGGTTAGTGATTTACATATACTTGCTATTGAAAACTTACAATTTGAACTACTGACTACATACAGTTGGGCTGAGATTAGATCCAATGATGACATTAAGTTAGAGATAAACATCAGAGATTTCAGGTCTGTAGACATTGACATGGATCCAGACATTTTGAGTAATAGCCATATTTTTGTTTCACTCTTATCAGTATGTCCCAAAATAGCAGCCCAAAAAATAACAAAAAAAACTCCCACTTAGGGAAATATATATTTAGGATAAATTAAAAATGGCCGCCAAAACGATGGTTAAGAACCCTACAACATGCTATTTGAATTAAGAAAACAGTGTGCTGACAATGTCTATGAAGCTTAACCTAAACAGGGCAACCATCTCTCCAGATGTATCCCAAAAGTACGGAGGTTTTAGCATGCCTCCGGATTTCCAGACATCCTGTCAGATACCTGGATTTTTTCAAGTGGACATGATTAGGCTGAGTAGCCATATGATCTATCCACATAGAATTATCTGATGCATTGTGATGACGACAAACATATTTAGCGTTTATAAATAAATCTCTTGAATTATATTTATATGCCTTTGCCATTTGTAATAGACAAGTTAAAGTCTAAATTGATGATTTGTATGCGCTTCTGCATCTCCACATTTGCAAACAAATCATGAGCTCGGGTACTATAACCGAAAAGCCCAAACCGCACGCTCTCGCACTCGTCCAGACTTATTCTCTGAACAAAAACTCATGACAAGCTGGTAGCCCTACATAAAATGGAATTAAGACACTTGATAGGCTATAAATATAAATACAACCTGATCAGCCTGTTATGAACAATTTCCTCACAAATTATGCATTTTGGCTCAGAAATAGCCGTTTATTCAACATGCCTAGATATAAACCATGATGCTACGGTGACTAATGCATATCCATGTGTGCATGCGTGCGTGCATGTGTACGTGTGTGCGTGGCTACTTAGGTCCAATTTGTCCTAAGATTTTTTGCTCGTTTTGATCCATAGCAGGGATACGAAAGAAAAAGAATTCATATAAAGATGTTACAATAAGGATAAAATCACTCTTTTAATATGAAAGATGGCAATCAATTGCATTGTGATGTTTCGAGAGAATCCGCATATTTACCAAAATTTGGAGTTATCCCACCATTACTGAAATTAAGTTTTAAATGAGAAATCAATATGTAACTCTAGAGTACATCAGCTTAAAGAGTATCATAATCATCATTGTCTATGCTGGTTTTTGATTACAGGCATATACGTTATTTCTGCAGGGATACAAAGCGACAACACTATAAACAAAATATTCTATTACGTGTGATCATATTTTCGTGTTAAAAGAGTCATACCAGTCTTATCACATGCCACATTATTATTTGTAGGCCAAATTGGGCCTAAATGGGACTAAAACGACAACAAATTGAAGGCCAATACGCATGCCCTAAAGTTAATCCAATGTGGAATTGATTCTTTATGTGTTATTTGCTTGTAGCAAAAAATGCCTACAAAAAGTATATTTAAGCATCTTGGCTGGCCGTCTAATTCTCATACACATTATGTGACATACTGGCAATTAGAATGAATATGTGATTGAATACGTTTTGTCTTACTTTCCAAAATCTACACCTCTCTGCAATTTGGATAGTATAAAGCATTGTTAAATAGCTCAAATATTGTTTTTACCAAAACTATTTAAAGAAAAATGTAGAAGTATTCTTCTCACTTTTTACGACATTTTATCCCTCTGAATGGAGGAGATGGCTTCTCAAAGCAACTACATTTCAAAATGTTCCTGTGGGTTGGGGATGGGGCAGGGGGATAACCCGCAGATCTCCTTTAATGGGAAAAGTTACCCATTTCCAGACACGCCACCAAAATTAAGATAATAAATTCCGGTTTGCCCACTGAATGAATTCCTAGAATTGCACCTGAAGCAAGTATTAGAGGATAATATTGTACACCTAATTATTCTGTGTGGGTCGAATCCCCAAAGAATACTGAAATTTGTTCAACATTGTCATCAAATTTAGGCAACACTGGAAGCAAATTAAGGACGAGGTCTCGTCCTCAGAATGCATGAAATGACTTCTCATAGCTTCTAATTCTCTTCCTGTGGTAGACCCCTTAGAAAACCCCCAGAAACAATGTGCATTTTTGGGGGAATCTGCCAGCTCATCAATTCTTCTTCCCGTAGTGCCGGATACATAGAGATTGCACAGACCAGACCTGTTACTAATAACCATATAAGGTAATCGATGCGATGTGTTGAATAACCCCTGCCCATATGTGACACAATCAGAGATCTCGTTCACTCAGATCTGGCCTCTAGGTACTCGTATAAATCTACTACAACCGACTGCAACTCAAGCCATATTAGTTTCAAAATATGGTATCTCTTACTTGCTTTGAACAAAGGATACTGGAATTTCGTGTATGATGGATGACTGGATTAATATTCTCTTGACCTAACAACAAACTGACCTTGATTCAGCGTAGATAAGACATGGTTTGGTGACGTCAGAATAATCTTGAATAAATTGATGTGTGACATTTCTGAACGTCTGCAGCACCCAAGCTTTATCATGTTCTGATCCGTCCAGCTCATATACCTACAACAAACAGCAATATTTTCATTGTAGTCTTCCATTGTTCTAGTTTTGAATATATATGTGCATATTTATATCTATGTATTTGTAAATCCGCTCATTCTCCATAATATCCACAATGGATTCATCTATATGATATTCCATTCATGACGCCCTGACAGCAGTACACGCATGCACGCACACACGCACGCACACATGTACGTACACATGACAATACAAATAGAACCCAGCAAGTGTCTAGCCAATAATGTATCCATCTATCTGGCCATCAAACAGTACCTGCTTCCAGTGTCGGATTAAGACTTGTCAGGGCGGGGGGGGGGGGCAAAGAATATTTGTGGAGTTGGGTGGAAGCGAAAGGCAAAGCAAAAGGATGCTGCAATGGTACTGCAGACATTTTGAAAATTTAAAAGTGCTGAGATGCGATTTCCAGCCATCTGAATGGCAATTTTGAGTTTTATTTTACCTGTAATTTAGAACAATCTTGGAGATAATCAAGCAGTCAAATGAAAAAGGAGTATCTATGGTAAGACAGATAATAAGATTGTGATCGTGCATTAACCTATCATTCTATTCACCTATTCATATTCATAACTTAATAATGCTATATACCACTACAGACGTCCATTAAGGAATCATAATCCGATCAGTTTGCATCAGTTAAGGTGTTACCTTAGAGAATAAGTGTGATTCTGCAATGCACATTACATACATGTATGGGTATTTTGCATTACTTAAACTAATGCTTTACTTACAAATATGAATAGGTCAATAGATAGGTAGGTGTGGTGACCTAGAGATGGACAAATACTGGGATTCCTGACGAAATCCTAAATTTGAAGGCGTTTCAAATGTTTAAATCTAGATGCTCGCAGATGGCATCTCCTGCATGTCCGGTGGTAAATATGGCCCATCAGTTGGTTGTTAGATTATTCTTTTTTAGCCATTTAATTTCATCTTTTTTGTTCACTCAATTTTCTGAGCCTTTTACTTGTGAAAACAGGGCTGAATAAAAAACTGAATGAACAAAAAAAATTAACTTATACTGAAGGGCCATATTTACCTCTGGAAGTGCAGGTGGTGCCATCTGAGAGCATCTAGAAGACAAGAAATTATATTAAACTCTCATACGATCATGAACCATCTGACTCCTAAAACATCAGAAAAGTCTCAGAACAAAAAACCCACTCTTTAATAAGAATAATACTGAAACACTATACAATGGACAAATAAGACAATATGACCACCCCTCACCCCACCACACACACCCGCCCACACACACCCCTCGCCTTACTACAGGGAGGCACATGTGGTTATATGGCCATACTGTCATAAGATTATATCGTACATATTCTATACAAAGAATAAATTAAAATGACTAGCTTTTCATGTGGGCTTGAGGGACGCTAAATGACCACTCGCCACTAGTTTGTCATCACTCATCATCAGAAAACTCAGATAAAAAAGGAATCGATTACTAAAGAATAATATTGAAACAATATATAATAGACAATAAGATGAACATTGTGAGACTGTAATGGAATTTCTATTCCATTACAGTGTTCATCTTATTGAAGGGGTGGCCCTTGGGGTAGGTCTGGGAGGGGCACTGGTAGGGGGTGCCACTCCCAAAAAGAGGGTGGTGAGTTTCGGGAGTGCTCCCCCAAAGGTATTTTGTGAATTTAAAAGTGCTGAGATGCGATTTCCAGCCTTCTGAGTGGAAATATTGAGTTTTATTTTATCTGTAATTTAGAACATTCTTGGAGATAATCAAGCAGCCAAACGAAAAAGGAGTATCTATGGTAAGACAGATAATAAGATTGTGATCGTGCATTAACCTATCATTCTATTCACCTATTCATATTCATAACTTAATAATGCTATATACCACTACAGACATGATGTGTCCATTAAGCAATCATAATCAGATCAGTTTGCATCAGTTAAGGTGTTACCTTAGAGAATAAGTGTGATTCTGCAATGCACACTTCATATATGTATGGGTATTTTGCATTACTTAAAGTAATGCTTTACTTATAAAAATGAATAGGTCAATAGATAGGTAGGTGTGGTGATTCCATGACCTAGAGATGGACAAATACTGGGATTCCTGTGGAAATCTGGGCCACCCCTCTCCCAAAAAGAAGGTGGGTGGGTTTCTGGGGATGCTCCCCCAGAGAAATAATAATGAATAATGTGTTTTACGCCTTTGAACATGAAAGACCACATTTCAGGAAGAACCCTTTATAATTAAATAATCTCTGGAATAGTTTGACACAAATATGACTGAGAGCTGTTGCTGTCTAAGGCAAAAAGGCATAAAGGATGCAACAGCTTCCAGTCAAATTAGTTCTTAACAGCTTACAGACCTGTTTGATTGTCATGAAATTGAGATTTCATGGCTTCAGGGTTCAAAGGACCATAATTGTCCACGACATCTTCATGACTTATGAGAAAACGTTTTAGCTAAGTGGGTGGGTGGGTGGGGTGAAAGGTGGCCTGGGCCACTCGGGTCACTCAATTGGATCCGCCACTGAGTCTCATTTCTATCCGCGTTTGTTAAAAGAGAAACTGCATAAAACACATTATTCACTAAAAAAATATTTTTGATAGAAAAAATTGGGGTTTGCTCAACATCTGGGCCGGGGGTGGGGGGGGGGGGGGGGGTGGGGTGGGGCAAATGCCTCCACTGCCCCTATTATAATCCACTATTGCCTGCCTCCAGAACTAGGAAATTGAGCATTTTCAGAGCAAAGACTGATGCTTTACCTTTCGCGTCGCCTAGACACAATAATGTGCTTTTCTATACGCCTATGATGTGGAAGCACTCGCCTAATATTGGTACACTATGGTGACGTCGGAGCGAGATTTAAATTACATTTATTCGAGTGAATGATGGGTCACGTGCGTGTGTACATGCGTGCTGTGTGCGAGAGCATACGTGTGTGTGTGCGGGCGAATGAGAGCGTGCATGCGTACATGCGTGCATGCGTGAATATCTGTTTGTTCAATAGATACCGGAGCAAGAAGAGCGCGGATTTCTATGTACTGTACGTTATCTTCTCGAAATTCCCGCATCGCTTCATAGATGTAGTCCCTGTAAACTGGAGCATAGAAGATAAGGCCATCCAATGTGTCAAAGCATGGCTCAAAGTATAACCAAGCTGTTCCACCATCTGGAAATGTAGCACCCTCTCTGGCAGTCATCATAGTTATATTGTTGGAAATCCTTAAACATAAAATCAGATATATTCAAATCTTGGGCAATAACCTGCTTTTATGTGGACTTGATCTCTAAAACCTAACCCTGTCTAGTGGCTCATGTACAGACATTTTATACAGTATCTGAGCAGTATGAGGAAATTACGTGTTTAGTGATAACCTTTATAGTCCATTAGACAATGAAAATGTAATAATTCACAGTAAATGTGTGAAACATTGTCAGAGCGTTTTTCTTCTTTAGCAAGGTCATGAGTAATGACTTGATATGCATCTCATGTGTTTACCTGTACATACCGAATGCCACCCATCGTTCTGTCAACAGTGTGGAGTATTATCCTGACTATTCCGCGCGCAATGAACATCATTGCCACATGCTGTGTACACTTCTTTGTCAGTACTTAGTTTTATGGCGTGATTGGCAAGGAAATGGAATAACTCTTTTTGCTTTCATCTACTCGTAAGCCTATTCTTGGAAGTGAGCTGACTGCTAATATACGTCTTTGAATACCTTTACCGCGCTTGTCTCTAGTCGTAGATTTTACACTATCCGTAAAATACATGTCACAGACAATATCAATTCTAACTGTATTTCGTAGTTGTGATTTGATATAAGGCTGATGCGTAATTGTAGCATACTCTCGGAAGTTCTGAACACATGTACAGGTTCAGCAGTTTGACAATTGTCGCTTCGTCTAGAATGATGACGTTGGCCATTGGGACATCTCCGTGTAAAGGACAAAGTTTCCCTAAATACGTTAACCAGATCTCACAAAATTTCCAAACTCATACAGGGACAATATGTATGATTCTCATATTTGGAAAATGTTTCTATATTCCCATTTCACACGGTTACCAGGCGAACAAAACGTTGAGAATAGCTTGCAATCCCTTTTATGTGATGTTGCAAACAGTGTTAACTAAGAGATGAAACTTTGGTATGCAGTTGGGTACACACTGAAATTTGGTTTCACTTGATTGGGTCAGACATGTATTATTTTAATCGCAACTGACACCTCTGTCTCCAGTACCATGTTAATACTTGGAGAGTGTATAGCTGATAGAGCGCAACATGATTCCACATAGGACGCTCGAAGGTTTGGGGTCGTGAAAATGATCAAATGGTACTACTTCAAGACAGTAAATATGTGTATTAGAAGCCTGCACTTTCATGGGATTGAGTCATGTGACTAGACTTTCCAACGGACAGTTTCGGTATTCAGGAAGGGGATTCTGGGTGAGAAAATTATGAAAAACTATTCTCTCAAAGAAACAACATTGAACAAATAATAAAATCGCCCTTCCGTTTTTGTCACACTGTTCTAAGTATTATTCTGATTATCAGGATTTTCAATCAGTCACAACCATTCTTGTGTTATAATCTAAGCCAAATCGGACCAATAGTTTCCAAAAATATTCACATACATGTCCAGAATTTAATCCGATCTGGATCTCCGCTTTTATATGGACCACGACCAGTCTGGAAGTCCTCTTTCATTGTAAGGCCCTTCCTTTGTTCTGTTAAAACTTGAGCCAAATTCAATTACTGGTGTTTTAAACGTAGACGGGCACACGAACAGACAGACAGGCCCGAACACAATACCGTCTTCCCCTTACAGGGCGATGGTAATGCCTATATAATCCATGCTCATATTCCCCATGCAATGTCACGCGGTCGTAATTGCTGCAGTCGTAATATTCGGGAACAGACTTAAAAACTTAAAATAAAGACATGCTCAATTAAGAAGACAAACTTAAGAAGGCAACCAATAACTATTTCGGCCACCATCTTTTGAGCCATTGTCCACCAGGCAGTATGGACATTCGTTCATCCTTCAATACTTGTGACCATTCTGAACCGATCGAGTAGAACTACATATCCCCTGCATTGTTGTGCTTAGGCTTCATTGTTATTTATTTAGTTGTAAGGTATTAGGTCACCATAAAATCTAGTTACTCTCCAGCAACTATGTAGCAAATAGCAACTCTTATCTAGATGCCCGTCTTACGAGTGGAGCTGTACATAATCGCTAGAGAGTTAGAGTTACCGACCTTGCAGTGCACACAGTAGACAGCGACACCTGTTTACCGTTTCCTGTGACTACACCACCGCTAATTCCCGGAGATTATACCCTCAGAGAGAATCATACTCAGTATACACTCAGAGAGTATCATACTCAGTCACACACTATTAACGGGACACTAGCATAAAAATTTGTATCTTCCACTGTAAGCACCGTCCAGTGCCATCTTTGGGAGTGGCAAGTCTTTCTAACTTCTTACATGTGCTTCTCCAACGTCTTGTCTGTATCCATTTCAGTATTCGTTTTCGGATCAAACTTTTTTGTCCATGTTCAGCTTGTAGGATGCTGCGTCTGTAGCGCCACCACTGTCGTGAGTTGGAGCTTATCCGCCTCTAAGCGAGGGGAAGGCTTTGATGACTACTAACTGTTAACCTAATAAGTTAGGATAGTGATAGCCCCTGGGGAATAAAGCAGATAGGCTGGCTAATCCATAAAATTAGTGTAGGCACACACAAGTATACAGGATACATTACCCTTAGGATATTTTGTACACATGCAGCACAGAAGGACCACAGGTAGGCAATCAATTGTGGCAGCTACTAAAATTATCCTCACCTCCCTTCTTCTCTTTTCCTTGTGAAATGGCTTCGCTTTGTTTCTTTTCTCCACTAAATGAGAATATGATTTCAATCATCACCCCTTACCTTCTCTCTATTCTTGACTCCTGGAAGCGACATCGATATCCTTTTTCCCCTTGAACATGTCTCTTACGACACTATCCAATTTAATCTGGTCGGCATGAATGCACACACAAACCCACTAGTACTAAGAAGTACAGCAAGCCACTCAGATCGTTCACTTCGGAGAGGGGGTGGGGGACGTCAGCTTCTCCGAGGGAAGGAACAAATGAGAGGACTTTTCCCATGCACCTAATTAGATCACCATTAGACAAAACCATACTCACCATTGGTCAAACTGAGTAATATCTGGTGATGCTGCTCTCTCGTTCTTCACAGAGGTCCATGGACAGTCTGTAATAAAAAACATTTTGTAGCCAGGAGTAGAAATGACCAAACTAACATTTTATTGGAAATATATACGTGAAGATTGTCTTAGTTCTGTGTTCATGTATCAGAGCTGAGTGTCATGAAATGGTCCAATGCATTTCAATATGTCCAGATTCATGCATCACTATGGCACTTGTGCATTAAAACTGGGTATGATAAGACAGCGAACTCGCTTGCCTAGCAAACTGCATTTCCGTACTCAACTATGCACTGCACTAGCTATCCCGTGGCCATTTATAGCCACTCTTTACCCACCTTGTAGTTGTATTTGAATCTCTTCTAACACTTTAAACAATGATCTCCAAGAATTACAAGTTATGCTGTTGAATATCTTAAAACAGGGAACCGTGTGTACAATTCAGTGGGGGTTATCTCAGAATATAAAAAAGGTAATCTATGGGGTACCCCAAGTTTCAGTTCTCAGGCCCCTGTTGTTTCTCTTGTATATGAATGACATACCCAAAATCTAAAACCATCTCTTATTACTTCTCTTTGCAGGTGATACACATTCCCTCTGTAGCCATAACGATACACAAATTCTTTACAAAATGTTGATAATGAAATGGCAAAATTAATTGGTTTGTTTAAAGTAAACAAATTGTCCATACATGTGAGTAAAACCAGTTACATATTATTCACAAAATCTAGAAAATTAAAGGAAATAGCTCTCTTGAAACTTTATGTGTACAACCACATAATACACCATGTCCAATATGCCATGTTTTAGGAGTTTATTCAGATAAGGATTCAACATGGGAGAAGCATATTGAAGTAGTAGCATCCAAGGTAGCGGAAAGCATTGGTAGCATACGTAGACTAAAGCCCTATCTAACAACTACGATTATTGTAAAATCTGTACTGCACAACGATACTTCCTGATATCACTTGATGTAGTACCAGCTGGACTAACACATCTGAAGATAAGCTAAGAAATTTTAATCACTACAAAAACAATCTATTAAATTATGTATTAAATTATTCGCACAAATAACAGGTGGCCAGAATATCCGTAAGACAGAACAAAATTCTAAAACTGGAGCACGCGACTTTCTACACACGCGAGCTTTGTAGATGTTGTCACAGATACTACATAATCTTAAGATACTTCCACAATGACGACTTACCCTCTTCATTAACCAGTATGTTTGCTATCAATGCACACATATACTCTCACAACACAAGAACACGAAATAACACAATGTGCAACCAAACAAAAGCAGCGCAAAACAACCCTCATATACAATTATGGAATAACACAGACACAAGCTCACACACAAACATTATAACTCTAGTCATTTAAACAGAAGATCTAAAAGAGGATTATCAAAAACTGATAGGCCCTGGAAACACTCACCACAATGTTATTCTCATGCTTGAACCCAGTCACCAGAACAAATAATAATAATAATAATAATAATAATAATAATAATAATAATAATAATAATAATAATAATGCCATTACCACCATCGTAATCACATGACACTAACAAGAATACTGCCATTACTACGATCACAACCACGATCAGCACTACATAAATAAAAAACTGTAACTTAGATGAATTTGTGTAAAGGTAAATTTTAATTTAACAAGATAAGCACACCTCTCTCTGTATCTGTAAATAGGTTGTCTATTCGTTCAATGTCTTTTGTCTATGCCTTATTGGACTAACTAAACTTTAAGCTTGTCTTCTTACGTATTATATTATATAGTATATGTATAATTTATTTTTTGGGTTCTATGTAGGGCCCACCGTCTATATAGGCTATGCCTTTGGTGGACCACCTGTTGCATTATTACATATTGTACATTGTATATCAAAATAAATGAATTTGAACTTGAACTTGAAATCTAATTTGATTGCGAGCTGTTCTTGTCTATGGCAGCAACATCTGCCAGTCTAATTAGTTTCAAAATATGCTGCAGTACTTTGAAAACATCCTGCAGCTGCAATCAGCCCGTCTTCTTTGGCTACTGTTTCTTGTCACCAACGAGGGTCCTTAGCTCCCTCAGACACGTGCTTCTTGGTAATAAATGTACTCACTCTGGCGTCTTTAGATCGGTACGTATGACACAGATGGGTGCAGTGCATGGCGTCCTCTACAAGCTTCGTAGATGTTGGCACCAAGTACAGCAACTTCCAAGGCTTTCCGTACAGTGTTGTCTTGTGGCATTCGCAGAACATGGTCAAACATACACCATTTTTGTTGGGCCACCTCCACGGACAGCGGGACTAAATTGCATATTGTTGGAGATTATCATGTCCAGCTAGTGATGTTGGATTATAGTACAAAGTTGTTTGTGGTGACAGGCATCCAACCTATCTAGAACTGCCTTTTGAGCAGTCCTGCAGTTAGAGTCGTTAAACACCAGTGATGCACAGGTCGCATCATATATCAGTGTAGTATTTTTGGCAAGTGAATCCATCATCCATGGAACAACAACAGTTTCCAAAAGGAAAGGGAGAATGTTATCGAGAGCGCTCTTTTCATCATCTATGAAATTTACGTCGTCTGTGTACTCCATATCCAGTGGAGAGTGGGGGGGGGCACTGTAGATACTGGTTGGGTTGGTCTTGTGTGGAGTGGTCTCGCACATATGATAGGGATGTGGCAAGGTGGCATGAGTACTTCAAAGTCTTTGTAGAGGCGGCAAAAATAGTTTGTCACAGTTTTCCCGTGAACACGAGGTCTAGGTTTTGCTATTGTGGACGCTGCTGGCGTCAAACCAACCTTGCTAGGTATATTTTCAAGGCACAACATCACGCGGTGGCTTCGTCCTCAGTGGTCAGAGATCACAATGCCATTGATCGTGGAACTTCTTAGACAGAAGTCACTGAAGAAGTCGCGAATGCAAGACATTAATCCGTTCTTTAGTTCGAGTGGCAAAGGTTCAGTTCCTCGGGATATTCTTTCACAATATCCTCAAGGCGGAGGCACAGAATGGGCAGTCGGAGGCAAGTACCGAATTCAGAGTTTTTCCTTGCACTGGTGTAGATGGCGAAGCGGTGTCTGCGAGCAGTCATAAAAGTTCATGGAAGGTGAGCACACGCAG
Organism: Chaetoderma sp. LZ-2023a; assembly: GCA_034401795.1. Classification (NCBI taxonomy): domain Eukaryota; kingdom Metazoa; phylum Mollusca; class Caudofoveata; order Chaetodermatida; family Chaetodermatidae; genus Chaetoderma; species Chaetoderma sp. LZ-2023a. Next base: position 57,089,552 of record CM067370.1, on the reverse strand, counting down.
ATTCATATGCGAATGTCACAGGTTCAGTCATTTCTTTCACGTCGAGCGGATGCACGAAGTTCTGTGCACGAGATGATCATGCGGCACAAGGAAGAGGTGAAGCGTCCTCATGGGAGGTGGAATATTTGGGATGTTAATTTGGCTGCTGTTCCATTAGCGGACTCCAAAATCTGCTGAAGATCGAGCGATGGCGGCTGTGTAAATGTTGATCACTGTGAGCGGTCGGTATGTAGAAAGGTTTCGTGGTAAAGTCGCACTGACAGTACCAAAGTGGAACGGGATCCAAAAACGACTGTCAACTGGAATCGCTATCGAGCAGTGAGCGCCAAAGCTGATGAATGTCTGGCAGAATCGACTCCTTTTATACTAGTCGGCTTGTTATGGCTTTGTGTGCAAGTCGGGCAGGAAACCTAATTCACCGGCTAAGGGGAGCTAAATCGTATACTGTTATAAACAATGTTGTCATTTATGGAGAGTGCTCTCCCTCGTGTTCGGGATAAGAAAAATGGGAGACTTGTCTTTCTTGTTTTATGACTGTAGACAGATCTATGAAAGAATAATAATAATAATAATCGTTATTTATTGAGGGTAAATCCTCAAGTACACGGCCTGATCCAACAGAGGTCCTCATTAACATATATACAAATTTATACATCTATGTACACAAAAGAAATTCTGACGGACTATTAGTTTAAATTCCGATATATGACAATAATTATTAGGCTTCCAAGAGCGAAGATCTGGAAGACTAGAGTGATTGTTCCGTTTATTAATATTTTTATTCTTCCGCCAGCTTTGCCAGAATTTCAAAATCCTCTGAAACCATCAAGTCAATCGACCCAAAACTCAGGATCTCTTAGGCCCTAGGATCAAAATTGCTAAAAGGAACATGATTGGCTGCGGGGTTTGATAGCCATCTTGATGACATCATAAAACACAAAATAATCTTCTTCTCTGGAAGTACTGGCGCGATCAAGTTGAAATTCGGAGAATAGGATTAGTCCATGTGGGCGATTGAAGATTGTTCGTAAAAAGTTCATTTTTAAACGAACATGGCGGCACTGGACCAATCAGATTTGCACATCTAGGCGGCCATGTTGAACTTTTTATTTGATGGATTTTGATACCGAAAATTGCTATGCCTATGTTATTTGGTATCCTGAATTCGAATTTGTTACTTTTCAAAATGAGCGATGATTGGTTTGGCAGCCATCTTGGATTATTTATCCACTTTTCTGCTGGGTGGTTCTCTCGAACCACTCGGTCTAGAGCAACCAAACTGGTTCCATGTTACCAGATTTAGCGTCCACAGAGGGGCTGAGAAAATAAAGCACATCCATCAGTAAACAGCCAAGATATTTAGATCTTAAATTTCCTCTTTATTATGTAGCAGCAAACAGTTTGGTAGAGGTTCTAATAAAAATGATTTAATGTGACATTTAATTGTCATTTCATATCTGTTTACCATGGAGTAATAATGGATTTGCTACTGTAAAGGCTCTAAGCGAACAGATTAATGTGATAGGGATTTAATTGTCATTTAATACCAGTTGACCAAAGGGTCAATTAACCCATGAACTTATGAATGATGATACAAACCTATCGCTTATTGTAGGTGCTAAGGATACCCACAGAATATTTTTCAAAAAAAATCTGACTGGAAGTTGTTCCTGCCTATTAACCCTTCTACTGGTGAAATATTAGAGTTGTATTAACCCATATACTGCAGAATGTTAACTTTTACTTCATTGATCTTGGACTAATTTCCAGTGTCCATTAAGCATATTGTAAAGATAAAAAAATTGTTATGCACTTCTAGACCTGTTTACGGCTGAACGGCCAATCACTGATTTACCTATTCACTGCTGAATGGCCAATCATCTACATGATTTTTGTGACCTGTTTTGTGTCTGTATATAGATCTTCTCCTAAGCCACGTAGGCGATTGATCCGAAAGACAAGAAATATTATCTAAAGCAGTTCTAGAAACGGAATTTCAGCAGGAAGTACAAGAAAAGAGGATCTAGTTTGAGTGCAGGTCCTCTTGGAAGCAGTATATCTGTTCATGGAACAGATCTAGATATTATTATTATTATTATTATTATTATTATTATTATTATTATTATTATTATTATGATTATTATTATTATTATTATTATTATTATTATTATTATTATTATTTGAAACTCGCACATACACTCTAAATCATAGACAGTTTCTCTCAACCACGCGGACAAACTTACACTTTACCTCACAAAACAACACATTGGCACGTACGCATGCACACGCTTTTACATACCCTACAATAATTAAAGAATTGATTCCTATTTTGCTTATCCGTTTCCAAGAGTATTTTAGTTCACAAGATAGCCACACGGGTAAGCTTCTGAATATTGTGGTGCTGGCGGTATCCCGCAATTCCGCAGTTCGGGTTTCGCGGCTGCTGGGCTAGCTGATTCCCGCCGTTTCTACGGACGCCCGGCAGTCGTACCTTGGAACTTGAACCGTGCACATCTGCCGCTGGTTCCACTGGCCGATTTGAGACCTCTGTTGGGTGAGTAACCTTTTATACGTAGCTAAGTTACTACAAATGGTGTCAGGAGTACTTTGGGCCCTAAATTAAAAATTGTTACTAGTTATTTCTAAATTCTATTCACGATTTTGCTGCTTAATTCTCGAGAAGGACGTGGGCTACTCGAGTATTACTCGAATGGCGCAAATTGTCCTCCATTTTGAACTTTTCACAACTGCGAAAATTAGATCACATTTTTATCATGTCCTGGTAGGTAAGACTATATTTTAAAGATTTTAAATCAAATTAAGTTGATTTTAACTTCATTTTTAATTTCTGATCTATTTTCGTGGTATTTGCTTTGACATTTTCCAATTATTTGGCACTCGTCAGTCCTACAAGTTTTATATCTATCTTGAAATCTTCGTGGTATATTTATATACCATTGCAGGCTTAGAGGCTATGTCTTGATTCTAACCCCTCCCATAGGTTTACTATGGGATTTCGGATTGCCACAAAATCTGGTTAAAACACTGCAATTTAAAATTATCTATGTTTTCAACGTCTACAACATTTTAATAAGTAAGGCTATAATGGGGTGGTTTTTTTCGCCATACGAAGAAAGCGGTAATATTAAATAAAAGAAATAAATGCGAGTTACCACTTTTCATGAAGGGTGAGAATAGGGATATAGCCCCCATTTCAATCTGTAACTGTAACAATTCCGATCAGTCCAGAAATCCAGCAATTTTTCTGATGTCAGTTGAAGGCTTTCAGTGTTCCCTATGTAGTGAGCGAATCTACACGTGTCTAATTTCATCAATTTCATGTGCTGAACATTCAAGAATTATTGTCAAGGCTATTTATTTATTATATTTATTACAACTACAGTGAACATGTACCACCGTGATATTACTTATTATTCTTGACCTTATTTTAAGATAATACTCCGCTCTCTTCATTTAAAAAATGGTGGAGGTGGTGTCGGTGGTGGTGGATGATGATGATCATTGCATTAACCTTTGCCGATGACCAGGTTCTAGTATGGTACGGTATACCAGGATTGGTAGGGCTGCTCTTTTTATCTTGGCACAATAGATCTTGGACATATATATGTTCTTATCGGGTGGGAAGAAATTGGGATAATCGTGGTTATGCTCATTAGGTGATGTCAAATAGCAATTCCTGACCAGATGATCTAGATGATGTGGTTAATTCACGGATCCATTTCTAGCTATATGCCTTGCCAAATTCGTAGCTAAATTCTGCCGACTTTGTATGCACATTGGAATTGATTTTAACACCTTAAAACATAATTTCCCAGACTAAATTTCAAGGTGACTATACAGGTGAGCTGTTGAATATTTTGAAACTAATTTGACTGCAGGTCATTGCTGCCTAAGTCAGCAACAGCAGATGACCTGGATATTGACTCTGTTTTACCAGCATCACTCCCCTAGGCGCATGAGGTGTCAGGTCCGAGGGGAATGCATTGCACATCTCCTAGGCGCATGAGGTGTCAGGTCCGAGGAGATGGCCATCGACCAATTCACAAGCACTTTCAGCTTCACTCCCCTAGGCGCATGAGGTGTCAGGTCCGAGGGGAATGCATTACACATCTCCTTAGTGCATGAACATCATCATGACTTGTCATGTCAGAGGAGATGACCAACTACAAAATCACACAAATCGGAATCACTATCCAGTTATAATCCATCAGATTTTGCACATTCTACTTATCTTCCTGCAAATATTATCCTCATGTTCAGTATTATGAGATTGATGTAATTAAAACGATAATCTGAAATTAGTGCTTCAAATTTTAAGATTCTGCATGACACTGAAGACATTCAACTTGTCTAGAAACCACTATCCCTATAACAGGGGTCCATCGCAGTATGACTCACAGAACGCGTTATTATAATTACGCGTTTTTCAAATGACGCGTGAATAATTTCGCATAGTAATGCGTGGTTATATTTACGCATTTCTTGATCACACATTACAAATATGCGTTGTCAAATGATGTGTAAATTGTTACACATTAATCATACGCATTGTATTGTTAACTGTATTTATTGTCCGTCATGACGTGTGGTCATAATAATGCTCTCTGTTTATGTGTATATGGATTAAATCCATGTACATGCTTTTATAAGTATATGCATCATATGTTATGATGCAAACTCATTTATGTATAGTGAAATCCTGTATAGGTTAGCTATTTATTGCCAGTTCTACATTTGTCAGCTCAGATATTTTATAGGGTGGCTCAAATATATTATATGTAGTTTTATTAGGTCCGCACAGATATTTTATAGGATAGCCCAGGTATATTAATTCTACATAGGTCAGTTCAGATATTTTATATTAGGCCAACATATTATATACTGCCATACCTAGGTATTTCATTTATTAAACGTGTAGCAATTACATGTTAAAATGATGCAATGATGCATTATTACTCTATAATGCATAACTCAGGCATATTTATAATGTGCGGAAGTCTTGCATATGACAGCATATTTATAATATGCATTTAGCAAAGACTGCATAAATCGTACAGATGCATTTCTTACGCTTACCATTTCATAATGCGTGAAGTAATTGGCGCGTTAGTCATAGCGCAAATTCATATGTTTCTTTCTTCTGCTGTATTATCCGTTCCGTTTAGCTTCATTCAGATATCTTTATTGTGATAGGGATAGTGGTTTTCCGGATTTCCTAAATTTGTGGATTCAGATCAGTTTCAATTATATAAGAGGTATATCATAAATGTTAAGGTTAAAAATATTCACTAAATTAAAAAATTTGCAATATTCATAGGTTTTCCGCGGATCTCACATAAGTTAATTTCAGATAACACTTCAACTAAATTCATGTGAGATTAGTTTTAGTACTTCTTTACTAATTCGGCAATTCCTTCAATTCTGTCAGTTTTCTGCTGGGGTGGAAAACCACTGTCCTTAATTTTAGTTAGGATGCTATGCTATTTTAAAATATGTGACGATGGCCCTCGTCCGGCAGCTGTTGATCTATCCATCTGTTTTATTATTAACAGCTCCTTCCTTCTAGATGGATCGACACATATTTTTTTTAATTGGTAAATGCTAATTCTACCTTTAGCAGGTGAGCGTCAATGCCTGTGTGTTTTTTATGGTGGGCAAATTTTTAAAAGAGTGGATTTTTAGATAAAAAATTTAATTAAGTAACCATGTTTTTATAAACGGGGGAGAGTGTGGTGCTGGCGGTATCCCGCAATTCCGCAGTTCGGTTTCGCGGCTGCCTGGCTAGCTGATTCCCGCCGTTTCTACGGACGCCCGGCAGTCGTACCTTGGAACTTGAACCGTGCACATCTGCCGCTGGTTCCACTGGCCGATTCGAGACCTCTGTTGGGTGAGTAACCTTTTATACGTAGCTAAGTTACTACAATATATTAACAATAATTCGTACAAAAGTTGTTGATACTTTTCAACAGCAATAGTTTCCAGTCAAATTAGTATCGATGTATTCAGCATTGCAAAGTAAATTTCATAGCAGTTCCTTTTGTGGTCAAATGGTTAGGATACACACATCACGTACATGCATACACACATGCGCACACACACACACGCACGCACGCACGCACGCATCCACTCACGCACGCACGCACGCACGCACGCACGCACGCACGCACGCACGTACGCACGCACGCACGCACGCTCGCACTCACACGCACTACCCAGTCTTCTCTCCTCGATTCGATACGACACAGAAGCGAAGTGACAACGAGGAGCGAGACCAGGTCTCGTCATAATCATGAAATAATGAGAAAGAAGGCTGCCATTTCCAGCCATATCCACAACCCTCATCCACATATCCACCCACTCATCCAGTGACTTGCTGATTCGCTAATTCACTCATTTACTCACTCACTTGGTCTCTCGCTCATTCTCACATGCATTTGGATTTGAAAGATGAAAGCGTTGTCGATTGTGTAATCTTTTGAGGTAGTGAGTTCCACATTTGTGTTGCACAGTATGTATAGCTGTTCTTACCATAGTCTGTTCGTATTTTTGGAGGCTTTAAGTGCCCATAAGCTTTTAATCGCAGATTTAGTGTATGTGCTTCGTCTATGTGTGTAAACATATTTTTAATATATTTAGGTGTGAGGTTGTTTAGTGCTTTGTATGTCATTCTATTTGTTTGCATAGCCATTCTCTGAGTTAACGACGTCCACCTTAGGGTGGCATATAATTGTTATGATGGAGTTCTATATGGAACGTCTAAGATAATTCTTGCAGCACGCTTTTGTAATTTTTCTAATTTACTTAATAAAGTCGGTGTACCTACATAATAAACAAGACAACAATAATCTATATGTGATAGTATGTATGCTTTGTAAAACAAGTTGCGTTCCTCGATATTCATGTACTGTTTGTTTTTCCTTAGCATGTATATAAAGGAGGCTATTTTGCTGCATATTTTGTTTACGTGTTTTGCCAAGATAAATTCCCGTTTATATGTACGTCTAAAAGTTTTGCATTGTCTTCAATACCTAATTCTCCGTTGTGCGTGCGTGCGTGCGTGCGTGCGTGCGTGCGTGCGTGCGTGCGTGCGTGCGTGCGTGCGTGCGTGCGTGCGTGCGTGTGTGTCATTAATCTAATTAAGTTTGTGTTTAGTGGTTATCATTAATAATTTGGTTTTGTCAGAATTTATAATCATTTTATTATTTTCACACCAGTTTTGGACAGATGCCATATCCTCAGACAGTTGTTCAGTTATATTTCGTACATTGTCAAAGTTACAATTCATAGTTGTATCATCGCAATACAAGTCTACATTGCTGTTAATGCCCATATGTATCCCATTTACATAAATGATAAATAGCAGAGGTCATAGCACAAAACCCTGAGGGACGCCTACTGTAAAAGACCCGTAATATTGTCAGAAATAGACACGTATTGCTGTCTGTCTTCCTGATACGATGCAAACCAATTTAGCCTAAGTGAATCAAATTTATAGATGACTAATTTTTGTAGCATGATTTACAATGTTAAAAGCTTTCCTGAAATCTATAATAATAGCTCCTACGATCTCGCCATTATCGACCGCAAATCACCATTTTTCTATTAATTTTAATAATGCGGTTTTGCAAGAATGCGTTAGCCTGAAGCCGAACTGAGATTCATATAGTAAGAAGGAAGAAATAATAAAACACGTTCTAGAAAAAAGTAGGTTTGTGTCTTACACCCATAGGGGACAATATGGTGGAGAATCCGAATTTCGAATGTGTAATGCTGTTATGACACGACCGTTCATGTATTATAACGAAAACTTGTGCTTTCTGGAACAATGTGGATGGAGGAAAATCGATTCAGAACTGCATTGTTCCTGCTTGTTTGTATTATTATGGATTCAGACAGTTTTTAAATGTTCCGGGAACTGATTTACCGTTTTCTACCTTGGACCAGTCAGTGCCATTACCAATTTTGCCACCAAGTCTATCTACTGTTATTGTGAAAGATTAAGTTAGGTATGATAAACAGAATCGCAGGTTTTCGGGCTATATACACCAGGATCCATTACGTTTCATGTCAGAGCTGGACTCATATTTAGCTTTGACTGGAGTTGATCAAACATCTACAAAATGTATTGCCGCGTTTCATCTACACACATACAGGGTCCAGCACCTGTAATGTTTACCACATTGTCGGATGAAATTGAAATACAAAATTCGTGCGACCTTATTTAGTAGTAAACCAAGCCGCTTTTGATAAACTGTCATTAAACTCGACACAACCTATTGAGGAATTTCATTCAATAGTGTTAGAAAAGGGGAGATGACTTGGTAAATCGGACAGGGACAAATGATATAAATTTGTTGATGGACTGCCGTCGCACACTGCTCTTGGGAGGAAAGTAACCACAGTGACCAGTCACTTCATAATGAACGTAGCGATATTTCTAAGCGTTCGTCTGCATTGGAGGCAACGCGAATAAATGTACTGGTGTGCAGTTCACCTGAAATGTCATAGCTATGGGAGGACGGAGTCGTGTTGTTTGTTATAAATGTTCAGGCGAGGGCCATACCCACACTCGGTGCGACTTGATTGGCAATGGCGCAATTGAACGAACTGTCTCTTGCCAAATTTGTGGGCAATTTGGTCATGGGACCAAACAGCGGTTATCTCTGTCAGGTCAGCAGGAGCGTCGTCTTATTGACACTTTACCACACATGTGTCGGTTGTGATCACATTGGATGTTCTTGCCATCAGGTAAACGGGGATGGCCTGGTGGGAGACCGCATTCTCCAGGCCAGTTAAACAATCAATCTAGGGACGCTGATATTAAATGCGGAACTCATTCACATCTCCATTCCAGGACTGAACAATATTGTAGTAATGAAATTTATAATATGTATTGTGATAATGTATGTGTTTTAAATGAACATGCTTGTGATAGTAATTTCATGTATTTAGAGGTGGAGATTGGACAGACATTGATAAATGTACTTTTAGATTCCGGCAGTGCTGTGAACATTATGTCAAAAACATTATTTGAGTCACTGCTTCTATGTTATAAACATAATTTTCAGTCAGATACTACTCCGATATTATTAACAAATAATCTAATCAGACCATTTACCTTTCAGGGCCATTACTAATTCATCAGGTCATCTACATCGCGTATGTGCACATGTTTTAAATGACGCTTCACATCCTTTAGTACTTGGTATATATATGGACTAATATTGGACTTTAAGAGAAATGCATTTTATGTTAACAAAAAGGTATTCAAAATACTGTGCAAAACAGCGATCCCTCTTGCACCAAGTTCTGAAACTATAGTGTATGGTAAAATTGATCATGGATGTAATCGTGATGTTCAAGGAATATGTACGGGACACTGAAATGTCATATAAGGGTGTATGTGTTGCGCGATCAGTTGTTATATGAACACATAACAGAACAGTACCTGTTAGAATTTTTAACCCTGGCAGTGAAACTGTCCATATACATAGGTGTGCTATTTTAGCAAAATTCGAGGTATGTGATAACACTGTTGACCTAAATTCCTTGCCACAGTGTGTCCATATGATGCTAAATGAAAACAATGCCCACTTATCTTCCAACAACTTGAGGTCCAATGCCAATATATTTGAAAACAATAATGCTGTATCTGTCAATACATCTTTCCCACATTGACGTCATTACGCCGGGATCTCCCTAAATCAACGCTCAGAGCAAAACTGCTGGCTGGTATAGCCACCAACACGCCGCTGATCCGCATTGAGTTACGTTTGCACTAAAATACATTGCAATCTAAACCGTTCCTATGATATAAACTAAAATCATTATATTATTTAAATCATATCTTATTGGAAAGCGTATTCAATTGTCGAAACATTAATGCATTATTTTTTATATTTTTGTAAGGTTTTCACTGAGTTATTTGCGTATATAAAATACACCATTCGACTTAGATTCATGAAATCAAGCGGACAATAGGGAATATTTTAAAATTGCAATCAACTGTATTAAATTTTATAAAACTATAAAAACTAATCCAGAAATGTATGGAAAATTGGCATAGCCTTCTAATGATGTATGACTTCAATAATATTATGAACATAGTTGTTCATATGCACTGCTTAAAATGCACTATATCTTATTCCCATAGTAAAGTAATGCTGTTTGCGCATCGGCTATCGGGGTTACCAGCCGGAAGTGGTATGAGCGATGCATTCCGGGAAGGTATTTTCCCAAAATACGATAATATGGGAAATGTCTATTATAATGATGTAAATTATGGCATTAATAGTAGTAACACAGTATCCACCAAAATCTCAATGTCTAATGCTGATTTTGATACGTTTAAGTCAAATTTGTACATTGGTTCAAATTTGTCTGACGATGAGGCTGTTAAGTTATTTTCTTGTTTGTATGATTATAAGAATGTATTGTTAACTGAATGTGATACTGATTTTGGATTAACACATGTTGTAGAGCACATAATTAACCGTAACATGGATATGGTGCCCAAACATCAACATCCCTATTGTTTGTCACCTGACAAGTGCCAGGTATTGCATCATCAGTGAGATCACTTATTGTCAAACGGTATTATTGTCCCAGTATTTGAAATAGAAGACATACCTTTCACCTTAGTCAGGCAGCTTAGGACTGGATTTTAATTAAATGAGGACAGAGCAAACAAAAGCAAAAAAATGTTACCAAGCCTTGCCTATGTCAAATACTTCACATTTTTGCTAGGATCCACAAACAGAAATCAATATATCAGTTTTTATAAGCAAAAATGTGATGTCTATTTTTTGTGTGCTTTGAAATAGCTAAAATGTCATGTTTTGGCAAAAGGATGCATAACCACTCAATAAATAAGCTATATATTTACATACTATACATGTATGAATACGGGCATATAGCACAATTTATGTTTATAAAATAAATTTCATTAAATTATTTGAAAAGAAGAAGGAATGTAATGCCAGAAAACGAAAGAATTAACCCAGAAAACTGCCTAAGGTGATAATGTAATGACTATGAATAAATGGTTTATATTATACCTAATCATGTAGTTGCATGTTAATTATATAAGGTAAATAAATAATTAATTCTTCCAGAGGTTGTTAATTTAATTAGTTTTTATGATAGTATTCAGCCTGGGGTAATATTATTTTCAAAACAAAATAAAATTGATACACGTGTTACAAGTTATACACATTATATAAGTTTAAATTGTTGATTGAAGACACAAAATGGATTGGACACCGTGTGTGATATGTCAAAATATCACAAGTGATGTGCTGAGGTGCCCCTTAAATGCCCCAGGATCAGGAGATAAGTCAGAGCCATACAGAACTTTCCAGAACAATGTTTCAGCATTTAGAAAATTGAAAAAGCTTCCAGTGAGTCTGCTTTTTGAAGATACTATAACTGTTAATGATTTTATCAACCATGAGACTCAATAAATCTTGCTATGGAAAATTCAGCAGTGGTAAGGTTGAAAGGGCAGAAAGAAAGAGAGATATAGATGATACAGTGACAGCCAATGCTGCCGTTGATGAGAAGCGAAGCAGAGACCGTCAATCACTGTCAAATACCACATGCATATTCTGCACAAAGGAAGGAGGTCATCTTCATGAATACAGGATGCTAGATGCAGATGAGAATGTCAAACGGATGGCTACAGAACAACAAGACACCACACTATTAGTATGGATTGATGTGGGGACCTTATTGCTCTTGGAGCCAAATATCATATAGCTTGCCTTACTGGATTAAGAAATCGTCACCGTTCACTGATAAGACAGAGTCATGAATTTTCTGAAGCCCGAACAGATGAAATGAAGATCCTGGCAAGAGCATTTATAGAGCTGACAACACCCATAGAAAACTCTCGATTTGCAGAGCTCCGTCAGCTATATGAAAACCGTCTTCATGATCTTGGCATCAAGAAAGAATGTAATAAGGCTCGTTTCAAGGACCAGATCCTTGAACATTTTCCGACAGCTCAGGAGCAGTCATGGAAAGAATGTGGTTCTTGTTTTCGAACAGGGAGTGTATCAGATGGTAAAACAAGCATTACAGTGTGATTATGGGGGGAGGGGGTGCCACGATTCTTGCAAAAGCTGCTAAAATCATACGTGAAGACATCTTGATGGATTCCAATTTGATGCTTCATTCTCTCATTAGTGTCAACAAAACTCTGTGCCTCCTACCCTAACGACCCTAGTATTTATGTTGTTAAATGGAGCTGACATAAGGCAACAGGACTCAAGCGATTCTCAAAAGTGTCTTACTATTTCACAGACCATCCTCTTCAATTGTACGAAAAAAGCACCCACTGCTACTAAATCATGTCACTCTGCGAGAAGAGACAAAAAATCACTTCCACCACGAGGATGGCCTTTCTATTCAGAAACACTTCAGACAACGAGCTCTATATTTGGCAGAGACCATAAGTAAAATGGGGAATCCTTTTCTCAAGGACACACTAGAACCACTAACCCTGGATAATAACAATGTTATGAATGAATCTGTTGTTGACACTGTCCGCCCTGTGGAAGTCTCGGGCAAGAATCAATACGATGACTACCGCAAATCAGTGCTAATAGACTGGACCAGCTCTATTCATAAATAAATCAAGAAAAACTCCCTATGACTCTTCAGGTGCCCTGTTCCTAAACAGAAAACTAAACAAGCTGACACGATCACAACTCTGAAAACTGATGTAGATATTTTCTCTATATTATACATAGTAGCTCAGCACAGGAAGGCAGATATGGATGTATGCATGAGAATCATCCATATCCCGCCTCACTTTCTGACAGAGGTAAAGTTCTTCGGACATGGACGATATAGATGATAATATCGACCTGTTTGTTACTTCTGGTCAGCTGTGTTCCAGAGGAAAATTGGCTAAGCTACAGCCTCCTAGGCCCAAGCACATTTCACATTAAAGTTCTAGACGGAGCCGCTGTTATGCATCTACTATCTCCAAATAGAACCGCAACCTCTTGATGAATATGCCAATTATATTTTTCTTCACTACATCATGAATCAGTTGGACACCTCCATAAAGAGTGGATGTCCTATGGGACACTTACCTTAAAGCCAGTATCAAAGATTGTACAATGGAGAAGAGAGGTACCGGCATCAGGAGAAAGGTTGTTGGTAAAAACAAAACCCCTGGGAACTGGCAAGATTTTCTGCGTGATTCAAATAACAAACAAGAACTTTCCCCTTCAGAAAGAGGTTGTTATTACATCTGGTCAAAAGGTTATCATCGGAGGAATCAACCACAGCTTGCAAGAAACTGATCATGAAGAAGCGGACACAAGAATACTGCTTCATGTGCAGGATGCTTTGCTGAATAACTCTGCCACATGTCTTGTTCATACTGTGGATACGGATGTTATCGTTATCCTAATTGGGAAGTTTGACCACTTACAAAGTATATGCATAGCTGCAGACATATGGATGGCCTTCGGTACAGGGAAATGCTTCATCTATTTTCACATCAATGCAATCAGCCAGGCACTAAAAGGACAACTCAATAACCTTACCAGTCTTCCACAGTTTCACATTGTTTGGAAAGGGAAAAAGGTCGGCATGGGATGCTTGGAAGTCATATCCTGACGTTACAGTAGCTTTCATGTTTTTGGTAGAGAATACATGCACTAAGCTGATGTTGATGCTGAACAATTCAAGCTGCTTGAGCGCTTCACAGTTGTGCTATATGATAAGACCAGCCATCTGAACTGTGTTAATGAGGCACGCAGAAAGATGTTTTGTCAGAAAAGAAAAACAATGGAAACCATTCCACCAACTCAAGATGCGCTATTGCAACATTTGAATCATGCTACTTACCAGGCAGGAATCTGGGTGCCCTCTAACCTGCCACAACAACAAGTACCATCACCTGATGGATGCGGATGGACAATTGACAAAGAAAATCATTCATGTCTCCCAGTGTGGACAACGATTCCAGTTGCTTCCAAAGCTTGTAGCGAGTTGGTTAAATGTGGTTGTAAAGGCAAAACTGACTGTGGTATCAGGAGTGCTTAAAGAAAGCCCATTGGAGATGCACAGAGCTGTGCAAGTACAATTGCTCCAAATAAACACACACTCAAATTAACATTGGCATTACTATACACATTTCTGTGTAATGTTTGTAATTGCTAGAACACATTTGATGCAATAACAATAACCATTTTCTTACAGCACAACTTTTATCTAAGCTGCAATTAGTTGAATATTTGATCGAAATGGCAATATTAAGATGCAAACTGTATCAAAATGGTGCATGTTGTGATTTCTACATAAATAACTGAACATCTGTTGATTTGATTGTTTTTTAAATTACACACGTGCCAGTATTCTATTCACTTTTCCAGTTTTCCCTATTATTGCCATACATCAAATGAAAATGTCATGTGACACCCGCCAAGATTGTCCGAGTTTAATTGATTCAGAAAGTTCATTCCGTTGCACAGTACGATAGCTCAACCACTGTATCAGCTTCTTAAGAATGGTGTTCCATTCAGATGGCATTCAGTATGTGATGGAAGAATGGTCTTGTTTCCTCACAAGCTTTGGAATTTCCGAATTATGATCTTGACTTTCGTTTATCTGTGGCTACTTGTTCAAGAGGAATTGGTTATATGTTATAGCAGGTACATGATGGTGTTTCCAGAGTTGTTCGTTTTGGATCGAAATACTTATCAAGATGGCAGATATTATATCGTCCTAGCAAGCTGGAGTTGCTTGGATTGGTGATAAGTGTTCTTGACCGTACTTCGTACCCTCGTGGAAGGAATTTTGTAGCAGTGTGATTCAGCCATTGCGCCCCAGAAGCAGAAGCAGCTAAGCATTATTTTGATTATAATATTAGTAAAGGGACACAGTTGACCATTATGCCATATACTTTTGCTTATTTGTCATGCAAGTTATCATTTGCTAAGTACCTGTCTTTATATTTGACATATGTCTTAACGATTGTCCATCTGTCGAGATAATATGCAAGGAATCTATAGGATTGGTGTATGCTTGTATTCTTTGATTGTTCCCGTACATGCATTTGGATATGAAAGTGTTATTGTTTCGTCCTGAGATGAAGAATTTTACTAATAGGTAATTGCCTAACGTTTAAGTGCATTTGTATTGTTTATTGTTATCAGACGCAGTGGACATTTATAAATAGGATCCATATTGTTGGCTGACAGTAAATATTCAGGCACAGCAACGGGCAAGCCATGGCCTTATGTCTTGATACACAGGTTATGAACACGTCCCGTGTTCGCTAAATGTAATTAATCCATGACGTATATTAATGAATGTATGGATAATGTTTGCTTGCCGGCTAGAAACTTACTTACACCTCTATTTGATTATTCAAACATGGATATGCACACACACACTGTGGTCGGGTAACAGGAAGGACTATACACTAGCCAACCCGATCCTGTCAGCTGCTTCCCTTGGGGTGTGCTATGGCCGTCTTACGGATGGCTGTACTCAAAGCATGCACAATGGAAAGAATGTCTAAGACATGCATGCACCCACGTAATAGGCAGGTTATCTTTCCTAGAGTGAGACACGGCCGCGTTCGCACAATGCCGATGACTGAAGGGACACTTTTATCTTGTATATATGATCTTTGCACGACTTCTCACACCACTATCTCCACCAGCATGGTCTCACAACGTATCCAGACCGACTTCATACCCATCAACTGCATTAAGTCAGATTCTGCCGCCACCACCACGGCAGTCACTGCTTCCTGCCAAGAGAACCACGGCAAGCTCCTCAGCCCAGCCTACCCAGGAAACGACTGCTAACAGACTATCGTATTTCTTTCTTCATCTGTCACCACCGATGCCCTTTTCAGAGATGACTAATTTCTTGACCAGGGAAGTGTGGTTGGGTAACGAGAAGGACTAGCCAACCCCGCTCTGGTAATCCGCCTCCCTGGGGTGCGGTACGGCTGTCCTACGGATGGCTATACTCAAAGCATGATAGCAAGACTGTCCAACACACGATTTGCCCCCTCTGCGCATGCGCCGGCCCACTGGGAGTAGTCCAGTAATAAACAGGTTTTCTTTCATAAATTGTGATACGACTGTGTTTGCGTGATGCCGATGACTCAGTGGACACTTTTAGCATATATATCTTTGCATGACTTCTTCATCGTAATGGCTATGATCAGAAAAGTATCCGGGAATGTTTGGTACCATTCGAAAGCCTCAATGTACCGCTTTCTCGTGATGATAACGAGATGTCAAGCCAAGAAGAAAGCGGTCAATGGAGACCCAAATCTATGAGCATACTCAGAAAATATACTTTGCCATGGAACTCGCTGACTCCTGCTGGACACTGCCGAGGCGGGTGTATCCGCTGATTGGCTGGAAATATCATAAGGACGCCAGCCATTCATCAAAAGATAAGGAGATGCAGAGCTGAGAGTATAAAATCTGCTCGCTCTGCAACTTCGAGACCGATCTCTGAAAGGTTGCTCACTGTACGCCTCGCAAACGACCCTGGTCGAAAGTATTTGTTCCGCTTTCCTGATGCAATATGACAGGGAATGAACAGCCAGACTTTTGAGCTTTGCCGCGCGGGGTGGGTCGCCATCTATAAAAGCGACAGCATGGCAGCCAATTTTTGAAGGGCCGCTTTAGAAAGTGACCAAATAACACCTGAAATTCTCCACATTCAGAAACTTCCATCGCTCCTGCACTGCTCAAGAAACTCCGCTAACTGAACCTCCATGCTTTCTTCTGACTTTGAAGAAGAGTAGATTCCATTACACCCCGACAGAACCTGCTGATTTCTCCTGCGCTGAAACACAGCCGACAAACACCACTACCGCCCATCGTCTGCTACAAAGAAACTCGGAAAACCTCTGCTCAGTACTCGCCTCCAACTGGGTTCGGACCACAGGCCACCCGGTCCCCTCGGGAATGAGCGCGGGATGGCAGCCGCGCGGCTGCGCGCACACACACACTCTCTCTCTCGTCGCTCTCCCTCACTCACTCACGCACGCACGCACGCAGGCACGCACGCCCATGTGCACACTTGGGGTTGCTGAGTTGTAGGTTGAGACGACTAGTTTGTGAGAGTTGTTCATCCCTGTACTTTCATCCGTTGTTTCTTTTGACATGTATATTTTTTTAAATGGATAATGTGATTTTAGCTTTAATTAGTATATTTTAAATTATACTTCTAGTTTTAATTCCCTTTACAATAGTTTCTTTAAAAATGTGGACGTGGTTTTCTCCTCATTTGATTTGTGGTTTGCTGTTTATGTTTCCTACCCAATATACGTTCTCAATTTTAAATTTGGGCCAGGCATGCTAATGGCTTTGGTGTGTAAGTCGGGCAGGAAACCTAATTCACCGGTTACGTGTAGGTAACTCCTATAATGTTATAAACAAGGTTGTCATTTATGGAAAGTGATCCCGAATGCAACCTACCCTTTTTGAGAAGTACGAGCTTAGCCACTCCATCAATATGGCTAGCTCTCTCGCTCAGATACTTCTAGAGATCCTGCTCTCGGGCCGCCGACCCATGATTGTGTCATAGGCCTACTGCTCATCTATGTGTTGAGGATATAAAAAAATGAAAGTGTTGTCTTTCTTGTTTTATGAATGGTGACTGATCTATGAAAGAATAAGGAAGAAATTAGGTGTAGAATATAGTAATAAATCACATTCTAGAAAAAGTAGAGTTATGCCCTACACCCCTAGGGCAATCTAATAGTGGAGGCGTGATCTCATATCGAAGGAGATCTCGCGCGATACGAATGCCCCTAGGTACAATAGGGTCCATATCTCAATAACTATTGACGAATTACCAGGCTCTGAGGCGTGCTCTCATCCAATCAGTGGTCGGCGGCCCAAGAGAAGGAGCTCTAGCAGTATCTGAGCGAGAGAGCTAGCCAACTGACGGAGTGACTAAGCTCGTACTTCTCAAAAAGGGTAGGTTGCATTCGGGATCAGATCCTCAGCTGTTTTTTTTCAAAATATTCTCATAAATGCTATCCTTTAAAGGCAGAAATCCAGGGTGGCACTGTGATCATAGACCGCTATACGAGGAAGGAGTCGTGCAAAGATAGTATAGGCCATATACATCCTAAAAAGTGTCCACCCAGTCATGTCCACAGGGTTCCATAAAGTGTACCAGATTGGCGTAGCGGGCCTGTACGCCAATCTGGTCGACCTTATGGAACTCTTGTGAGTACAGCCCAATAGACGACATTTACTGGTCCCAGGTTGGCTAGTCCTTCTCGTTACCCGACCACTACCACCAGCACAAGCACCACCACCACTATCTCCATCATCATCATCATCATCAATACATTCATATGAACCAGCTGACTCCATACACAGACCATACAAACGACTAGTTTTTCACTCGTCTGGAATACTGAATGGCCGCTCACCACTACAGACTCTCATCGTCAGCAACCCCAAGCAAAAAACCCATCATTACTAAAGAATAATACTGAAACAATATATAATAGACGATAAGGAAAATACTGTAATGGAATGGGCTATTCCCGTTTGTAAAAGGAGAAGCGCATAAAAATAATATTCACTCAAATTTATTTTGTTACAAAATCCGTCTTGTCTGGTCAAGGGGACTGAGAGCAACTGCTCCAGCTGTCACTATTATAATTTGCTACTGGGTCCAATTAAGCGGCTTCTTCTAACCTAAAATTCTGATATGTTATCGAGATACCCTTCCTACTCCGATTACATATCCGAGCCTCCGAGAGTATAATTGGATAACGGTATCACGTGGTACAAATTCGTTATCACATGGTACAAATTGTACTCGATTACTCCTGATTCAAGCGAGAGCAAAGGTGTGAGCCTGCGTAGGTAGGTAGGTAAAGCAACCATGTGATACTTCCGATCGGCCTATGATAATCTTATGCGTGCTTAAAAACGTATGAATTGTGTCATGCCATGCACGTGTCATGTCGTGCACGTATGCACATGCATGTGTTCACACGCACGTGTGTGTAGCACTGCTTAGTATCCTGTACAGTATTAACTCATACATACTTTCTGATGTTGGCTGTGTATTTGCAAAGCGGAAGTTGATTCGCTGGTTGCGCACGCACATGTACAGGTTTTGTCTATAAGTCACATTTCTAACTACCCAATCAGCACTGGTGATGACCAAGTCGTGTAAGTGGAGCGCGCCGCCTTGAAAAATAATAAAGTACAAATAATGGGACATTGTATACATCGATTCTAAATTTCGCAAGAAAGTGTTACAAATGCTGCTATAGCTACACTTAAGTTTCCATGATAATTAATCTGGCATATTGACTAATAGTCCAGGCTCTGGCCAATAGTCCCGCAAAAAATACATGTACCCTAAATGTTATTGTATATGTTGCTGGACCAAATAGATACAAAATTATCTTGGGTAGACATCTCAACCCCTGAACCTAAATTTTGTAGCCGCCATTTTCCAAGTTGGCCACCAATTTTGTCTATTTATTATATATCTCTGGAACTAGAGCATGTATCAGACTAATTCTGGTGCCAAAGTATAGCTTTTCGAGGTCAAGGAATTCACTCAATACATTATCTTAATGCTCGGAGCAATCGTTTCCCCATTAAACCTATTTTTTCCATCTGTCTGTCTGTCTGTCTGAAAAATCTTTGACATTTTTTACAAAGCTGCCGTGGTCGTAACTATAGCGCATCACATGTGTGTAAAATATTTTGACTGGGATCTATTGTTGCTTTTGCCACCTGTTATTCAAATTAATTTAAAAAATAGTCAACAAAACAGTTATGAAATGCAATTGTTGTATCTGTTCTGTAGGTTTTAAATTTGTAATGGCCAAAATTTGACAGGAAAATTTAAATTGTCTTGTCTGGAATGACCATTTTCATACTAAAAGGAGAAACTTTCAAATTTTCCAACTGAGTCAGTAAATCCAGTTGAAATTTTACAAAATATTCTTTTCTTGGTCTGTAAATAGACATACCGGTGTGTTAAGACGTCTACAAATCCCGTTCTTGGCTGACTTGAACATTAAAGGGTTAAAGGCATAGCTTATTTATTACTGTAAATTAATCCATAACTACTGAAAAAACTGTGGCAGAAAGGTAGATCGTCTTCTTACATGTGGATAAATTTCAGTAATTACTTTTAGGGAACAATTTACATTAACCGAAGCGGTGGACATGGACGTATGAGACACAGACATAATAAAGAACTAGTCATCGCTCTAGGAAATTGAGTTCAGCTTCAACTTGCTTAGTTTTCGTGGCACTCTCGACCACTTCTCCAGCGCGAACTGACAGTCAATGTCACGTCATGTCAGCTGTGGTGGTTTCAAGTGGCAGTAGTGTGTGGAAGTTAAATTCAACCTCCAAGACAGGTAACCAGTTCTTTATTATGGATTTTCCAGATCTATATAGCCATAAGAAATGCATCAATGGTTACATAATCAAATATGAATGTGAGACTTTGAAGCCAGAGAAGCCTAGCAAACGATCTCCATCAAGAAAGTTACAGGTGTTTCAACAGGGGCAGAACTGCTGGACCCGCTTTTAGATAAAGGATATGGTTTCACACTCAGCGAGATTAGAGAAGTAATGGACAATATTGACGATAATGTTATAATCCGTAGCAACGAGGTGGAAGTATTTCTTGTGAGGACATATAAAGACAAAATACAATTTTGTCAATCCCACCACAAAAATGACCCATTGCTAGTGTTTTCATCAAATCTAAGCTCGGAAGATCTCGCAGGAAAGATAAGATCACACGATATCGTCAAATCAGCAGATACTCTGTTGAGGCAAGCAATACAAAAGGTTGATTTCAAACTTCGGGATAAATTTTGTGATGCTACGGAGCTGCGCCAGTCATTGGAGACCATCAGAATTTTGGACTTACTGGTAACATTCTTTTCATCTTTGTTCAATATCAGCGAGTTACGTATGTTGTAAATTGAAACAGTGCAGCTCGGCATGTGATATAAATGACGATAGTAACTCTGATCAGAACAGCAGTATAAAACGTCAAACGGTTCAGCTTTGGTGTCTTTTCCAAATTATGTTTTACAATATGCACAATGATTCAGAGACTCTTCCTTTTCATGTGATGGCTGCGCACAATATATATCATAAGTGCGAAAACAGAAAGTTGATCACATCTATGCATAAAAGTGGTGTATCCACAAGCACTGCCGATATGCTGAGAAATCGGAACGCGTTGTCTGCTTATACCATACAGACATGTGAAGCCAATAGTACACACATTCCGAGTCGAGTTTCCCATTGCATTAGCAAGATGTAGACTGCCAGTGGAAGATAAAAGCCAAGTACCTCCATGGAGTGGATTCCATGCTTTAATCTCTCAAGAGTTCTTTAGTACCACCTATGTGGGTGGGATTCCTTCCAGTGATTCCATCGCCGGTCACGGACTATGTCACCGTATACTCAGCCATGAAAAACTTTCAGAATGTGCGATCCCTGGTATTTCAACCTACCATGTCAATCTTCTCTGATGAAGGTGTTTTCCACACTGATTGTCCTAGGAAACCCTGAACAATTTGTGGACATTTATACCATGATGGGAATGTTGCATTTAGTACAGGTAGCTCTTCGCTGTGCAGAGAAGTACATCAGTGGCGTTAGATGATGCCCTAATAAAGTGGAGAGAAGACTTCCCAGACAGTCCTGAATGGATCACACGATTATCGTTCGATGCAAGGGCATGTCAGAAGCAATCGAATATATGATGTGGGACGCCTTCTGGAAGAAGAATAAATCTGAATGAATCTGAAGAAGTTCTGCATATCAAATGATGACCGGAAAGGTAAGCAGCAGTTTCATAGTTTGTTAAACAAGACTGAATGCCTTAAACAAAGAGTTTACTAACAAGTGTTGTGCAAAATCTGACCTTTGCCAGTACTGAGGTATTTTCTTAGATCTCGTGGGTCTAGTGAAAAACATAGTGATATCTGATCATGAAGGAAATTGGCAGCTGCACGTGGAAACATGTGGCTCACTGATCAGCGTGTGTCATGTCTCACTGATCAGCGTGTTTCGAGAGTTTGCCTGTATCGGTTAGTTGTGATATGGTTCATGGTACCTGGTGATAATCGCAAAACTAGAAGCGAACTATACATTCACGTACTACAAATTTACACATAGGCACTTTGTAGTCGACAGGGAAGGAAAGATAAATGCTTTTGCCACAGACATGAAATTTGTACAGACAATTCAAAGGTCTCAGAAACGCTCAAAAGGCATTGTTGGTCCAACGAGGTGTGTGTATTTTGGTGAATGGCAGCTGATCTACCATGAAGTTCATACAATCCACAATGTATTTCAGGAACTAACAAATGCAAAGGTGATGGATAGCCGGGAGTCATGCCATCATGAACTGACAGGAAAGAAAGGACAGCTGTTCGCTACCAATGTCACACGGCTTCTGCAGTTTATGCAAGAAAAAGGAAATCCCTATGATGTAGATGAACACAATTTCGTCTACATAACTTTGTCACCAAACAGTATGTTGATGAAGGTATCAAAGTACATTTGGTCGACATCATTCAGAATGGTTTAGAAGGATACAAGCAACTACGAACTGCACGATCTATTTTGAAAACTAGAAATCTATCAGACACCATTTCCAGAGTGAAACTCCCTGGTTTTCGTGATTCAGAAAAATATGACGCACAATCTGCTGCACCAGGAATGACAGCAACCGAATTGGCACGAGCACAGAATGTTTTGGACATTGCAAAGGCGAGGGGAGAATCTGTGAAGGACAGTTTATCTCGCAATCGTCTACCAACAAACCTGTTGTTTGAATATTGCAACTAAACCAGCCAAACACACTCTAATTACAGAACTCGAAAACACCTTAATAATGATGAATATGGATTTGAGCCAGTGTCTCAATCCAAAATCTCGGTAATCATTGATTTAATTTCACAGATTCGAATTCTAAAGCTAGCAACTGTTAAGACAAGGAGTCATTATAGTGTTCCAAAGTTCGCAGGCAGTCTGCACTGTGCAAGAATTGCACGTCGTATTGTTACCTTGAGTTGTCTGTAAAATAATCAGAAAGGACTTAAGGAGCATCCAATTCTGGTAGCATCGAGTATAAATTGATCCAGACGTACCATTTCCTGTTCACATAGATACATTCTGGACATCATCCTCAAACAAAACCAAATTGGAGCTACTCGTCTACAGACAATTAGTTGATGAATTACGTCTGGCAACCATCGCATTCATTGCATGCGGGATGGTCCTTGATGATGACGTTGTTGTGATGTACTTAGATGGTGAGAGAAGTTCAAGAATTAACTAGCAGGATTGAGCAGGCTGATCGCCGCATTGTATCACATGTGAACTGGGCAGTCGCACATGGTGCCAAGCGTGTTGTCATCTTGTCAAATGACACAGATGTGGTAGCCCTCCTGTTGAGATATGCAGCCGCCCTCAAAATCAAATGGTTAGAAAGGTTTTGGTTTCATTTTGGGACAGAAGCCAAACGTCGATTTATCCCAGTGAACCACCTATTGAGCAAGCTTGGATCTGCATTGTGTAATATTTCTGTGAAGTCACACATTTTAACTGGTAACGATGTTTTGAGCCAGATTGGGACCAAACTTTGAGCACTAAGGCATAACTGGAGGATTTCCTAGCAGAATGTGGAGAGACCGATGACATGATCGAAGGAGACATTGAGAACATTGAATAGTATCGTGTTAGAGTTTGGTCACGTAACATAACAGTAAATACCTTTAACGACCTCGGCCACCTCGAATACAGAAAGTCGAACAGATATCTCCCAGCTACAACCAAGTTCAATCCGAGGGCACACCCAACGAGCATTCCTCGTTATCAGGGAATTGCTAACCCATTTGAACCATGACAATACGTCCTAAGTCCCAAGGACTATGGCTGTGCTGAGGTGGACGGGCTTTTGCGCCCTCTTAAGTGTCTCAGTTTGTAACCAGATGGTTTGCTTACTCTGTGTAGGTGTAAAACTCGCAGCACAGTGTAAATGTAAACAATCTGTAAAATGTTCTGTTTCTGTAAGTGCGATAAACAGTGCCAGCATTGCAGTTGAACTACATGTGATTTTAGCTCCTCGTAAGACATACTGAGTTTAATAACAAGAGCTTATCTACAGAACAGACATTTAATAACTGTGAATAAAAGACCTTGATACTATAGATATTATTTAATATGTAATTATAGTTAGGATGAAAAATGAAACAATTAATATGACTGTACATATCTTAGTCCAGGCTTTCTCTTATTGCCCCGTATCCTAAACGGTGTGGTTTATTGCTGAACTAAATAGATATAAAACGGTCCTTGGGAGAAATTTCAAGTCTTGGACATAAATTATATGGCAACGATTTCTCAAAACAGATCTATGTGAAATGTGAAATTACTTTAATTTAAAAAAAGGAATCTTCTACCTACACCCAGGCGACCTCTAATACATATTTCTCTATATTTAATTATAGATATTTTAGAAATGTGATTACTGCTCAAAATCGTATGCTTTGCCGCCAGAATTAGCTTGATACATGCTCTAGGTCCACAGATATATACAATATGCAAACGGATATGTCCGCCATTTTGGAAAATTACGGTTATTTTCAACTATTTTGGTTCGCCATGTTGAAATCTGAGAATGGCTACTCAGATCACAAAGTTAATGCATTTATTCAGTTTCTC